>JAHLSL010000038.1:16944197-16954894 GCA_025920805.1 Petroica traversi | reverse complement strand
CCAGCACGAGCAGAAGTGGCTCAGTTAAGAGCCACTTCAGGCCTAATCCAAGCAGCGCTGTTTGCACGCACTAATTACCCGCCCGGCTGTAACGAGGAGCAGGGAATGGGGGCTGCTGGAGAGGGAAAAGTGGTTTGGTTTATTTTTATTTCCCTCACAGCTTCCATCAAGGACCTCTGGGCAAGGTCTGGAGGGATCCTGCCACTCCTGACAGGCGGGACAGAGCCGTGCTCTGCTCCTGCCATGCTGGGCTGATAAATGCGTAATTATCCCAAAAGCCATAATCACTGCCTGCTCTCACAGACAGCCAAGCCGGTTCTGAAAGCTCTGTTTTAGCAAAAAAAAAACCTCAACAAAACAAACAAAAAAAGGACATTGAAGAGAAAAAACCCTGACAAGACCTTCTCACACCGCTGGGTTTTTTGAGCCCGTGGTGTTTTCGGAGCTCCCATCCATCAAGTTCGTGGCAACAGCAATTTAGATTTTTTTTTTTTCTGCAGCAACAAATTATTAGGCAGCTGTAACTGCAAACACCAGGATGAATTAACATACGCTGGAGTGAAAGATTTCCAAGGAGGAAAAAGCGTGGCTGGAACAGGAGACGAGTTGCAACCTCTATTATTTATTTTTTTTACCCACCTCTATAAAAAATCAATATTTAGAGGGGGAAAAAAAAAACCCAAACAAGGCTAATTTGGGCAAGGCAGTGCTTATCTCCTCCTCCCTTATGTGAGCTCTCTGCTTTTCCCAGCGAGCAGAGCCAAATTTCAGGTTGGAAATCACAGCTTTGCCTTTCTCCCAGCAGAGAAGCAGCAACACGAGGTCCTAGGGTCTCACACTGAGATTTAGGGAGATCCGAGTCTGGAATTGAGGTTTTTTAGAGGTTTTTTAGAGGTTTTTTAGTGGTTTGGGGTGTTTTCAGCACAAACTGGATCATTTTCCCAGCCGTGGCCTGCACGAGGAAATGATTCCTATGGATTTAATTCCTGTTCCACCTGCTACCCCCAGTTCTTGTCGTGTCGGAGGAAAATCAACATTTATCCTTCCCTACGCCACCCAGGAGCTCATAAATCTCTGTTATCTCTCCCTCAAACATCTTTTCCCTACTTCATTTTCCCCCTGCCTGATTTTTAACGGGAAGAGCCGAGCGAGGTTCAAGCTGCGAGCGAGGCAGCTCCAAGACACCATTTCCCTGTTTTTATCTCTATTTCCCACCACTGCAATTCCTCACACTGAGCTGGTTTTTTAACTAACACCAAGCACTGGGGCCACATTTCTCACAGTTGGCAACCAAAACTTTAAAATCTTAATCCAGAGTAGCACCAGGAAACTTGGAGATTGCTGTTCCGTAGTAAAAACTGGGAAAAAATAAATAATATTGGTTATGAACTCTATAATTAAACTGATTTTTATTGCTTTGTATCTGATTTTCATCGGTTTGTATCTAAACTGATTTTTATCACTTTGTCTCTGATTTTTATAATTTTGTATCTAAACTAATTTTTATCTCTTTCTATCTGAACTGATTTTTATCGCTTTGTATCTGAACTGACTTTCATTGTTTTGTATCTAAACTGATTTTTATCTCCTCGTATCTTAATTTATTTTTATCATTTCGCACCTAAATTGATTTTTATCTCTTTGTATCTGAATTGATTTTCATCGTTTTGTATCTAAACTTTTATCTCTTTGTATCTGAACTGATTTTCATTGTTTTTCACCTGATTTTCTCCTGCCTTTCCCACAACAGGTCAGAACAACCTGTTCCAGCACAGGCTCCTCTGGGACCCCACTAATGAACTTCCCTTTGCTGAGCTAATTGAGCATTTAATCAATTTTTTTTTAATACTGCTCGATAATTTCTGACCTCTCTCGTCCCCACAATCCAGGGGGGTTTTAGAAACCCAGGCAGAGCTGCAGAGATTTGTCAGATGGTTCAGAGAAATCTATGAGTGTGAATGTGGTGTTGGAAACATTTCTCGTAGCCAGAGGGCAGGAATTTGTCTTGCCACATGATTTCTGTGGAAAAAAGAACCACTCTGGGAGCTGCTTTGAGATTTTCAGCCAGCTAAAAAAATTTTAAAAATATATAAAATTTCGTCCTGATAAATACAAGGACGTAGCAGCAAAACACATTTTTGCAATAAGCCCAGGGAGAGGAGAAAACATTTTGTAAAACACCCCGTGTTCAATTTATCAGGCGGGGAGGGTCGCAGTTAAGGAGGAGTTTAAATCCCAGATCAATTTGTGAATGTCAGTTAAAAAAACAAAACAAAAAACCCCAATGATTCATCTGGGATATGGGAAATGCAGAATTCCACTGATCATCCCAGCTCAGGGCTCCTGCAGGGCCCAATCAAACCATGGGATAGCTCCAAATCCCAGTCCTTGATCCCACAAACCACAGGATGGTTCCAAATTCCTGTCCTTGATCCCCCAAATCATGGGATGGTTCCAAATTCCTGTCCCTGATCCCACAAACCATGGGATGGTTCCAAATCCCTCTCCTTGATCCCAGAAAACATCAAACCACGGGATGGTTCCAAATCCCAGTCCTTGATCCCACAAACCATGGGATGGTTCCAAATCCCTGTCCTTGATCCCACAAACCACGGGATGGTTCCAAATCCCAGTCCTTAATCCCACAAACCACAGGATGGCTCCAAATCCCTGTCCTTGATCCCAAAAACTTCCCAACTTTTTTAATTCCCGCTAACGGCACCCAAAGGAAAGGAGCCACAAACACCATCCTGAAAGAGGGGACAAAGCCACGAAAAAAAGGAAGGAATGGTTGAGAGGAGCAGAACTTTGAGAAGCTCTGAGCTCAGGACAGATCCTCATTCAACCTGCGGCTCCTCCCTGGTGCAGGATCATGAAATTCTGAATTTATCCAGCTGGGAAAGGCCCTTTAAGCCCAACCACCCTGGTCCCAAACGCGTCATTCCTAAATTGATTTCTTTTTAAAGGTAATGACCAAACCCTGCCAGGCTGCCAAACCCACAGAGAACAGGGGATGAAAAAAATCCCTTTTGTCAGGGATAATAATCCCAACCAGGATGATTTTCCAACCCCTTTTTTTTTTGGCTGGCGGTGCTGAAGGAAAGCTCGGAACAAAGGGATGCTCAGCATAAAAGAGAGAAAATTTGAGCTGTTCAGAGCGAGAAAAAAACCCAAATTTCTCAGGAGTGATTTGGGGATTTCAAGGAATCACTCAACCACAGAGGGGTTTGGGGTCAGAAGGACCTTCAAGATCATCTCATCCCATGGGCAGGGACACCTCCCACCATCCCAGGTTGCTCCAAGCCTGGCCTGGAACATTTTTAGGAACGAAGAAGCCAAAATTTTCCTGGGAAAACTCTCCCACTTTGAGAGAAGAGCAACCCAAGGAGCAATTTCAGGATAAACACCCACGAGCGTCTCCTTCTCCTTCCAGGGAGGGAAAAGTTTGGGCAGAATTCAGTCAATATTTAATTTTTCGCCTCCTTCTGCCAGCCAGGGAAACAAAACCCAGTGGAAAACTTCCGTGAGGAGATGCAATAAAACGTGTCCAAAACGTCCCAAGATTTGCCCTTGGATTTTTCTCATCTCCGCCGTGCAATTATTTCAGGAAAGAACTTGGAAGAAAAACCATCTTTCCCCCCCTCCCGTTGCCTGATCAATAAAATCATCCATTAGGTCATAATTATAAAGTCAGTTTTCCCAGGGAATAATCAATACGGAGTCACAGGCGTGGGCTGACAAAGGATGCAGGGAGAGGAGGAAAAAAAATGAAATAAAAACCCCCTTACGTCTAAAATTACGGAGGGAACGACGCCACAGCCTCGTTTTATTGAATCCAAGCTGAAATTCGAGGTTTTTTTCATGAAAGACACAGAGCTGGGTGAGGCTGACACGGATTTAAAAAAAAAAAACCAAAAAAACCCAGCTCCAATTTCAGCTCACTGAGGAAAAGTTGAATATTCTCAGGAACTACTCAGCTGAGAAAAATAACCACAAACTCCTAAAAAGCGTCCGTTTCGCTTTTTAGTTTTTTTATCCACCTTTTGCTTTTTTAATTTCTTTATCCACCTTTTGCTTTTTTGATTTCTTTATGCACCTTTTAAATGGGGTTGAGCTCGTCCCCATCTGACTCCTGAGAGAGACAGAGAGAACTCTGGAGCTCGAGGAAGGAAAACAACCTGATTGCTGCTCCGAGGAAACGCAGCAGTCGCATCCCATAAAACCATAAAGACACCCAATAAAAAGCAGCCAGAGGAGAGCTGTGTTTTAGCTCATCTCCTTCTCCTGCCAAAGCAACAGGAAAAAAAGTGGGTGGGGGGAAAAAAAAAAGTGAAAATCCTAATTTTTTCCCATAAAAACGCTCCCGGGATTTGCTCCAGGAGCTCCTGGTGCCTCTGCCCCCAACTCTTTTTGCCCTCCACAGCTCCTCCTTCTTTCCATGGCAGCACAGGATGAGTTTTAAGGACCTGGCTGAGCCAATTTTATGATTTTTTTGCTCAACTTTTGATGGTGGTTGAGTCATGGTTTTGGAAATGAGTTTGGCTTTTAAGCTGCTGGAAGCTGCGTCGCCCTCGGGCGCGGCCCCGGGGAGGATTTGCTGCTCCAGGGAGGAGAAAATCTCCTGGCGTGGCTCAAAACACCCTCAAAACCAGATTTTAATGAGAAATACACAGAGGGGAGACACCCAAAGGAGAACCTGAGGTGGGGAAAAGCAAAAATTGTGGGTGGTTGAGTCTCCTCACAAGAGGGGAAAGGCCTCAAATTGTGCCAGGGCTGTTTAGGTTGGGTATTTGGAATAATTTCATCCCTAAAAAGGGCTGGAAAAGCATCGAAAAATGTGGAGGTGGCACTTGGGGGACTTGGGTTTAGTGGAGGACTCGATGACCTTAAAGGTCTCCTCTTAACTTTAATCACCCCGTGATTCCATCATCCAGGAAAGGGAATGGAAACGAAGGCTGGGAGGAATTTCCATAAAGCAAGGCCTGGAATGAGGAGAAGGAGCCAGAAATGGGAAGATGGAGGTTCCCAGAAGGAACCCACACCTCACCCCAGAGCTGCCAGAGAAGTAAAAGAAGAGGTTTTTTTTGGTTATTTTGACCCAAGGCACAAAGGTTGTTCCCACTAAATTCAGAATTTTCAGACCAACCCAAAAACTCCAGAAACAAAGCAGGCAAAGGTCACACAAAAAAGTTAAAAATTGCTGCACAACTCAAGGCCCAGACTTGAGGGAGAGCCCCACCAAACTCCACATTCCCAGCTTTTTCAGCAACTTCCCGAATTTCTGAGCAGCAAAAAGCACAAACACCACAGGGCACCGTGGCCCCCACTCCTCTCCCCAAAGCTGCAGCAAAACCCTCCTGGAAAATCACAAAAATTAAACTCGCTTTGTCTTTTTGGTTTTTTTTTTTCCCTTTCTCTATCTTTTTCCACGCTTCTTGCACCCACCACGCCGCCAGAAAATGAGTTTTTCTTCCCAATTAATTGAAAGGCGGGCGGGCCGCGGGTTTGACGGCGCCGATGAGGCGAACAAGAGCACAGCCAAGGGAGACATCAACCCCCAGCTCCCTATTTCACCAGCTCGTTTTCCAGAGCCATCTCAGCTGGAAAAAAGGGAGAGGGAAAAAAAAAAGGAGGAGTTTGGGTCTCCTGTGGGCACCGTTGGGATGATGGGGTTGGGACGGTGAAAAAAAAAAATATTGGTGATGTTGGAGCTGGCGGAAAATCGGGAATTGCTCGGCGGATTAACCTGGGGATGAAGGAATCAACTCATTTTAATTCAGGTGAAATTGGAATTAAAACCATGTTAACAGCCAGGTTTAAATTCACACAGGTGAATTTAAAACAAAGATCCAAGTCCAGACTCTGAGCCCAGCTGGGCGCTCGGATTCAGCCCTAAAATTAACATTTTAGTGCGGGTCACTGGAGAGCTCCTTGTGCTCTGCCAAACAACACGGGGTGAAAATGAGCAAAGAATTCCCTCTGGCAGGTGTTCAGCAGTGATTTGTTGGAAATGGGCAGGGGAACAAAAAAAAAAGCAGGAAAATTCGTTATTTAGGCAATGTCATGGAGTAAAAATGCGGATTTGCAAATATTTCTGATTTTTTGAGGCTATGATTCCTCAGCAAATGGCTCAGGATCTTTTTGGGATCTTTGGTTGCAGCCTTGGGAAACTCAAAATGACAGGGCCACAAAGGGGTGGGGTTGGATTTCTCACCCATTTCATCCCAAATTGGAATATTTTGCATTTCACAGGGCAGATAAAATGGGATAAGCAATCCCAGGAAAGGGGATGGAAAGCTGCCCGCCACGAGATTGGGATCTGCTGAAATGAGTTTTTGCTGGGAGATCTTCAAAATAAAATGAATTCCAGCAGTTAAAAGTTGGGAAATAAAGCAGGAAATAGGAAAAGTAATGGGGACAACAAAGGCCAGATGGGTTTGGGGGAAAATTCCTTAAATTCTGCATGATTTATTTTGGGATGAGCACTCAGGGACAAAAAGGTTTTAATTCAAATATGAAACAATCGGGGTGGGAAAGGACTTTAAATCCCATCCCATTCCTACCCTGACACCTTCCCCCATCCCAGGTTGCTCCAACTTTTCCTTGGGACGAGGAACCACAAATTCCCTGGGAAATCTGTGCCAGCACCACATCCAGAGATGGGAACAAAGAAAATTCTGTTTTTTTCCAGAATTACCAGGAGCTGGGCTCCAAATCCTGGGGAACAAAAGGGAATTCAGGCAGATTTTCCTGCTGCAGATGAGCTGGCTCTCCAACAACAGCCACTTATCTCCTGCCTGGATGTCCACAGGGATTTGGATGGCCAAGCTCTGATGGATCCAGCAATTTCCAATCTCCTGCCAGGAGCCAAGCACAGGAGGGGACACTGAGAATCCCAAAATTCGGGCTGGAATCGGGGCTCCAAGAGCCTCCTGATCACTGCACCCCCTCATTATGCAAATTTTTAATTTCCCACTCGGGGCAGGGAGCTTTTTAAATCTCTCCTGTCCAAAATCTCCCACGGATTTGGCCCCGGGGTGAGCTGTGCCAGAGGGTCAAGGTAGAGGAAAAAGGAGAGCAGCAAGCTCCTGGATGTGAATCACTGCAGAGTGACTCAAAGCCTGGCTCGGGTTTGATTTTCTGTTTTGGAGTCACAATTAGTGGGAGTCACAATTAGCACTCAAAGCTCAATTAGGAGACATTAGCGGAACGAGCTCCGTATGGCAGCGGGAATTGCAGGGCAGCTCCTTCCCTCTGCCTGCAGGAACCACGGGGGGAATGGGATTGTGTGACCTTTGTCAGGGTAAAAATGGGATTGTGGTGATTTTTATAAGGGTAAAAATGGGATTTTTGTGACCTCTGTTGGGGTAAAAACAGAATTGTGATTTTTGTCCAGTTAAAAATGGGATTGTTGTGACCTTTGTCAGGGTAAAATTGGGATTGTGGTGATTTTTATCAGGGTAAAAATGGGATTTTTGTGACCTCTGTCGGGGTAAAAATGGGATTGTGGTGATTTTTATCAGGGTAAAAATGGGATTGTTGTGACCTCTGTCGGGGTAAAAGCAGAATTGTGATTTTTGTCAGGGTAAAAAAGGGATTTTTGTGACCTCTGTCAGGGTAAAAATGGGATTGTTGTGATTTCTGTCAGGGTAAAAATGGGATTGTTGTGATTTCTTGTCCACGTAAAAATGGGATTGCTGTGACCTCTGTTAGGGTAAAAATGGGATTGTTGTGACCTCTGTCCAGTTAAAAATGGGATTGTTGTGACCTCTGTCGGGGTAAAAGCAGAATTGTGATTTTTGTCAGGGTAAAAAAGGGATTTTTGTGACCTTTGTCAGGGTAAAAAAGGGATTTTTGTGACTTTTGTCCAGGTAAAAATGGGATTGTTGTGATTTTTATCAGGGTAAAAATGGGATTTTTGTGACCTCTGTTGGGGTAAAAATGGGATTGTTGTGATTTCTGTCGGAGGAAAAATGGGATTGCTGTGATTTCTGTTCATATAAAAACGGGATTGTTGTGGTTTCTGATGGGGTAAAAATGGGATTGTTGTGATTCCTGTCCAGGTAAAAGTGGAATTGTTGTGACCTCTGAAGGGCTAAAAACGGGATTGTGATTTCTGTCCAGTAAAAATGGGATTGTTGTGATTTCTGTTCAGGTAAAAATAGGATTGCTGGGAGCTCTGTGTTGGATGATTTTTTGCTGTGGGGTCAGAGAATGAAACGTGTTGTTTTTTACCCCACAAAATTCACAGTGGCCTAAAAGCCAAGCAAAAAGGCTGGATTTTGATAAAAACACAGCCCCCGACTTCTCTGCAGGAACCTGTCCCAAAAAAAATAAAATAAAATAAAATAAAAAAAAATCCAAAAATCTTTTTTGGGAAATTCAGACCAGAGTTTGACTTCATAAAGCACCGTCTTTTTTGTCCCTCTCAACTGAGAAGCAAATCCTGGTGTTGCAGAGCTCACAATCACAGAATTCCAGGCTGCTCTGGGTGGGAAAAGGACCTTAAAGCTCCTCCAGTTCCAACCCCAACACCTTCCCCAGGTTTCTCCTTGGACACTTCCAGGAATCCAGGGGCAGCCACGAAATTCTCCAGGAATTCCCTGCCAGGACCTGCCAATTCCTTCCCAATATTCCATTTATCCCCTCCCTCTGCCTGACCACGATTTTTTGGAGCAGCTGATTCTTCCGTGGGAAGAATCTGAAATTTATGTGGGAATTGGAGACAAAAATCAAGGAAAGGTCGGGGTGGGAAGAGGCCCCTGGAGACCACCCAGCCTGGAGAAGATTGCTCAGAAAGCACCTCCAGGTGGGATTTGAGGATCTCCAGAGAAGGAAACCTCACGATTTCTCTGTTCTGCCACCCTCAGAGAAGTTTTTCCTTTCACAAATAAGGATTTTTTTTTCCAGCAACTCCCAATAATCACGCTCTGATCTCCTCAGGAGAGATTTCCAGCCACGATTTTAAAAAAGGAATCGGGAGCTCCACGTCCCAAACCAAGCCCTGTGGGAGGTTTGTTTTTTTCCAGGGTTTGTTTTTCTCCCTCGGTGGATTAAGAGGTCCTAAACTCTGATTGTTTATGAGCTGTGTCCTCTCCTCCAGCAGAGCTCGGATTTATCCTCCAAAAAAAAAATCAATGTGGCTTTTTGGGATATCTGAAAGAAACTTCCCTCCCCACTGGGATAATTGTGGGAGAAGGAGGCACTGGAGCAGCAGAACTTTTAAAAGAAAAGATGAAAGATAATTTCCGTGCCTTTTAAAATACTGGAATTAATCATGGGAATACTGAGAATCATGGGATTATTTGGGTGGGAAGGGCCTTGTCAAACATCAGGCTCTTAAAATAATCAAAAATTATTTTCATGCCTTTTAAAATACTGGAATTAATCACAGAAATCACGGAAAACACAGAAATCATGGGAATCATGGGATGGTTTGGGTGGGAAGGGCCTTGTCAAACATCAGGCTCTTAAAATAAAGAAATCAAAAATAATTTACATGTCTTCTAAAATATTGGAATTACAGAAATCATGGAAAACACAGAAATCATGGGAATCGTGGGATGGTTTGGGTGGGAAGGGCCTTGTCAAACACCAGGCTCTTAAAACAAAATCAAAAATTATTTTCATGCCTTTTACAATACTGGAATCCCAGAAATCATGGAAACCACAGAAATCACGGGAATCATGGAAATTGTGGGATGGTTTGGTTGGGAAGGGCCTTATCAAATATCAGGCTCTTAAAATTAAAAAATAAAAAATTATTTCCACACCTTTTAAAATACTGGAATTAATCATGGAAATCATGGGATGGTCTGGGTGGGAAGGGCTTGTCAAACATCAGACTTTTAAAATAAAAAAATCAAAAATTGTTTTCACGCCTTTTAAAATACTGGAATTAATCATGGGAATAATGGGAATTATGGGATGGTTCGGGTGGGAAGGGCCTTTTCAAACACCAGGCTCTTAAAATGAAAAAATCAAAAATTATTTCCATGTCTTTTAAAATACTGGAATTAATCATGGAAATAATGGGATGGTTCGGGTGGGAAGGGCTTGTCAAACACCAGGCTCTTAAAATAAAAAGAATCAAAAATTGTTTTCATGCCTTTTAAAATACTGGAATCACAGAAATCATGGAAATCACAGAAACCACAGGACGGTTTGGGTGGGAAGGAACCTTCGAGATGACCCAATTCCAACCACTTTTGGCACCTCCCACTATCCCAGGCTGCTCCAGGCTGGACCTGGACACTTCCAGGGATGGGACAACCACAGCTTCTCTGGGAAACCCCAGCCAGGGCCACAGCCAGGAATTCCTTCCCAAAATCCCACCGAAAATTCACTTTTTCAGACCGAAGCCATTCCCTGTGTCCTGTCCCTCCTGGAGGGAATTCAGAATTCCTGAGCTCTCCCAGGATTTTTCTCCTCTCCATCCAACCCCCTTAAGCTGTGCTGCAATTCCAGGAGTTGCAGATTCCTGATTTTCCTCATTTTTGCCCAAGCTGTCCCCGTGCCTCATCAGGAGTCAGCTCCTGGCTGCCGGTGACTCACGGTGCCCAACACCCCCCATGACTCACGGGTCAGGTGAGAGGAGCAGCAATTTCTCCATCTGCATTGAGCAAAATTCACACCTCGGAAATTGTCCTTGGGAAAAGTGTGCTGGCAGCTGCTGCTGTCGGCTCCAAACTCACAAA
>JAHLSL010000038.1:16763420-16824470 GCA_025920805.1 Petroica traversi | reverse complement strand
TTTTTTTTTAATTTTAGTTTTGGTTTAGCTTTTATTTTCATTATTTTTTCCCGGTTATTTTAATATTTTATGTCTTTATTTTGGTCTACTTTATAATCGCTCCCTGCTGCACGGGAGGGGCACCCCGGACTCAGCCGGGGAGCAGCACCAGCCCCTCCCGGGATGGGTCCCGCTTGGAGGGGACCCTTCCTCCTCCTCCTCCTCCTCCTCCTTTCCCCTCCCTGTCCCGGCCTGGAGATGTCCCTGGGGCCGGGGGTTTTTGGGGAACTGGGGGATTTTTTCCCAGTGGGATGAACCCTGGCTGAGCTGGCAGCTGCTCGCTTTGGAGGGGGGATGTGGGTTTTCATCCAGGTCCCCGAAGTTGGGGGAAACTCGTGCCGGTGGCCCTGGGGTGGCACCGGCTCCTCTCCCGCTGCGCCGGGATGGTGCAACATAAATTTAGGTTTAATGTGACGGCTGCGATGAAGCAGCGGGCGGGGGCTCCTCTGCCCCCGCTGAAAGTTTGGCGATTTGGGCCGCGGGGAATGGAAGGAAAATCGGAGGCTTTGGAAGGGTTTCTGTGGCACAAGGAGAAATCCCTGCAGGGAGCGAGAGTCGGGAATGGTCAGGGAGCAGAGGAATGGTTTTGGCAGCCCCGGTGTGGGTACCTCTCATCATCTGCTGCGTTCACTCCGCGTCTGGGATGAGAACCAGGAGAGTGTGGGCAGAGCAGAAGGACTCGGGGGAGTCAGGACGCTCTGGTCTCTGTCCCTTGCTCAGGTCCCCCTTGCTGTCCTGGATCTGGGGGCGCTCAGGACTCGCCATCTCTCTCGAGTTGCGTTTTGAGTTGGTTAAAAACATGGTTTGCACGAAAGCCCCCAGCCAGAGCAGCATTAACGACATTTTTCCAGAGCCAGGGAGGGAAGTTGGACCCGAGCTAAAGCAAATAAACTTGTATTTCATCACGCTGGGGCTGCGTTTCTTTGTGTTCCGCTCTGCTCTGAGCAGTCTGGGCTCCCTTCAGCCCCGTCCAACCTTCACCTTCAAACGTGCCTTAGTGGCCGAGCAAAGAAACTTCTGCTCCTCCGTGCAAACCCCGCTCCCCGCGGAGGCTGCTCCGTTCTCGGGTTGTTTTTCCCGGGCGTTTCTGGCCTCGGCTGCTGCAGGAAGGGGCTTTGCAGGGTTCCTGCTCCAGGCTGAGATGCTGCGGACGTGGGAAGTGCGAGCTCGGCTGACCCGGCAGGGCTCTGCTCTGCTCTGCTCTGCTCTGCCCGGGGATGTGCCGGCTCCGCGGCACGGCACGGAAAGGATGCTGCAAAGGAGGGAAAGCACTTTTATCCCTGCTAAAAACAAAAGGTTTTTACCTTTTGAGGTGTTTCTCTCCCCGTCTGCACACCTGGCCAGGTGTCCCAGTGATCCCTCATCTCCTGTCCAAAGCAGGAGATGAGGGATTTCAAGGTTGGAGGTACTGGTACAGATCATTGATATGAGACCATAAATGGCCCCAGAGAAACCTTGAGTAGGAGCTTTCTCCCTGCTGGAAGAGCCCAGCGATGCAGGATGGGCACTGTGTGTGTGTGCAGGAGGGACGAGGAGATGCAGTCCAGTGCCCTCAAATTCCAAAGATGGGGAAAATGAGGTATTAGCAGGGAAAAATCAATAAAAAAATCAAAGGATGTGTTGTGCCCCGATGTGCTCTTCTCAAATAACTAAGGGGGAATGCGAGTTTGTTGATCCCACGGCAATGGGCCTGGGGGAACCTGTGGCTTCTCTGCAACAAGAATTTACACAGCACACAATCTACAGCTGAGAAGTAAAATCGCTGTAATTCACTGAATGTGTTCCATCCTTTTAGAAGGAAACAGCTGAAATGTAGGTGCCGATGTCTCGATGTCTCAAGCGCGTGTGAAACTCTGTTGCATCGGGGGAGAGGGAGGATTTTGACACTCTGCACAGGTTCCATCCCTTAGTTACAATATTTCCAACGTGCCACACGTGCGCTCACATTTTCATAGAAATGGGAGCACGGGAGGCAAACTCTGATATGGATGTGGAAAAACTCAGGTGGTTTTCCCCCTCCCCCCCCCCCCTTGCAGGACCCTTTGTTGTCCCGCGGCTTCAGCAGCTGGTGTAGGTTTGTGCTTTCATTTCTCTGATACATTTTTGGCTCCTTTATATCGGTCTTCCTGCTCTGGAGGCAGGGAGGATGGAAATGTTGCAATTCCTGGTGAAGAGTTTGACATTTTGTAGCGGATAAAGCCAAATGCAGACAGTTGCTTTGATTTGGCTGCTTTTTGCCGAGTTTCAGGGAAGGCGGGATGGGATTCAGGCTGGAGGTGGAGGAAGGAGGTGGCACATCCACCCCTCATGTCACAGTGGCACCCAGCTCTGGTGTTTTTAGCAGTCTTACATCTCTGGGAACAGGTTCTTTCCAACTGGTTTTGTGCCCAGAAACCTGAATCAGTCACATCCAGCAAAAATATGAAGGTGAGGGAACATCTGCTCCCGTGTCACCGACAGGATTTTTTTGTGGCAGCTGTGATTTGGTCACTGGGGATCCCAAAAAAGATTTGGTGACTGTTGGGCCATTTGGAATTGAAGGTTCACAACTTTTTCCTTAATTTCTTCCATTTCTCTGTCTCCCTTGGGAATGAGGAAAGGGCTTCCAGTCCCATGTCAGCGTTTGTTTTTATTGTATCTATAGGTGCCTCTGGAAGCAGCTGCCTGGAAATGGTCAGGCAGAAGTTTTATTATTCTTGTAGCAGGACCAGGAGAGGTCCTGGTGGCCCTTCAAATGCTTCAGGAGTGGTGGGCACTGGTGGCTGTGAACATCAGATTGGTGTTCACATCTGCTGACTGCTCCCAGCCAGGGTTGGCTCTTTCCAGATGTGCCTTTTTTAAAATTTCTTCCCCAAGATCCACTGGATTTCCCAGAGAGGAGGTGCTGGGATGTTCAGTTGCAGAAGGAGATGGAGCTGCTCTCCTGGCCTTCGTGTGTCTCCTCCCTGCCCTTTCTGTATAACCTTGGAAAAATCAGAGAGTTTTCTATGGAATGTGGCCCAGGGATGCTTTTTCCTTTGGAATGGGTCTGAACTTGTCCAGTTCAGCTGCAAAATCTTCAGCTGCTTGCATGGGCCACTCTTTAAAAACAAAGGCACTTTAAAAAACCTATTATTTTCCCCAAAAAATAGCTTTGGTGGCTGGAACTGCCACTGAGTCTCATTCCTGGTGGTTAAATAGATGGCTTTGTCCCTATTAGCTAATGAGGCAATTATTATGACAGGAAACTACTAGGAAATGGTTAAACTAATTAATTAACAGGAAATGCTAACAAGCATTTGCCCTTTTCCTGGGCTGCCTGTGGGTGATCTCTGTGTCAGATATTGGAGCAGAGGCTTCACTGGGGAGCTGGGGGACCCAGTTTGGACATGTGGCTCCACGAGGGGACCATTGCTGGCCAGCCCAGTGGCCAACATGGTGAGAGGAGAGTCCAGCTCTCAGCAGGAGCTGGCAGCAAAGCCAGGGCCACTTTTGACTAACCTGGCTGGGAGGTGGGAGTGTGCCAAAGGAGGAGAAATTCCTTATTTCTGAAATGCAGCAGAAGGAGGAATCACTCCCAGTGATGTAGAGGGGCTGGAAGAGGCAAAAAGTGATGAAAATCACTCATCAACCCTGATGTATCTCCAGTGTGGCCTTAGGAGCACATCCACTTTCAAATGGTGTCAAAATGGGAGAAAAATCAGATGTTCCTGGCTGTCACTGCATTCATGTGCCATGGTCCTGTCCCAGATTTCCACTGAGTCCTGGGTCTGGTCTTGCTTTTGCCAGTCTGAGATTTTTTCCAACCAAAACCCAGAAAACTCTGAAAATTTCAAACAAAAGCCCAAGCAATTGTTTCTCTCACAGCTTTCATTTCCCAGTTCACCTTTCTTTCTGGCTGTAATTCCTGCTGGGGCTTCTGGCTTCCTAGAGAAAGGGTAAAAATAAAAGGAAAAAAGAAAGCAGGCATTTAATAATAGATCAAAAATGAGATTACGCAGTAAGTCAGCCCTCCCCTCCCCAAAATGCAACCAAAGAAATTGCAAATCACCTTGAAAAAGGAATGGAAAACAGTGTAGATCAAACCTGCTGTTAAGTATGGATGAGGTGTTTATATTTTATTTAATGGCTGTGTGCTGTCCTAGAACAGCCACCCTCCCCTGAATTTCTGTTGCTGATTAATTAAACAGTAGAGATGAACTGGGAGGGGGAAAATTCAGTGGAGCTCCAAACTGGAATGCAGGGGGACACTGGCAGGGTTGGCTGCTTGGCACACCTGGAGACAGGCACACCTGGTGGTGGTTGTACTTGGAGGTAGCTCCCAAAAACCAGGAGGTTTCATGAGAAGCTCCTTGTCCATCCCTGATGACTCTGGACCAGCTCTGACCATGTTTGGTGAAGCAGCGAGGTCGCAGAGAGAAAGGAACCCAAGGGGCTTTGTGCCAGATGAGTGGGTGCCAGCAGCAGTGCCATGGTGGAGGGAAGAGGTGATGATTAATCATGGTTAATTAGTCACCAGCCAGGGGAGCTGGGCAAGCCCCAGCCTGGGCCAGGCTCAGCCAAGGCTTGATGAGACACGACTTCCCTGGAAAGGAGGCTCAGCCCTGGTGCTGGGCATCCAGGCTGCCTGCCCTGGGCCTGTTCTTGTTTGCTGTGAATCCTCTGGCTCCATCAGGTTTGGGGTTTGGTGGGGCCATTGCCACGGGCCAGGTGGGAGGGTGGGAGTTGGGATTGGCTCAGCAGCCTGTGGGGAATGTCTTCTCCTGGATCATCCCAAAGGTCTCCAGAGCCAGGCTGGCAGGAGGTGCAAGGGGAAAGATCTTTCACAGTGTCTGCACCAAGACAGCAGAGGACCTTCAGTGTGACCCCCCTGAGGTCCTGTTTGCGCCCTTGATGAGAAAAATATCAAGAGTTACACAAGGCAGAGGGAGTCTTCTCCCATATTATCCTTGTCCCACATGGATAACCCAGTCTGGGTTATGTTATGGGGATAAACCTCCACACAAGACCACGTTGGAGGGGCTTGGAGCAACCTGGTCTAGTGAAAGCTGTCTCTGTCCATGGCAGGGGGTTGTAACAAGACAAATTTTCAGTTCCCTTCCAACACAACCCATTGTATGATTGTACAATTCTATAAAATGCAGCTGCAGACTTTTTTCTTGCTAAATCACCCAGTTTAAAGTGAAGGAAGTGTCACAGCCCCTCTTGCTCTGTGAGAAGAGGCTGAGGAGACACATCCATCACAGCTCTGGGGGTGAAGGCAGGGCAGGAAGAGAACAGGAGCAGCAATCCCACGCTGGGCTGGCACGTGGGGCTGTGAATGTTCACCAAGGGCTGCCAGAGCACCAGATGAGGCAGAAGTTGCTGGAAATCACCAGCCCCATGTGTGATTAGCATCCTCTAAGGTGTTCATTTTTATCTTCTTTGTCACCTTCTTGGTTTCAGCTTTCTACTTGTAGAGTTGGAGGAGAATCTGTTTCATTACCTGCTGGGCTGTTGCTCTTCTTGTTTATTCCCCAGAAGGAAGAGAATTAGACGTGCCAGAGCTGAAACTTATAAAAATAAATAAATCCAGGCTTTGGAAACAACCACTTGGAGGTAGAATGAGCCTCAGCAAGAAAATGTTTATCTTCCACCTTTCTCTGAGACTGGCTGGGACTAAAGTGCAGGGAGAATACAGGGCAATTTCTTTTAATTTAAAAAATATTCCGAAAACAGGGCAGTTGGAATTCCATTTTTTTTTCACTAGAAGTTGCTTTGCCAAGTTTGGTGGGGAAAACCAGCTGAAAGCCTTGCCTTGGTGGATGAGGGATGGAGGCAGGAACACTTCTATTTTCTATATTTACCTATTTTCACTGGTGAGGCCCTAAGGCAAACAGCACAGCCGTGCAGGCAACAGGAGCACTTTCCCCTCCCAATCCCTTTTCCCAGCACCAACAAGATCAGCAGGGAAGATACATGATTGAGTCAGCAATGCAGATGCCATCAAATGTCTGCTTTATTCCAGAGCATGAATCAGAGCAGTGCCAGAGCCTCATATCCTGCATCTCCTGATAAGAGCACAGTCACCTCTGAGGGAACAGAACAATGAAATCCCATTATCCCTCCTCTTGCAAGCACCTACAGCTCACTGGTACCAGCAGTGCTTATTTTAATGCAGCTTCTGCTGCAGCACATGCAGACTGTTATTTTTTTATGTCCCACATCCTGGAGCCCAAAGATGTTGTGGGTTTGTTTTCTGTTTGCATTACAAGTGATGTATATGCACATGTTTACATACATGAATATATAAATACGATTATTTTCTGGTTTGTGTTAAGCCCTGTCAGACCAGTAAGAGCAGCGTGTGCCACCAGTCCGGGTGCTGGTTGCTCACTCTAAATGTCTTTATATTCTTGGAGAAAAAAATGGATTAACTTCATTTGACTCTCCAACTATGCTTTTACCTCCAAAACAATCTTAATTTCCAGGATGAAAATCTTTCCCTTCCAGTTTGCTGTGGGAATCACATGAAGAAGTGAAACTCTTCATTCCCAGAAGTTCTGTGCTTCTCCCTTGCAGGACCTTTCCATGCCCAGCTCAGTGACAGCCACAGCCATCTCAGTGACAGTGTTTCCTGCTATTGTTGCAAGAGGACAGCCTCTGGCTCCTCTGCAAGGGTTATGTGTGGCCACTGCCTTTTGCATCAGTTGCCTCTTTTCTCCTGGTTCCAGGCCACCAGCTGTGTCCTGTTCCTGCTGCAGTCCCCATTCTGTACCTCATCTGAAAAGGAGGCTTACAATAATTCAGTTAAAAAACAGATATAACAGTGAAATTTTGCTAAAGTCTGTCTGTATTGCCCTCAATACATTTAAAAGACATTTATGCCACTGTGGTGGTGGTGGTGGAGGCAAAGGAGGACAATTTTCACCTCAGATTCCTCTTTTGTTTGTTCCTTGAGGGTTTTTCTGCACCAGAGACTGCAGAAGTTGAGGGGATAAAAAGCACTTCTGTGGTTTCCCATCTGTAGATTTGAGGGAAAATTAGTTCAAATCTGCCACCTTGAGCTACATCATAAATCTCACTGCAGAAACCCAGATCCTAGACATTAATAATTAGGAGCTTGCACAATAAAGGGCTGGGATATTTCACAAATGACACAACATCTTTCGACCCAGCTGATGCTGAGCAGAGATCTGTGTGAAAGTTCTTTGCAGCCAAGGTGCAGAAGTTTTCCTTCCCATTTTTTGCCTCTTGAAGAAGAAGAAAATGGGAAGGAAAAGTCAGGTTGCACCCTCAAAAATGTTCACTAAAGCTCAAGCACAGAGGTTTGAAGGCTCCCCCAATTAGAAAGTGTTTGTATGTGCTGGAAGAAAATTATACCAATTAATGGTTATCCTTTCCCAGCTTCCCACATCTTGAAACCACTCCAGTTGGGCCAAGCTGCTTCCCATCAAACTTTCACACAGAAAAGAAAGGATCTGCTGGGCTGTGACTGAACATGAGCAATGTTACTCCCTGGGGGTCCATGTCCCTGAGGTTTGAGGGCTGCAGGAAAAGGGCTGTGGGCCATGAGATGACAAATGGAACTCCACAGTTGCTCCTTCATGCTCCAGCAAAGCTTTGTTTTGGGTTGTAGATATTTCCAAGCCATGAGGCTGGAATCTCAGCAGCTCTTGTGTGTATGTTCTTCTCCTTTTTTTTTTTTTTAATTTTTTTTTAATGCAGTTTGAAGTAATTGGAGGGCTGGTGATATTTTGAACAATTTATCCACCTAGGAAATGACGACCTTGGATTTATTCAATCAAATATTATCAAGATTAAGAGTGAAAATAGCTGAGCTTGTCAGTCATGAGGAATTGTGTTGCAACCTGGGCTCAAATCCATCACCTGGAACCAGGAGACTCTGGCAGGATATTCTTCATTCATCAGCAAGAGGCATCACAGCAAGATCATTTAACTGTAATTCATCAATTTATCAGGCTGCTCAATTAAGTGGGGGCTGGAGAGAGGATAAAGGGAATGGTTCTGTCTGTTGCAATGAATCTTTGACCACCTGAGGACTTTTCTTGCTCTTTTGTGTTTCATGTTGCCCTGAAGGCCTTGTTTAAAGGAAAACATAATTACAATGGTGGTGAAAGAAGGGCCTTAAAGAATTAAAGGGATTGATGAAATAGAGCTTTTGCTCCACCTGGGTTGTCACTGACAACCATAATCTGAAGAGATCCTGGAGAATCTCGGGTGGATTTATGGAAGAAAATGAAGTAAAACTTAGTGCAGCCTGGAGTAAAGAGATGGACTTTTAGGTCCATTTCAGCTCTGTCCTTTGTGTTTGTGGTGCAACCCCAGGCTCCTTGGTGAAGCACTTTGGGAGTGTGGTGCAACCTCTGGCTCTGTTGAGAGTGATCCTGTCTGGCATCAGCTGCCCTGGGACCTTGGCAGTGTCATTCTGGTGCTGGAATTCTCATCATTGCTGGTGCCAAGAAGCTGGGCTGGGAGGTTTCTTAATCAATGTGATATTTTAGACATTTGGTTGTTCCCAAGTTCATCCAAATACTGGTTTTTCTAAATCTTTAGGTTGTTTCACTGCTGGGGATATCTGCTCAGATCAATGATCAACATCCCTCAATCTCACCCGATCACTGCATGGATGCCCATCTCTATCTGCCAAAAGAATGATTTTCAGTTTAAATGCAGTGGCAGTTTGGGCAAAAGTAGCCTGGAGTGAGGTGCAGCTGCTCGTCTGATTTCTGCACAAACACAGCAAAAGACTTGAGCAAGTCCGAGCACTCCACATCAGGAAAGCATTTCCTCCTGCCTGGGTTTCTCACATGTCCTGTTGTTTTCTTGCAACAAAAGCAAGAGAAAGGGAGAACTCATTTGAATTTAATGCTAAAATACCTCCAAGGAAATGAAGCAAAAGGAGCTGTTAGAAAGAGGGATAGGTGGAGATTAAAAGCACTTTCCTTCTCCTCTTGTCCCCTGCACACACATTATACGTGCACGTAGCCTGATCTTGTGCTGAACAGGAAAATAAATTGTAAAGGAGACAATACAAATCAGGATGAAAGGGGGAAAAAAAGGATGAGTCAGGACTGCTCTGCTTATCTGAACTGAGGGGGAGCCTGCCTGGTGCTCCTGACAGATTTTTTTCAGGCAAGATAATGCATTGGGTTGATGACAGTTTATGAGATAGACTTGGAGAGGGGTATGAAAATTGCTGGTAGGTACTTGAATGGCTCTGACTGCACGGAGTGAATTGGAGTCGAGCTGCAACAATTTCCCTAAAGCTGTGCAGATTAACATAAAAATACCAAGGAAGTCCAATCTTTGAATTTTTATCTGCTTCAGCTGGAGAGTCAAATAGGGGCATTACAGAAGTGCCATCCATTTGAATCGATTGTCGCTGCAGCTTTTGTGGAAAGGCTGCATCTGGGTTTATTGATAACGTTGTTGGAGGTGCTTAGAAACACAAGTGTGTTGGGTTTATTTTCCCTTTTAGTAACTTATTCTTGTTTCTGGCATTCTGTTAAGGTGTTTTTTAGTTCTGGTCTCCTCTGGAGATCTCTGCTGAGCAGAGCATTGGTAACAGAGATGCTCTGTGCATCTTTTCTCCAAGAGTTTACCGTAAACCTGAATCTGTTTCAAAGCTTCCTTGTAAATTTTAAGGTAGCTTTATTTGCTGGAGGAAAAACTGAGATGAAGAAGAGAATCTAGGAATTGTGATTTACCAACCTTTTAGTGAGGAGGCTTAGCTAGGTGCTTTTGTTTTCTTGGTTAAACCACATCAGCTGAAATGCAGCTTTAGTGTCCAAAACTTCCTGTTGATCTCCATTGTAGCATCACTTCACCTGTTTCACTTCCTTTGCTTCCTGCCTGCACAGAGAAGATATAAAATCAGTCTCACACACATTAGAGAAGTAACTTTAAATATGAAGTTTCAGGTTTGGGGACAAGCGTTTTAGGTTGCAGACGTGTCCTGCTGTCGAAGAAATTTGACACAAGGAAAATTCCACCTACTGAAAGGGCTTGAATTTCATCCTTGTGCTCATCTGGTTTAAAAAAATTTGCTTTTTAGGATGTGTGGCCAATGACTTCACCGTTTTGCCTTTGTTCTCATCTTCATAACCAGTTCCTGCACCTAAGGAGGTGGTTGTGAGAATTAGTCACTGGGTTTAGAGCTCTTTGAAGATGGCAAGTGGTGGATAACAGCTCAATGTTTATTAATGCCAGGGCTTAATATGATGAGAATGTTTCACAGCTGAGCTCAGCCACGCTGGGACAGAGCCCAGCAGGTTGCAGAGGGCTTTGCTTCACTGAACTCCCCCAGCTGTGCCACCCTGGTCCATTTTCTGGCCCATCCTACCTGCTCCTTTCCCTCTCCACTCTCCCCCAGCAGGTTCTGCTTCTCCTGGCCTCCTGCCATGGCACACGCCAAGTTTAGATCTGGTTCTGTGTTTTTGGCTCCATTCCTTCTGAATGTTTTCAGTTTTCTTGGCTTCAACTGATCCCAGTGGCATCTTTTTATGATGCACTTTATTCTACTGCTTCAAGTGCAATAACACTCCTAAAGTTCAGCCTTTTTTTAATTACCAAAAGAAAAAAAAAAAGGCAGAGCATAGTATTGTTCTGTGACTGGTGAGGGAAAGGGAGGGTTTTTCTTCATCTTGAAGTTTGATCCAATTTAAATCTCTACATACATGGTGGTTTTAGTGGAACTTTGCTGTAATTGGAAGAGCAAGTTGTTGTTTGTTTTCGCACTCCTGAGAGCCAATATTGGTACTGATTAAACAAAAGCATTGCCACGTGTTGGAGGATCTCAGAGTGCTTCAGGACAAGCAATTGAAGATTTGGACAATGCCATTACTTTCTCTCATTTCCTCCCTGATGAGGAAGCTGAAGCAACTTTATACTGAGGTGAAGTTTGCTGGGACAGTTCCTGATCTGTAGCAGTGGATGTGCAGAGTGAGGTCAATCCCTCCCCACAGCAGCTGGAGTTATTCCCATTTATTCTCCCATTTTCCCCTCTCACTGAGCACTTGCACCAGGAAAAGCTTTGTTTTCTGAGATTGGTGGGATTTCAGCCTGTGTTTCTGCAGTTCATGGATTTATGGGGAGGGGGAAAAAGGGATGGGAGGAGGACAGTGGCTGTGCTTGGGTTGTGTCAGTGTCCCCTCCTTCACAGGTGAGTTAAAAAAAATGTTAGTGAAGTGTTTTTTGCCACTTTTCATTTTACTTGCACCTCAGCTTTTCCTTCGTGTGAGAATAGAAATTAATTTTGTTTCAGGTTCTGGAAATCTGAAGGCTCGCTGAATAGGTAGAAGTTTGTTCTATTTATAGGTTGCAGAATTTCTTTTTACAATAAACCAGTTTGTTTTAATTTAAACTATGTATTCAGCACATTTAGCTTAATTTTATTTAACTACAAATTTGAGATGTCTTTTTCATTGTTTTTTAAATTCGTGACATAAACCCTAAGTACAATGAAAAAGTCAGACTAGTCATTAAGAATCTTCATTTACCATTTTTAACATCAAATGTGTTGACTTGCATAGTTTATTAATTTTTACAGATGCCCAACTGTAAAAATAGGACAGCTTTGCAGTTCAGGCAAAGGCCTGATTTATGGAGAAATATGCCTTTGTTGTTCTCCACGATCAAAAATCTGCCTTTCATTAAGGAAAAAAAAAAAATCAACCCAAAAAATGCAAAGCAAGAGAGTTTAAATCAATCAGAATTGAAGTATTTTGCTCCTGGTTTGCATCAAGAAATCCTATGTTAGAGGCAGAAAAAGCAGGATGGTTGAAGGATTGGCAGGCAAGTTAGCAATAGTGCTCCTCATGGACTGGTCTCAAGCCTGGTGTTAATCAAGGTATTGACTAGTGATAGAGCAGAAATTAATGGGGTTTGAGGTGTAATCAAAAGAGGAAAAACAGGAGATCCCAGAAGAATAACTGACTTTGGGACCATTTGTCTGTAAGCAAATGTGAGTTCTTGTAATGCAAACTCTGAGAGAAAGCTGGGGATTCTGTGTGGAATTGGAATGTATTAATCAACCACAGGATAATTCTGATGTCCCAGTCATAAAGATACATTCTGGGATCACATTTGTTAACTGAATTATTCCCACTGGCGACAAGGAAACACGAATGCCACTGCAACAGGTTTTAGTGAGGCATTGCTTAAAATGCATTCTGCATTCCTTGTCCATAGGAGAAAGAGTGATTCCCACTGGAAAAGGTGCAGTGGAGGGCATCTGTTAGAAATGACCTGGAGAACAGGGAATCTGGCTCCCAAAATGATGAAAGGAATCTAGATGGTGAGGTGGGGACAAAAAAAGGCAGAGAAAAATTAGATTCCTTCTCTATAAATACACTGGTGTAAATACCAGAGAAGGAGAAGAGTTTTTTAAGTTAAGTGACAATTCTGGCACAAGAACAAAAGGCTCTAAAAAAGTTTAAGCTGGAAAAGAGCAGAATAGCTTCAAACCAAGGGAGATGCTTAAAAAGCGTTCTAATGGGAATTGTGTAAAGGGCTAAAAACCTGATTACTGTGAAGATGGAGACTGATAAATGTATTAATGGGATTATGCAATGTGGTTGCTCTCAGTATTAAGGGATCAGACTCTGGATTTCCGGTCCTGCGCTTTTGCAAATACACTTAAGAATCCTGCAGGTATGAAAAAAACCAACATGGAATGTTTACATTTTAAGAAATATTTTCATTCTGATTCAGCTTGGAGTGGCTTTCTCTGTTTCAAATGGACTAATAAGTGAATTGGGTGAACTGTGGAAAGGAGGAAGTACCTTCTGAGCTGGGAAAAAGCAGCAGCTGCCACCTGCTTCCTTATTTTAGTGGTCGGTTTTGGCGGCAGGCCTGCGCTACTCAGATATCTATTTTTTAAAATTTAAAGCCTTTTGTGTAGCAAAGTTAGGCCTGGAAATAGATTGTGCTCAAAACGCTGACAATTATTTATTGTTATTTATCATTTGTAAGGTGCTTTTTAAAAAAGCTGCAGCTCTTAAGGCACACGAGTGTTTATTATCGATCGTGGCATTCTCATTATCGATCCCCGTTTTCCCCATTTACAAACAGTCCCCAGATTTCTGGTTGCTTTACTAAAATCCCAATAAATAAGACCAAGTGCCTTTTTGTCAGAAGGCTGTGGTTATTTTATCAAAGACAAGTGCCAGGCTATTCTAGCACAGTGTAACTTTGATTTCATTGGCACTTTGCACTCAGTATTTCCATGTTTTTTATGTTTTGGTTCAGCCTCAGTTCTGCAGCCTTGCCTGCCATTGAGAGCTGAGTTTTCCCCATCCTTAGGCAGGGATATTCTGCATGGAGATCTCCATGATTGCAGAGGGACACTGGAAACAGGGGTGCCAGGAGAACTTCAGATGCACTTTCAAAGGTGGCTGTGGGATGTCAGAGCTCACCCTCCCTTCACCCCTGCACTCTCTTCACTCAGCAGCAGCATCTCTATTCAGCCTGGGGGCTTGACCCTGACTATCTCCAGTCTCCAGAGTGTTCTCCTTGCTTCCCACATGTGCTTCTTTTTCACTTTCTCTATTCAGGATGCAAATGGCAGATGGTTTTTCTTTTTTGGTTTTCAAGGTCCTCTCATCGGGGCCTTTCAGTCATTCAGCCTCTCAAACGAGTTCGCTTAATTACCTTGACTTTCTGAAACTGAAAACCTTGCAGACCTGCTTTTATTTTGCTTAAACTGAGTCAATTTGTGGAAAAAAGCCTTGAATTGAGTGATCACAAGCAGCTTTCATTACAGCATCCTCACTATTTGCCAAAAGTCTCCCTCAGAATCACCTCTCGTTTGCTCAGTGCCTGTTTTGTTCAGAGGTCTGTTGGCTCTCATATCCAGGACTTACAGGGCCCCACTGTTGCTATTTGTTCTTTCTTCTATATCTGAAATTTAAGACTCCCTTATCACCCAGTTCCTCAGAGTATTTCTTTTTCTCTCTAGCCATTTTTAAAAGCTCTCTGCACACATCCAAACCCGTTGGTGGGGTCTCCAGCGGACCTCCAGCACAATCCCAGCAGACAGCCTTTTACAGCCTTTTCCCAAAGTGACTCTAATCCAGAACGATCGTTTTATGCCTGCTATCACTTTGGATTTTTAGCAAACACAGATGATTCACTCAGCTCGCAGAAAGAGCTGTGGAACAGTGTCCCAAAAGATTATTTAAATGGAGTTTTGGGCGTGGGTTTGGGGTGACCATGGGTACAGTGCAGGCTCAAAGTCTGACTTTGGCGGAGGCTTTGAAGGTGGGTGTTTTCTCCAGCCACCTGCAGAAGTGTTTCCCAGCTGCCTTTTCTGCACCATGATGATGATAATTTCTAACAGACTGTTTTCCTGACAAGGAAGAATTATCCCTGGTTTACATTGTGGGAGCTGAACCTGGGGACAAATGGAACAGCTGGCTTAAACACACAGGTCTGTGTGAGCAGAGTCTGTGCTCCCCCAGTTGTTTCAAGCACTCTCAGCAATCTGGCAGCTTGTCAAGGCCCCTCAAATTGTGTGGACTCGAGGGTGAGCTGAAGTGCTGGAGCATTGCAGCCTCCAGTCTGGTAGCCTGGTGCAACAAAGCACACGCTGAAAACGATGCTTTTGTACTTCACCCAACTGCTTGGTTTGCAGTCACTTCTAATTTAAGTTTAGACAGTGCTGAGTGCTTAATTAAAAAAAAAAAAAAGTGCTTTTGGTAGACAAGAGTGTAATGCCCAAGCTGTGCCACGGTTACAATATCTAAGTGTTTGGGGACTGGGTTATAGACAAGCAAAATGATTGTTTCTTTTTAACTTCTGCTTAAATATAGTTCAAATGATGGAATATTTAATAGAGCAGAATAAGCTGATGCCTGCCAGCTTTTTCATACCAGTGGTTACCAGATGTGCCTGTATTTAGAACCCCGCCATCTGTTCCAGGGCGGAGTTTGGGGCTAGCCTAGGTATTTGGATGTGTCTTCTTCCTTGGGTATCTCTGGAAAACTTCAAAGCATCTGTGCTGAGATGAAGGGGAAGCATGGTTAGCTGTAATTCCCCAGGAATCCAAGGGAATTTTCCAGAAATGCAGCTGATTCCTTAGTGCAGCAGGGCTTAGAAGGGGAAGGAGCCTTGAGGAGAGAGGCAGTGCTGGTACTTTGTGCTGTTTCTCAGCCATTGCCAAGACACAGCCGGAGTTTTGCTTGGCTGCTGCTTCCTGCTTTGGATTCCATCTTAAGAATCCAAGAAATTTCCAGAAGTATTGCAATATGGAAGTCCCTTAATGGAATTTTAAAAATTATTTCTGTAGGTAAATTCTATTTCGATATGTTTTAGATCATTTCTTTTGATGCTGGATTGGTGTAGAATCAATGTGAGCTGTTACAAAACTTCATCCCCTCACGCCATGTCCAGCTCCACCAAAGCCAGGACTGACTCATCACCCTGAAATTAATTTTTGGTCATTTTGGGGATGGGGAAAAACATATTTTGGCCAGCAAACTACTTGTGAAAAATACTTACCTAGTGCTAGTAACAGCCTTTGTTTGATAGTGATCTGGGACATACTGGGGAGGAGGGGAAGCTGCATGAGTCTGTATCCATCCAATATCTCATGGTTTATTTGTCACCACTGTTTTCAGCTCTCAGAACTTACACAATTGTTGCTGAAAAGGAAAGTAAGCCTTTTAGAAAGGTTCTTGTGAAGAAAAGAACACAGAGGGATTATGAATGGTTTTATAAACAAAGTATTGTGGTAATGGGGTTGGAACGAGATGATCTTTGAGGTCCCTTCCAACCCAAACCACTCTGTGATCATATGACAATACAGTCATTTAATTAATTTATCTAGAATGTCTGTTCTTAATCGAGCATGTGCCAGTGCAATTCGACATACTCAGAGTGTGATCCATAATATTCCACCCCAAACAAAAGTTTCTACTCCATTTCTTGCCCAATGGTTTTTCTTTTACAAAGCCAGGTGAAATAAAACCAGTAACTGTGCCCTTGTTAACAGGGGAACAGGTATTTCTTTCCCTCATCCCATTTAAGCACCAGGCAGTGTCCTCCAGCATCTTGCCAGAAGCTTCCACTACTTTTATAAGCTTATTTTCTTTTGCCAGCAGGATCTATCTGGTTCCTCTGTGCAGGATGCTGACAGTTCATTGTGTTTGCTCTTTGGATCCCAGCTGGGGCCACACTGGGTCCAAAGCACAATTAGGATTTGGGAGTGAAAATCCTTTATGAGTCCATTCCTGTGCTGACTTTTCCTTTCCTGGGCCAGATACTGCCCCTGGGTGTTTGATTTCTTGTTCCAGCCCTTGCCATACTCTATGACCAGCAGTGGGGTGTATTGTTACAATACTCCTTGTGCCCATGGGGTCTTCAAAGGGCTTTATTTAACTGTACTGAGATGCCTTTACCTACCACTGAAATGCAGCCTCTTAAGCTGCAAAGCCTGGCAGCTGCTCCAACAGCAGGAGCACGACCAGACCACTGCTTTTATGTCATAAAGTAAGGGAAGAAAAAAAAATTTCCATATCCATTAAAAAACTGCAGGGAAAATGCAAATTGTCAGAATATAATTACCTCAACAGGAGTTTGGCCAGCATTCCAGATTAACATTTCCTCTCCTGAAGCCATGGGATACCTGATGGCCAAAAGCAGTCGGAGTCTCAGCAGGATTGAAAACTGAGCTTTGCTGTGTAGTTGTTCCACAGTGGCTGGGAGATGTAGATAATCTATTTAGCTCCTACAGCACCCCGGGGCTAAAAAGTGGCTGAGTCCTATGAAATCCGATAGGAGTGTCTGAGGTTAAGAGTGTGGTCTGAAAACATTCCATGGAACTTGTAAAATCCACAGATGGTCCGACCTTGGTACCTCCTGTGGAAGGGAGGAGGAAGAGATGAAAAGAGATGTACCAGAAGGATTGCAGCAGGGAAAAGATGGAAGCTCAGGGTCCTCCCTGCCGTCGTTGTTCTGTGTTTTTCCGAGGTTTATTTCAGGCCATGGAAGTGTGCCATGGAAATGTGCATTAGCTGGCTCTGGAACTCCTTAATACCTTCTGACTCAATGTAATTTAGAGCAGACTGGAGACACTGGGGTGCAAGACATGCTCAGGAGGAAGTGGGATGAGGAAGAGAGAATTTGGTGCGGGTGAGGAAAAGAAGGAAAGGAGGAGACACAAAGGTCTGATGGCACTGACTGTGTTCAGCTGCAGCTGCCAAGGGTAGAGTAACTTGGAAGGTGATAAATACAAGGGAGGTTCCCAGCCTGAAATGATACAGAGGTGTCTAAAGAAGTGGTTTTCTGAGAAGAATCCTACACTGGTTTGGGTTGGAAGTGACCTAAAGCTCATCCAGTGCCACCCCCTGCCTTGGGCAGGGACACTTTCCACTGTCCCAAGGCTCCAAGCCACATCCAACCTGGTCTTGGACACTTCCAGGGATGGGACAGCCACAGCTTCTCTGGGAATTCTATTCCAGGGCCTCACCACCATTGCAGGGAATAATTTCTTCCTAAAGGTTGAACAGAAAGGCAGGATCTGAACTCTGACTGCTTTTTAGGCAGCTTTGCTTTACATCTGCATGTTTCCCTACAGCAGGATTAGTGTTTTCACTCCTCCACCCTGACAGCTTCAACTCAAGGTCACCATGGAGTTTCCAAGCCTCTAACAGGACTGGCACTGTGAATTGAGTCTGTTCCTTGGGGAAAACAGGTTTGGAAGCTGATAGGAATAAAAGGCTTCTCCTTGCCAGGAAAATGCTGGGCAACTTTATCGGCAACTTATTTTCTTGTTTAAACTCTTATTAATCATAAGTTGTAGACCCTGCCCTTTAGGATCCATTTCTGACGTGGAAATTTTATGTGTAAATGAGAAAACAAAAGCCCAGATGGCAGAAAAGGTGGGAAATGAGGGTATTTGAATACAGTAATTTTTCTTGTGGGAAAAACAGAAGGCAGCAGAGCAGTGGATTTTTCACTTGATATAAGGCAAGCTGAAAACTCCTCTTTAAAACCAATTCCTGTCAGAGTAAGAAGGGGAAACACACAGAGAAAGGGGATTAAATCTAAAGGTGTCTCTGTCAATATAATCTGTAATAGCCTTGATAGCACTTCCTGAAAGGGAGACTTGCCAGACTGGCTGCTGATCCTGGCAGCTTGTTTTCTTTCAATAGCTGGGAGAAGAATTGTTCTCCAGAGTTGTGCCTGAAGTGCACACTCTCCACTGATGTTTCTTCCTCAGTGAGGACCTGAAGGGAATGCTTGCCTCCCTCATGCAGGGCTCCAGGTAGATCAGGGTGGAATACAAAACCCCAAGCCGTGGCACAGTGGGAGCAGATGTGTGTGGTAGGACAACGTGGGTGTGTTCAGGGATTTGAATGTTAATTTCGTCTTTATGTGTGCCATAGTCATAGTCTTTTTAAAATTTTTGTCCTGATAAAATATAAAAAGTATTGTTTCTCTGAGCCTTTGAACCTGCAGTACCATTCTTAGCCTTCAGTACAGCACATTCCCTGCAGCGAGATTGGATTTTTGTATTGCTTATCAAAGGGCAGACCTGTGCCCCTGCCTCACCTCTCGCTGGTTTTTCATCTCAGAATAAAAGTTAGTTTCTCCTTGCATTCTTTACACATGTGTAAATGACTGTTAAAAAGTGCAGAGCAATGGAAAAGTGGTTTTTCGCCGTTTTGAAGTGCTCATGTTTTATTAAAGCTGAGATTCCTGGTGCTTTGTGGCCAGAAACACATCACCCTCTTCACTCCTGGAGATAAACCCCCATTTCTTCCTGTGAAAAACTCTCTAATTCCCCCGAAAATGTCAGATTGTGTGTTTTGGGGTGGGATTTGATTGCCATAGATACGAATGCCTTTCATGGAGCTCTTAATACATAAAATTAGAATGCATAAACTGAGGACTGGACCTGTGTGAGGTGATTTTGTTCTGAGGGGATGCTGGCACTGTTACTTGCCTTCCCCACCACTTTTATTTCTTCATTGCTTTCCCCCCCCCATCTTTTGCTTCTGTTACCATCTGTTGCATGCTATGTTTGGTACTTGTTGCTGATTTCTACATAGCTCCTCTGACTTCACAACACTTAACTACTGATGCTGTTCACGCCAACTCTCCAGCCTGGATCTGAATGTTATTTTGTAGCAAACTCCAAACCATAGCGGTATTTTAGTATCTGCCCATCAGTTTCCCACAATACATTTGTTTTCCTAACCCCTTTTGTCAGGAGGCACCTGGACCTCTCTCAGGGGGTCAGTGGCAACCATTACGTGAGGCATGACTGAGCTCCATGAGGGCATCCTCACAGGGTTTTTGGGGACCAGACAGCACTGCACGGACTGACTGATCTCCATGGGGACACCCTGACAGGGTTTTAGGAAGACACACAGGGCCGCTTACCCTCAGGGCCGGGCTGCGGCTGCCCCATTGAGGCAGCATCGCGCACTGACAACATGGCGGCTCCTCCATGAGGGCGTGAGGGAGAAGGGGCGCGCGCCTGCCTTTTCGGCGGGAAAAAGCGCCCGGGCGCACTGCGCATGCGCAGCGTGGGGGAGCCGAGCTCGGGGAAGCTTCGGCTCTTCCCGGCAGGTTCCGGAGGCGAGTCCGCTGCTCCCCGCCCTCAAACTTTCGGCTATCTCCGCCCCCGCTTCGGCTATCTCCGCCCCCCTTCGTTAAGTTCCGCCAGCACTTCGGCAACTTCCGCCGGTTCGGTCGGAAATGGCCGAAGACGTGCGAGACCCAGCGGTTTAAGGGGAGAAGAGCGGCCGGCTTCTCGGAACAAACCAACTGTGTCCGGCCCGTTGGGGGGGGAGCAGGGGAGGACGGACGGAGGGGGACGACGAGGCAGCGGCTATGGCTCCCCCCCCAGCCACTCGCGGCTCCGCCGGGAGGGCGAAGTGAGGGCGCCGAGAGGTAGGAGCGGACCGTACCACGCACGGGGAGAGGGGGAGGAAGGTGGGAGAGCGGTAACACCCCCCCCCCCCGAACCCCCCCCGCGGCAGCCCGTGGGGCCGGGTAAGGCGGGAATGGTACAGTCCGGGGGAAGCCCCCTGGAGCGGCGGTGTTGGGGGGGCTCGGCCGTGGCGTCCCTGAGGGGCAGGAGAGGGGCGCGGGGTCCCTGAGGGCCGGGGAGCTGTGAGCGGGGTCCCTCAAGGCTGGGGGGCTGCGAGAGGGGTCCCTTGGGGTGGGGGAGCTGTGAGCGGGGATTCCTGAAGGTTGGGGAGCGGTGAAAGGGATTCCTCGGGGTTGGGGGGGGGCTGTGAGCGGGGGCCCCTCAGGGATGGGGGTTTGTGAGGGGGTCGCTCGGGGCACAGTGGGGAGAGGTTCCTGAGGGGTCTGTGAGGAGGGTCCCTCAGGGCTGGGGGGTGGGGAGAGGTCCCTGAGGGGTTTGTGAGAGGGTCCCTCAGGGCTGGGACACAGTGGGGAGAGGTTCCTGAGGGGTTTGTGAGGAGGGTCCCTCAGGGCTGGGGGGTGGGGAGAGGTTCCTGAGGGGTTTGTGAGGGGGGTCCCTCAGGGCTGAGGGGTGGGGAGAGATTCCTGAGGGGTTCCTGAGGGGTCTGTGAGGGGGGTTCCTCAGGGATGGGCGGGCTGTGAGCGAGGGTCCCTCAGGGCTGGGGGCGCGGTGAGGAGAGGTTCCTGAGGGGTCTGTGAGGAGGGTCCCTCAGGGATGGGGGTTTGTGAAGGGGTCGCTCGGGGTACAGTGGGGAGAGGTTCGTGAGGGGTCTGTGAGGAGGGTCCCTCAGGGATGGGGTTTGTGAGGGGGTCGCTCGGGGTACAGTGGGGAGAGGTTCCTGAGGGGCCTGTGAGGGGGGTCCCTCAGGGATGGGGTTTGTGAGGGGGTCACTCAGGGCTGGGGGCACGTGGGGAGAGGTTTCTGAGAGCTGAGGGGGTTGCTCAGGGCTGGGGGTTCCTTCAGGTCTGGTGAGGCTGTGAAGGGAGTTCCTCGTTGTGGGGATGTCACACTGCAAGGGGGGACCCTACAAGGCTGGGAGAGCTGTGAGACGGTCCCTCACAGCATGAGGGGCTTTGTAGGGATCTCACAGAGTGGGGGACACTGCAGAGGGGTCCCCACAAGGCTGGGGACCCTCATGGCAGGAGGGCTGTGATGGCAGGTGGTGCCCAGGTGCTGCTCCAGCCTTCCTGCCTGTCCTCGCTCCTGCATCCAGCAAGGATCCTGAGATCCCCCTGTGGAGATCCCACCTGTGGATCCTCAGCATTTCAGGGACCATCACATCCACTCTGGCTGGTGCAGACCCAAATCTCCTGCTTTGAGGCACTGCCTGAGTCGTGGTCCCTGTGGTTCTTGCTGGGATTCTGCCTTCCGAGGTGGTGAGGACAGCAAGGATGAAGCTGCCCTCGCTCTGGGCTTCTATAGCATGGCTGATATTGTGCTCCTGTGAGTTATTTGCTAATGTTGAGGTTCGTGTTAATTCTGTTTTCCCAACGTTAAGTTTCTTGCTCAAAAAGCAACGGGTTTTTACAAAAAAATGTTACCAGCGTGGCAATAACAACTCACTACTGAACAGGCTAATGCCCTGTTAGGCTGGTCCAACCCCAAACAATTCAGAGCCTGAAGGGGCTGGGAATGGTTCAAGTGCTATTAAGGATTCACGGAAATGCTGAGAAGCACTTTAGATAAGCTGCTCTGTTGCTGTGTGTGTGTTAAAATCCAAACATTGACCAGTTTCTGACCTCTTGTTGCTTTTGCGTGAGTCTGATAGATCGCGTGTGTTGATACCATGATAAGTTGCTTTAAAGTGCCTGTGTTTCTTGTGCTGCAAGTCTCACATGTGTGTGAGGAAGATCAAGTAACTTTGTTTCCTGAGAGAAGTGTCACATGCAGGTGATTTATCTCTGATATTTCTGTTCTCATGGAGGAATCTATGATATCTGAGATAGTAACATCTTGGAACGTGGGTTGTCGGGTTTTATCAAGTACTGAGTAATCTTAAGCTCATTTCTATGCAGAAATAGCATCAGAAATGAACTATGGTCTGATTATGTGATGATGGGGAGAGAGATTTCATCTCCCCCTGACAAATCCCTTAACTTCATGTACCATCTGAGAGCCCAGTTGTTACATGCAGTGTTATCTGTGCCCACTCAGGGCTTTGGGATGCCTCTGCTTTTCCATTTTCCTTTCCAGAAATGGGAGTTTGCATGGGCTCAGCTCAGTGTTCAGGGATTCTGGAATAGGGGTAATTGACTGCCTTCATTGAGCAAATTTTTCCAGCAGCTCAGCCATGGTACGGACAGTTCCTGAACTTCTTGATGTCGTGGTGCAGAAGGGAAGTCCAGAGCAGTTTTCTGGAATTCTCTGATGTTTCAAGTGGGAACTGTTAGCTCTCATGGTTGTTTACACGTGAGGATGGATTTTGGCAGTTGTCAAGTCAGAGCAAAAGCAGCCAATGCACGGAACAAGTAAAACATGATTGTTGAATTGCCTTCGCTTAGGCTGTGTCTCAATGGCAAAATCGGAGGGTTGTTTGTGTGCTCTTCAGATGGGCTGGGAAAGATCATCATCATCATCTTCCCTCGAATATTTGTGGATCTCTGGGAGTGTTTAGCTGATGAGTTGGATGCTGTTGATGCATTCCCAAGTTTTGTTTGCTTATGGGCAGCCAGAGCCCTTCCTGAGCTTGCTTCCCATGTCTGTTAATTCTTGAAATGCCCTGACACCTTCAGTTTAACTTTCTCCCTCTCCTTCTGGCCGTGTATATTTAGTGTGCATTTGTTCTTTCTTCCTTCCAGTCTCTGTTGCCTGATTTTTTTCTCCCTGCTCTTTGACTCCTGTCCCCTCTCCCAGTTGCCTTGCCTGTTTTCCCAGAGCATTCCTCCTGCTGCCCACAGTAATGTTTTTACCAGGCTGGCAATTGCAGCTAACCACAGATGTTACCTGTTTGATGCCAGGATCATGGCAGCCCTTTGTGAATTGGTTCCTGATCCAGAGAGAATTTTTCTGCTTTGGAAACCCCAGAGAATCATTGATCTGGAAGGAACCTCATGGTCATTGGCTCCTGTCTCATCACCAGAGATTTCTCTTGTGATCTGTGCTAAATAACTTTATTTTTCGAGAAGGAGCAGATTGTGAACATTTTGAAGCAGCTCCTAACTCTGGAATTTGAACATGGGGTGGAATATTTGGTGTTACTCCTAACCAGTGAAACCCAGAGCGGGATTTCTATGTTTTAACCACCCAACAAGCAAAATATTGGTGGTTTTTTTTTGTTTGTTTTCATGTGAAAAAGGCAAATGTAACTCATAGGAGGCGTGTTTAGATACTGAAAAGACAAAAAAGTATCTCTGCTGCAGTGGGGAAAGCATTCCCATGGGATTTGGGGGATGCAGCTGGGACCTCCAGTTGCCTCCTACCACCCACCCTGACACAGGCTGTGCATGCTGAGCTGCAGTTGTGGGGCTGCAATTTAAATACATCCTCAAAAGCAGAGTTTTCTTCTGGGAGAACACTTGAAACTGCTGTTTACTGGGGCTTGTCAGGGTTGAGTTTGGCTCCTGCAGCAGCAGCTGCTGGCTGCTCAGCACATGCAAATCGTGGTGGTAGAGGTGCAAGGCCAGTTTGAGGTTTTGGGGTTTGTTCAGGAAGGATAAAGACAGAAGCTTGAGCAGCCTCATGGCTTGCAGCTCATCGATCCCTGGGCTGTCTAGGCGAGGGAGGCCTCGAGCACTGGCCCACCAGGTAAATTGATGTTATTACAGCACTTACAGGGCCAGGTTTGAAGTGCAAATTGAAATCCCTGTTTCTGTGAAGTCATTGCTGTTTGTTAATTGATGCCTGTTACCGGCAGGAGCAGTTTAGAGGTCTGACTAATTCATTTGGGATAAAAGAAGGCAGGTTTAGGTTAGATTTTAGGAAGGAATTCTTCCCTCTGAGGGTGGTGAAGCCCTGAATCCCTGGAATTGTTCCAGGCCAGGTTGGACGGGGCTTGGAGCAACCTGGGATGGTGGAAGGTGTCCCTACCTAAGCTAGGGGTGGGACAGGATGAGCTTTAAGGTCCCTTCCAGCTCAATCCCATTCTGGGGATTTGATGATCTGTCTCTGCTAATTGGTGGTAAATGGATAATGGTTTCCCAGGGCTATGTTGACATAACCAATAGCACTACAAAGTGACCTGTCCCTCACGGGTAAAGTCGAGTCAAATACAGAAAACTGAGACTTTTAAATCAATCAAATCAATCCTTTATGGTTTTTTTGGGTGGGACAGAACCCTAAACCTCCAAACCAACAGTTAATCTGTAGCCACTAATGGATTTAAGGAGTATTTTAAAGTGCATGTTCTGAATGAGTCTCAGGATTTCTGCCCTTGCACTCAGTTTCTTAAATGGTTGGAATCTTGTTGCCTGGAGTCAGGGTTTGTTTTCTGTGCTATCCTCTGCTCTTCCCTTTGCCCATGAATTTTGGTGCATTAAGAAAATGTGCTACTTTTCTAATGCAAATGCCTGCCTGAGAGTGGTGTCAGAACATGGGATTAACCCACAGATTCTAAGAAACACTTTCAAGCTTCTCCTAATAGAAAACATTAATAACACTTCCCAGTGCACAAGTAACATTTTTATTCCCTTCTTTGCACAATGTCCAGCTTGGTCTTTCACCTGTCTTGTCTCATAAAATGCTTCCAAGTATCTTCTGACCTTAATCTTAGGGACAGTGACAGTGCTTGTGGTTTGTTTTCCTTCTTGTTGTATTTTGGTACCAGCATTGCCTGAAGTGTGGATTCCAACATCTGCCCCTGGATGAGCCTCCTGTTCAGTGCTACCCTTCAGTGTTACAAAGTCATCTCAAATCTGTGCTGGAATATTGGGATGTGTGGATTCACCTGGAAGTGAGTTCTGTGTGTTTAAAGGTCACAGTGCCACGGAGCAGGAAATGCATTGCTCTGCCCATGTGCTGCCTTCCTCAGGGATCACTTCTTGACAGGTTGAGTGCTTTAAAGACACAAATTCAAGTTTGGACACTTAATGTGGAAATTGGCTCCTCTGCTTATTAAAGCAATAAAATTAAAACCTTCCAACATCCTCCTTTACGTTGTCCCATCAACACATCTCCATTTCCAACGTGAAGAGAAGCTTTCCTTTTCCCCATCCCATCCATAGCCCACCTTCAGGGCCTGGATTTGCTGGAACTGAGCACGTCAGTGAACGTGGGAAAGGCTTCTTTATCTTTCCCACCCGTGATCCAGTGCTGGGCTGGGATTCGTGCACATCTTTTAGCGTTTCTATTCCAGGCACAAGGAAGTCATTAAGCTGCAGGTCTGCTCTGTGTAGGCACTCAGTGGGAAGTGATGTGTTCTGGGTTGTGTTGGTGTGGAGTGCAGGATATGCTGTGCAGTGCTGCTGACACGCAGATGATGCCTGGGAAAGGTTGGCGTTGGAACTTGTGACAAGAAGAAGCTGCCAAAACAAGTGGGGAGCCTCGGAGTTGAGAGCAGAGCCTAAATTTATAGAGCAGCACTGTGAGCCTCCTTCTAAAGGGACTGGAAAGTCTTAGCAGAGTAGTCCTGAATTCCCTGCTAGAGCCTTTCTGTCTGCAGGGAAACTTGTGAGGGTCTGCAAGTAAAATAGATTGGAAACCTTTGATATGAGTGCAGTGGGGACATCAAAGCTGTGATGTGTGACCAGCAGGTGGGCAGAAGCCAGGACAGTACGATCTTGTCTTCCTCATTTCGAGGTAATTACTGGCCATGTGATAAGGAGCCCATTGACTCCCAGAAATGCATTGTACACCTAATAAGACATGTCAGGGAGTAGGTTAGCATCGTTCTCAGATAATTAATAAAGATAGCACTTCCATAGCAAATAGGAAGGATAAAAAACAACCCGTGCATTGTTTAGCTAAGATATTTCTTTCCTTAGGCATCTCTCCTGGGGAGACCTTGGTGCCTGCAAATGAATCTGCCGCCTACCTTGTGCACCTTCATTTTAATGTGGGGGTTGAGGAGGAGCCAGCTATCGGAAAAGCAGCCAGAGATGGATGCCTTGGAAAGGTGCCACTAATTAGTGTGGCATCTGACAATTAGCTGTTAAGCCGTTCCTTGCAAAGTTCTCAGTGGTGCAACCAAAACAAAAACAAGGGCCCAGAGAAAGGGGAGAGCTGACCTTGTAGTGGTCTTGTCGGGTGGTTGTTTAAAGCAGAAGGTGGAGTTGATTCTGATGTGGTTCCTTTCCAGCAGAGCAGGTCAGGTTTGATGGACCCAGAAGCGTTTTGGTTTTTTGCTGCTGGGCTCTGTCGTAGTCTGCAGACTTCTTTCACTCCTTACCTTTAAAACAGGTTTGAGGCTTCACGTGGAAAGCTGTAAATCAGTAACATCTGCAAAGTGTCCTTGCTGATGCTAATCTGGGAATTTTTAACAAAAAATCAAGACGTAATGAAAAAAAAATATTCAAAGTAATCGTGCAGTTGGTTTCTTGCATTTGCCTCCAGGGCCTTCTGACTCTGTTTTTACTTTGTGGCAATGATGAATAGCAGCGAGCCTTTTGTGAGTGTCTCAGGGGTGTAGTTAGTTAGGAGTAAGGATTGAGCTGGAGCTGGCAGGTATCTTAAGGTTTTCATACAGAAACTCATCTCCCCCACCCCTCAGGGATCAGACCTGCTCTTTCTCTGGAAGTGACTTCTATGTTGTTGGGACAATGATGATTTTGATTAGAAAGGCCAAGCTGCAGAATTAGTTCTCCCTTGTCAAAAGAGATGCTGGGGAAGATGTTTTTGCATGTGCTGAGTGTTTGGCTGAGCTTGTGTTTCAGGTGACATTGCTCAGGTGGCAATACCAGGAGCATCTTCAGAGGTAGTTCATGCCAGCTTTGCTCTGACTTGTGTCTGTGTGTAATTCCACTGCTTTGGAAGGAGTGACCTGGAATGTGCAGGCAGATCTGGTGCCTTTTTCCCTGTGCATCTCTGATCTCTGCTGCTGCGCTGGCACGCGAGCCTTGGGTTCCAGCAGCTCTCCCTGGGACAGAAAGCAGCAGCTGTTTCACAAATGCAATGGAGTGAGAGGTATAAAAAGAACCAAATCCTCACAACTGATTAAAGCAGGAGCAGTGTTGGGAATGCTTCTTGTGAGCTCGGTGTTCCTGTGTAGGAGAGTCTCACTTGGACACTTTGCTGTCCCTGTACCTATTCTTAGCCTGTTTATCAAAAGCTGTTGTATGTGCATCGAGAGACCTCCCTGTTCAGGCTGTTTGTGTGTTTATGTGGAGTCTTTTGAGGAGAGAGGGAATTATATCCAAGCTTTTCTGTCACCTCCTCCTCCTGCTTCTGTGCTTTATAGCAGCTCAGGGAATACAGGTTAACGTTTCCATAGTATCTGAGTGTAACACAGAGTGCCTGTGATGCAGGGAAGTACTACCTGGTACTTCTTGGCACTGACCTTTGAATTTGAGATTTGTGACACGGTTGAACTGATTTCACAGCCTGCTGCTAGAAGGGGTGGCCTTGGTCCCTCTCCCTCTCTCACCTCTGCAGTCCCTGTCTTTCATATGATGCCTCAAGTGAAGGGATTCAGTGTTAAAATCCAACAGCAAACTGCTTGAGGGATATGTGGTAGGAGGTAGGGAGCACAAGGCAAGGCCGGGTGCCCTGGGAGATTTTGTGCTGGAGTATCCTTGGAGGGGATCAGAGAACAGTTTAGATTGGAAAAGCACTTGGAGATCAGGGAATCCAACCATCCCCCAGCACTGCCAAGGCCACCACTGAACCATGTCCCCAAGTGCCACATCCACATGGCTTTTAAATCCCTCCAGGGATGGGGACTCCACCCCTGCCCTGGGCAGCTGTGCCAGGATTGGACAGCCCTTTAAGCGAAGAAATTCCTCCTGTTATCCAACTTGGCCCTCCCCTGGTGCAGCCTGAGGCCGTTCCCTCTCTTCCTGTCCCTGTTCCCTCGGCTGTCCCCTCCTGTGAGGGAGTTGTGCAGAGCCACAAGGTCCCCCCTGAGCCTCCTTTTCTCCAGGCTGAGCCCCTTCCCAGCTCCCTCAGCCTCTCCTGCTTCTCCAACCCCTCAGTGTCCCTGTCCCAGAGCTGTCCCCCTCACTGGAGGTGCCCCAGCAGTGCCAGCACAGGGGACGGGCACTGCCTTGGTCCTGCTGCCACCCCAGAGCTGGCACAGCCCAGGTGCCATCGGCCTCTTGGCCACCTGGACACACCTGGCTCGTGCCCAGCTGCCTGTGGGCCACCTCTTCCAGGACCTTTTCCACCCAGCAGCTCTCCAGCCCCTTCCCCTGGCAGTCATAGGTGTGGCAGAGCTTGGGCAGGTGAGAAATGGGCACTGAGCTGCCCCAAAAGCCTTTTCTCTTCCTGCAGCCCCAGAGTGTGGCCAGGACTGAGGAGGGTGATTTAATGAAGCACAGAGACTTGTTCTAAATGAACACGCTGAATGGACAAGAATAGTTGGCTGTTGTAGACGACTATGAAGGTCACCAGAATCAGATGCTCATTTTTCAGCTCCTCGTTGCTGCTGGGTGCAGCAGAGCTTTGTGCTGACACAGGCAGTTCCTCTCAATGGGGCTGGAGTGGCACTGAGAGAAGAAAATGCCACGTTTTGAAGGCTCTTGGTAGTGAGACGACTGGAGAAATGTGTATTGGGTACAAATTTTTCAGACTTTGGGGCTTCTTTTTATTGCCTGACTTTACTCTGATGTTTCTTTGTTATGACTTCTGCTTTTCTGTTTTGAGAAGTGAAATTAATAATCTCCCTTACTTCCTGTCCAATGGCAAGGAATGTCTTCATCCTGGCCCAAGTTGAGCTGCAGATGAGACCTGTTTTGGGAATTGTGTTATGCAAAAGCAGAGGGAGAGGAAACAAACAGTTCTCTCTCCTCTTTGAAAAGCAGTTCCTTGGTAATTCATGCAATGATTTAATCGTCTGCACGATCCCTGGGATTATTATTCTTTCCAGGTAATAACTGGAGCAGCAAATTTATCTTGTAAATTGGAAAAAAAAAAATGAATTGACATATGTTGTTTGCAGTACTTCGTTTTAGTAATTGTTTGCCATGACCTTTTGGAATCTCGGAGAGAAAATTTGTTTGCTTGACTTTTTCCCAGATCAGCTCCTGGCAATCTTGAAATAGAGCAAAATTGAGTTGTTTTGAGTTTTTTAATTACATTCTGACAGCAAAACCTGTTTTTCTGTGTGCATTACAGTTGTTGGTTTTTTAAAGGTTAAGCTCTATTTGACAGGACTTCCACAGATGAAGTCTGTGAAACTTTTTTGGTGTGGTTATTTGCTTGGGTTTTTTGAGCCAGAATTGCTTATCCTAGGTATTATTACAAAAGAAATATTTATTTATTTCTTAATTTAAGGAGAAAATTCATGCTGTATTTTTGAATGTCTAGAGGCATCATGATGAAAGGGCTGTGGGTTTTTTGTTGGTTTTGTTTGTGGGTTTGCTTTGGTTTTGTGTTATTTTATTTAGGTTTTTTTGTTTGCTGTTTTGGTTTTTTTTGGTCTTTTTCAGCTTTAGAGCTTGTAATGTAATTAGATCATAGAACATTATCAGATATAGGGAAAGAAAAAATAATAATTTTTTTTAATGAAGTATTAGCAAAGCTCTTGTGAAATCTGGTTCCTCGATGTCACTGGGTTGTGGTCAGAGCCCACTGTGGGTTTGGTTTGTTGGAAAATGTCCAACATCTGAGGGCCTTGCTTTCACTCTGTGTGAAACCTGCTCTTCTCAGGGGTGAGAGCAATGGTTCTTCCTTTTTCCCTTCCAAAAATTCTGGCATTTTCCCACTTTAAAACCTGACAGCTCTTGAGAGCAAAGGGTTGGGAAAACACATTGTGTAAAATCTCAGCGCTCGAGTAGGAGTTTTCACGTGAGAGCCCATTGCTCTGTGTGTTTGCTGAAGCTGCACTTGGAGAGGCTGTGAGAGCCTGGTCCTTCAAACACATCCAAGAAAACTCAGTGAGAGTGAGAGCCCTGCCAATGAGCAGGTGCTGCAAAATTCAACTTCTGCCAACTTTGGAGAAAACTGCACTGATGGAGATCAGCATCTCTCAAAGGAAAATAAAGCTGCAAAATGAGTGTCCAAGCTGGAGTGAGACAACAGATGCCAAAAATATGTCCAGTAGCTCAGTTTGCAGTTTCCCTTCCTCTCAGGGTGATCCCTCAAGGTGTCCCAAAGGACTGAAACCTGGAGTTGCTTCCACAGGGGACAGAAATGACTGGAAGAATCAAATGGGACCCAGCCACAATGATCTGGCACTGAGTGAGCAGCAGCCTGCGTGATTTCAGCCTCCTCATCAGGCTGGTTTTGCACATCCCAACTTGAAAAAGTAGGCTTTTCATCCTTGGAGCTGAATAGACAAACCTGAGGGGCTCCATGTTTCCTGCTAAATTCCAGATAAGATCTTTTACTGTTTGAACTTGCAAAGCAGTTGAGGTGTGTGCTTCCCTGCTCGAAGGGTTCCTACAAAAAGCTTGATCCACCCCTTCGTTTAGTTGAGTTTGTTTGGAATGAACAATGTTCCTCAAGTGAATACAAGAATGGTTCAGCATTAAAAAAAAACATTATAAAAACCTCCCCTGCAAACAGATGATGTAATGCCCAAGCTCCATGTTTAAACAGTAGCTAATTTGCCAGGGGATAAACCAGGGTGAAATCTGTCAGGCTTTCTAATTTCCCACATTCATCAGAGCTTTGTTCTTTTTGCTTTCAAATGCAGGGTAGGTTTGTGTGTCCACACCGTGTGGTTTCCTTCAGCTTCTGCAGCCAAACACTTTGTCCAGGGGCAAGAGAAAATGCTGCTGTAAACCTTTTGTTGCTGTAAACCTTGATACCCATCTTTGTAAGTTTTACTTTGTGACTGAATTAAAACCCTGAGCCGTCCCTTTGATGAGCTGCAGCACAAGGTTTATTCTGAATTTGGATCTTGCCTCTTGGCAGGCACGTTCCTTTGGCCAGGCAAGATTCACTCCCTGCAAGGTCCCCGGGACACTGCTGGGTGGGAGACTCCTTGTTCTGCAGCTGGTTTGGGCTGCCTGTGGGTTGTTTACTCGGTGTTTGGACTCTCCTCTCCCAGCCAGTTTTGTACAAAACAAGGAACGTTTAGTTTTCACACATTAGAAAAAAAAAGAAATGACATGAGCAGCTTTCTCTGCTGGTGGCAGCTCTGATCTGTGCAGTGCTTCGTGTCTGCTGACAGGAGGGGATTTTGGCTGGCTGGGGAAGAGGGAGGTTTGGATCAACACTCCCCTTCCTCCTCCCTGGGATGGTCTGTTTATTGGAATTTTTCACTGACCTATTCCTTTAATCCTCAGTTTTGGCACCATTTCCCAGGGCTGGTGTGAGCACAGGGCTTTGCCAGGCAGCAGGATGAACACAACAGGGTTAGAGAGATCCAGGAGCTGCCTGTGCTGATGGAGGAGGGAAGATGTGACATGAGGAATTGAAGTGACACTTAAAGGCATCACTTCCATCTTCTCTGGCTTTTTCTGTCCAAAAGCAAAAAACGCCCATCTTCCAACTTGGACTTCATCTTAAAAGCTGTCCCAATCTGGGCTGAACCAGTTGATTGGGGATGTCATTACCCAGCCTGGCATGAGGGGTGGCTTCAGCAGTTTTTCTTCTCTCAGCAGCGCTGGCAGAAAGCTCTGAGGGCTCCTTGTGCTGACACTGCTGTGCTGGGGCTGTTGCTCTGGAAAACAGCACTTGGGGAAGAGATCACATCTGTGAGAGCTGACTCACAGCTCAGATCTGCTGGGATGTGCTGGTTTCAAACAGCTGGAATTCAGAACGTCACAAAAACTGTGTGAGGGGCCGTGCTGCAGCTGATGGTTTCTTTTTTTTCCATGGTTGAAAATGAAGAGTAGCGGGCTGCTTGCAGTTATGGTGGAGTTGTGCTCGATCTGTTGTGTTTATTATGATTTTATTCCCCACACTCCTCTTGGGCTTTGTTTGCACATAAATCCTTTCCCTCAGAATTTCCCTGCTCCCTGCCAGCTGTGGAGCAGCTGGGGAGAGACTGGAAAACACGAACTGCTCCGAGGGGCACGGCTGGGCCTGGATTGAGCTGGAGCTCCTTGGATGGGCTGCACCACCCATCTCCAGCAGCGGTGGGGATGTGCTGAGGAGCTGTGGCTGCACACAAGGAGCCTTTTGTTTGCTTGCCTTAGCAACCCTGCCTTGCTGAAAGCTGAGATGTTCTCCCGTGGTGCTGCTCCCGGGAATGCTGCTTGTTTCTCGGGAAGCAGGCCTGCTTTGGAGTGCTGATCTTGAAAAACTGGGTCTTCTAGCTCTAAACTCCCTTTTTTTGATGACAGGAGGTCTCCAGCCAAAGGAAGTCTGGTTATCTGGTGTTTTTCCCCCAAGCAGCAAGTCCTGCTGACTCTCACTCTCTGCAATATCTGTTCTGGTGGACACGATGTGCTGAATTTAAATAAATTGTAGTCTTTGCTAAGTATCTGTCAAATATTGACTTAGTCTGTAGGGTGAGCTGACTAAGCTGAAATTAGTGGTGTAATTCCAGCTCGTTTGGCACGGGTGTGGAGGTACTTTGATTGCAGATGGTAGAGGAAATTAAGATCTTACCTTGACTGCAGCTCAAGGGGAGGAAAGAGAAGCCTTGGGCTTTTATGGCAGTAAGGAAAGACTTGGTGGAGACACGGAGGGGGAGTGTTTGTGGAGATACTGAGGGTGATAAAAACTCTTCCCAATGAGTGAGGTCAAAAGACAAAAATCCAGTTGTTGTTGTTAACTGTGTGCTATTACAGATGTCATGAAATGATCTCCTGCATTCTGGTCCTTTGCCATACCCCTGGGATAATTTTTTTGAATCTATTGAAAATGAGATTTAAAAAAAGAAAAAATGAGACAATCTGGCTGGTTGAGGTTTTGGCACAGAGCAGCAGCCTCAGTGCTGGTATCTGCTGGCTTTGTGTGTTCACCTCTGCAGGTGAACAACTCCTCGTGTTCCTGAGGTGCTGCTGCAAAATGACAGAGCCCTGACACCTCCAAGCAGGCAAAGAAATGGAGATGCAAGGAGGTGTCTGAAGGCATCCAAGTGATCCAAAAAAGCTAAACCATGCAGCTCCCCTCATGTTCCAGAGCCTGTCCTTCAAACTCCTGGGAAGCTCCTGGAGTTTTGAGGTGATTTTTGAGAAGTTTGTGGCTGGCATGAATGAATCTTGGGGTTAAAAACAGTAAAGATGAAGCTTCAGGGCCAGTCCTGCTTGAGTGACTGCAGGGATCTCAGAGCAGGCACAGTGAATCTGATGGAAGTTTGTGTAAATGGAGAGCTCATGAGTTGATTTGGTTTTTTTTAAACACCTTTTTTTTGTTTTCACCCCTTAACTCATTGCTGCAGGTAGTAAGACCTCCATTGTAACTTTGAGAATTATGGGAGCTTTGTGCCTCCAATCGATTGGTTCCTGGCTGATCTTCAAGAGCCCAGAGAGCAAATGTAATGCAGCAAATTCATTATATGCTAAAATATTTATTGTGTTACTGTAAAGGTCACTGATGGCAGTGGTAAGACACAGTCCTGAATCTTTCCAAAGATGGTATCTGTCACCACTGTCTTTTGAGAGCAGTCTCTTAAAAAGTATCTGGAATAATTTTTCCTCAGCCCTTGCTTTTGGAGGTATTTTTGGACCTTGTGCAGGTTAATAAATGACTGTTGTGCTGCATCTGAAAGTGAACAGCTGTATTTAATTTTGTCCTGTGTGCACTCACAGGCAGAGCAAGAAAGGAGTCTTAATTTAACCTTGTCCCTTTTTGCTTGATTTAAGTAATTTGCAGAGTTGTATAATAAAATCTCCACGATCTGATTACTATTCTGGTTGGAGTAATCTGGAATTGCCAGGAATGCCCATGGGCATTTTTGCTCCTACCCATGTAGGAGTGAATCACTTGTTGCCCAACATCATTTGGAAAGGTAGCAATGAAAAAGCTTCCCAGAAACGAGGTGGGCTGTGACTTCCCTTTCCCCGAACCACAAAATGAAATATCATTCAGCAAATGGATTCAGGGCTGGGAGGAGCCTTTCAAAGCCTTTCCCCAGGTGCAGGAGTGGTGATGTGTGACTGTTTGTGCTGTGGGATGCATTACTGACCTATTTGCTGGTAGTTTCAGCATCTGGCTGGGATTAGTTCAGCCAGCTGATCCCCAGTTCCATGCTCTAATGGAATGTCTTTAGCACAGGTTAGATGATTGGATACTGAGCAGCATTTTGGAGTCTGGTCTCGCAAATGCAGCTTGGTAATTGAAACTCTGCTGGCTGGCAGAGCTGCCTTTTAAAGTTCTGCTGCCTGTGCTCTGCATGGTATTCCAGCCTCTCTGGCTCCTCACTGCCTGCTCCTCACTCTGCCTGCAGCTCCTGTGGCTGCACATTTGTCACCTGTGGCCACTCCTCTGGCAGTGAGAGGCACTTTCCTCATCACACCGAGAGTTTTGCTAATTGGCAGTGAACGCTGAAGGGGTTGCGTTCATTGTTGGGTGTCAGGAGTGAGCTCTCCGCCTCTGTGTGTGTTTCAGGCAGCTGCATGAGGTTCAACAGCATCGCCTGTCACGATCAGACAGAGCTCTAGATCATCTAGCAAATCTCTTGATTATGAGGCTGGAAAACGATGTGCTTTGATTTACAGATGTTGCTGCACAAAAAGTGTTTCTGTGAATTCTCTGAATGGCAATATCTGGGTGCCTTGGGCATCCTCAATCTCTGAGTGCATCCATTTTCTGATCATGCCCCTTGCCTGGACACAGGCACCTGTTTTACACACAAGCAGACAATTAATTATTTTTCTGTAGTGTTTTAAGCTGAGTTCAGGGATCACACTGGACCTTGAAGTTACCAGTAAAAAAGACAAAGGATGATGGAAGCTGTTGCCTTATGGCTGATTATAGCCAGGTAGAAAACAGCAAGGGGACGAAGCACATTCTTCATTAATCCTCAAAACACCTTTTCCTTTCCTGCAGGAAGTTGAAGACAAACTTGAACGCATTTTCTGGTGTCTGAGCCATTCTGAGCAGGAAGGGTGAGGAGATGCAGCAGGCACAGAGGTCTCACCTCTGGTGGCAGCTGTGGTGGAGCTGCACCAGCAGCAGAAGCATTGCAGGTGCTTTTGAAGGGGATTGAAGGATTTTCTCCTTTGGGCACACGAGCTCTCTTGGTTATTGCCTGACTGACAGATCTGCAAAAGATTAGGAAGTGTTTTCACAACCCCTGGGGGCTGTGGTGAGCTGAAAGGAAGAGCTCCTGTGGTCTCTCTCTCCTGGCTGTGTGGCAGAGCAGTTTGGGAAGTGCTCAGATTGAATCTGAGCTTGGTTTTTGTTTGTGAGGTTTAGTTGTAATCTCTGGACTGTGCTTGCAGTGGGACAGGGAAGAGGAGAGATGGTGGGAGGACAGAAATACGCTTGTTGTGGTTGGAAGAGCTCCTGAATTTATGGTGTTAGCTGCTTCTCTGCTGAAGGTGAGGACAGCATTCGTGTGGGAGATATTTAGGTTTGGACTTTTTTCTACAGATCTGGTTGTTTACCAAGTTGTTTCTTTTTTTTTTTTAATGCATCTTTCTTGAGCTCTGCTTTATAACCACCAGAGAGAAAAAAACCCCCTTTCTATAGCACAGTTCATCTTGTCCTGAGCAGATATCTCAAACCAATCTGATTTTCTGTGCTCCAGCAGTGCCAGTGCACCTGGTTCAGGTGTGCTGGGAATTCACATTACTGAGTGAAATTGGGCCTTTGCAAGGCCAGACCTTGGCTGCTGGCTGGGTTTGGGGATTCAAGCTCCTCAAAGTTGCAACTTCCTCCTGCTTGGGAGAAAGAGGAGCTGCTGTGGCCACTGGATCTGATTTTACCCCGTGGTAAGCAGGTCTGAGTTTGGAAGGGTATCTGGCCATTTTAATGAGAGGCATTTTGAAGTGGTTCAGGTATCAATGAAGAAAGCAGAGAGGCTTTGTTTCACTCTCCTGGCCTGGGAATATTGGCTGGTTTGTCAGCTGGGATCCATCCACAAGGGAAAGGTCCAGCTGGGTGGGATGATGGCCTTGGAGCAAAGGAGGGAATGAAATAGTGCCACGGCATCTTTTCCTGGTGATTTTTGTATCTCTGAGCAGACGTGCATTGGTGGGGGAAATCACACTGAAAACGACCACGGAGCTTTCTGTTTAAACTCCCTAACTTGAGCCTGGATCATACAAAGCAAACCCTCTGAGCCTGTGAAGGGGGTTTTGTGGAGGAATAAAGCTCATTGTCAGCTGCCGTGTTCAGACCCTTGGGAAATTGTGACCATTGTCTGGGCTATTATTGCTTAATAAAAGCTTTGCATTTCCTCATTCAGGGCCCTGAAAATCTGGTTCTGTGCTTTTAAAAATAACTCAGCGTGAGCCACAATTGGGAGCATTCAGAGAGGAAATTCTTCAGCCATTTAAAACAAAGTGAAGGGAGGGAAAAAAAAAAAAGCTCTCCTTAAAGTGCTTTTACTTATCCGTGAAGAGCCAGTGTGTCCCAGCCTTGTTTCCTCTATCTGGAGGGAGCACAGAGGTTCTGCTCCTGCTCCTCTTTGCTTCCAAACTCCCAGGATTTTGGATCCAGAGCTGTCCCAGCTGGGGAACCTGGGCTGGACACGCTGGCTGCATCTTTTTGGGATTTTGTGGATGAGCACCTCTGGCCATGTGGGACCAGCAGTCACTGGTGGGGTTGATGCTCTTCGTGCTTGATGCCAAAAAAAGGCAAGAAAATGTTTTTCTTTCTGTTTGTACCAAAGGCCACACCAGAAAGGGTCACTTTAGGCAAAATGAAACGTGGCCATGTGCTGAAGGATGTGCAGGGTTTAGGGCACCCACTCTGTGGGGAAGGGGGCAGAGGAGAAGATGCTGTGGGGTCTGAGATGTTCATCACCCCAAAGTTGGCTTACCTGGAGGTTTTGCTCTCCAGGCTTCTGCTGGGAAATTACAGCCCAGCACAGAAACCCTGAACTGTTTTGCAGATCTGCTTTGGAGGCTTGTTTCTTTCCCTGTGTGTGTTCTCGGGTTTATTTTCCTTCTGGTGTGGAAATAATTATATTGCTTGTTTCTTATGTTCTGGCTTCGACTAAGAGGAGGAATGAACTCAGGGGTTTTTTATGTTGTGGTGGTGTGTTGTTTTTTTTTTTTTTTTTCCTAGTGCAGTTTCTGCTGTTAAAACATTCTGGACAGCACTTGCTGCCCACGTAGAGCACAGAAATGTGTGTTTAGTGGTTGCAAGACATGCTTGCTCTGGGTGTGCCTGGTTGTTTTGTTCTGTGCCAGTCTCTGCCTATATGATTTGCCATCATTTATCACTGCCATCAAGCTGAGGAGATATCATTTACATTAGTAATTAGTGCTTTGTGCAGGTCAGGATTAGCTCCATTAGCTCTTGATTTGGAAATAGCTTTTCTCTTGGAGCTGTGTGTTTTGTCAGGATAAAGACCAGGGCATGATGAGGGGATGACACTGGGTGACAGAAAAGTTGCCAAGACACTTGGTAGTGAAGAAGCTGATGGCTGGGATATTGTCTGGGTTTTATTTGTGTTAGGAAATTAATCATAATTTGTGTGAAGAAATTAATTACAGCGAAAATGCCTCTTCTATGCCTCAGTTTCTCCACCAAAAAAATGAACGTTGCACAATTTACCTGAGTGTGTCCATGAGCAGGAATTACTCTCCTCCCTCTTGCTGTTTCCTGGAGCAGCTGTGATGAGCACAGGGATATGTGGTGATGCAAAAACGGGACAAGACACTGCAGTAGCTGAATTCTGTCACTCCATTGTGTGGTTTGGTGTTGCTTGAAATTTTATAGGTCATGTGCACTGTTAAAATGATTTCCATGCCTATGTCTGGAGAATCTGCTGTGCCCACTTTCGTTTATCTCTGTGTGACTGATCCAGGGCCATATGTTAAGCATATAACTGCTTTAAATTTATTTTTTTTTAAAGCCGTCAGTGTCTAAATATATCTAATAAAAATGCAGACTGGAGCTCTTTAATGAGGCGTAAGTCAATCCTGGCTCTCTTTTTTGATTAGACAAAACCACCTCACACACTGGCTTCTTTTTGTACAGACTTCTGCTTTGCATTTCTACACATTCATCATAGCATGAAGCCTCTGACAAAAGGAAATAAGAAAAGGCTGTTTAAGAGACCGTTTTGCTGTGCATAAACCTGAACCTTTGGAAAGGGAAAATCCCGGGCTGCAGCAACTGCAGTCATGGGCTCTGTTTGAGGGTGTGTGATGACAGAAAGGAAAATTAAAAATTACAGTGCTGAGTAAGTTTAGTGTAGTTGTGAATTGTACAGCAAAGAACAGGAGCTGTTAGGAAGGGGAATATTTCCAGTTTTGGTCCTTGCCTTTGCAAAGTCGCAAAATTCAAGTGATGGTTGGGAATTTTTTGCTGCCTAAAGGAAAAATCTTCATTTTGCTGGCTAAGCCAGTGGTCGAGGCTATGAGCAGCAGCATTTGGTGGAGGCTGGGGATGTGTGGCTGTGTCTGATTTTGGAGATTTTGGGAGGAAATGGCTTTGCTGCAGGGACAGCTCAGCCCTGCACTCAAGCTGTGCAACCGAGGTCCCGTGGCTGTGGTTTGACAGCTGAAGTCAGAGCAGGGCTGTGAAATCAGACCTTGCTCACACATGGTTGTGGCTGGGTGTGAAATCCTGAGTGATTCTGGCACAGTGAGTCCAGATTGGGGGGAAAAAAATGTGTTTGTTTTGGCAGGGCCTCATCCTTTTCTCATGGGTTGATCCTGCATGGTCGGTGCAGTGACAAGCCCCAAGTTGGGATCCCAGTTTCCTTTTGCTAGACAGGACCCAAAATTTGCTTCACCAGGTTCATGAAGGAGGAGAAGGGAGCCTTAGCAACTCCAAGTTGTGATCCAGGACTGAGAGCCAGAGGCTTTGTGTATGGAAGAACAGATCTGCGAGACAGAACAGATGAAAAGTTGATGAGTTTTCTGAAGTGCTGGCTGGCCCACGTGAAAAAGTTTCTGAGAGAAGGCAGTCAAGGCTGTGGTTTTTAATTTGATGACCTCTTTCCACAGGCAGTCAGACTTTCAGATTTAGCAAGGCCTTGCATAACAGGAGGTGCTTTGTTTACAGGCTGCACATTCATTTGTAGACACGGGAGCACCATGATAAATTATTTAATTATAGATACCCAAAGAAGAGAACCGGGCGCCTGCTGGGCTGTGTTGTCCCTCTGCTTTCCCACTTTGCATGATTTCTTGCTGGCTGATTCCCAAAATGCAGCCCTTTGCAGCAGTGGTCTCTCAGTCATTAATGTTAATTAGTGAGGTTCTGCTCTGTGAGTGTTCCTGCAGCACACAGAGAGTGCTCAGCTCCTCACTCGTGTAACGAGCGTGTTCACAGCCCAACTGGTAATTAGCAGCATCCCTCCCAGGATCTCTGCTGCTCTTGGGAAGGGAAGTTTGGTGTGGAGCAAGTCCTTGCCAGAGTTGTGTTGTCAGCTTTTTACCCTTTGTTTTATTGTCAGCTTCTCCTCCCTGCGTTCTCCTTGCTGAGCAGCATGGCTGCTAATATGAGTTCTTTTCAGATTTGCCCTTAGAACATTATTTGAATCAGGGCTGACAAAGTCCTGGCTGGATCTGTGCTCCAGGTAGGGGTTGGATTTAAGTGCTCCTCAAAAAAAAGGAATGTTGTGCTCCCTGTGCTGACAACAATTTTGTATCTCTGCCTGCTAATAACAGTCCTGTAGTAACACCTTCTTCCCTGGTTTGCAAAACAGCTCCATTCCAGGAAGAAATTTCCTCCTGAAAATGTGAAAGTGCAGTTTGTTCTTGCCAAATCCAACTGGGGCTTTATTACTGCTCTGATTTAATGTCCTGGCTGGTGGAATGCTCCCCTTGTGGGGGAAACATCTCTGAGAGGTGATTCTCTCCACAGAAGAACATTCCCCTCTTTTTTTTAAGGCAATAGAAGGGAAGAAGCTGGTAAATAATATGACTGTAAATGAGAATCAAATTACACTTCAATTTTTCATATATGTTCAGGATAGGAAAGAAATGTGAGATCAGCAGGTCCTTCCAGAAGAGGAGGGCTGTTCTTAAACCTCTCTGCTTTGTCCCTACTTTTATGTGTTCAGCATCATCCAGAAAACTCTTGGTTTTGCCATTTGATTGTAATTTGCATTTAGATTGGCTGCCTGAAGGGAGTCTCTTGCAAGGGGAGATGGGGCTATGTGGCTCCAGTCTCTTGCAGATCTGGCTGGAAGTAATGGCATTTACATAAAAACCATTAGCTCTGTTATTGATAAACATGAAAAGCATCCATTCCATTTAATTTTTTGATGAGGAGCTTTTAATATAAGCACACAATAGCACTGAGGTAGTAACATTCCTGCCCCTCATCCCTCTGTACTGACCCCTTGTTGTAAGGGCAAGCTTTGATTGGGATTTTGTTGGTGCAGAGACGGGAAGTTATTTCTATTCCAATTTACTGGAGTAGCCAGTTGTCTGGCTACATTGCAGGGAATTATTTAATGCTCATTTGAAGAGGTGTCTCTATTAATTGAACGGGGATTTAATGTCTCCCTGAAGCACAGTTGCTCTGTGTGTGATGCACACCAACACACACTGCTGGCAATTCTATGGATAATCTTTTCCTTAATCAAAATGGGTTTAAGCAGAACTTCAGTGGCGCCTCATTAAGGGGATAAAGTGCATTGAAACAACAAATGTATTAAAGGGAACTTCTCTGGTGCACTCCAGATCAGAGCCCATGCAACCCTTCAGCACTGAGGCTGCATAAACATTTGTTCCCCTGCGTGTCTAATGGTGCTTTGGGGATCAGGAGTGTCACAGAGAGCTGTGATTCACTGTCTCTGGAGTAGCTGACTTTGGGAAGCTCTTGCTGCTGCTCTCATGTATAAATACCTTGCTTTTCTCCTGGGCTGCATCAGGTCTGACCTCCAGAGCCTCCAGGGGCAGCTGGTGCTGTAGTTGTTTTCAAGCATCACAGCATTTGCTTGAGAGACCTTGCTGAGAGCTTTGCAGGTGCTTTGAGTTCTTGACCTGAGGGCTGGGGAGGTGTCTGTTTTGCATTGGTTACCTGGCCTACTTCTTGATTTATTTTTTTTAATTTTTTTTGGTCACTTTGTCTTTATTTACAGCTCTTTTTCCTCTCTAACAGGCTCCAGACAGATGAGTAGAGAGCTGGCTGCAGAAGAGGGACAGATTCCAGCTTGCCAGCTGACCACAGTGTATAGTGAGTACCTTCATATTTCAAGAATAAAACTCTCTGTAGAGCCTGGTGTCAGCCTCAGATTGCCTCCACTGGGGCACAGCATTAAGTCTGCATGCTTGGGCAGTGTTTTCTTAAAACTACAAGCTTCTTGGTTTGGGAGAAGAGTGCTCCAGCTGCTTTTATCTGAAGTGGTAAATTGTGTCCTCATCCCACTGCCAGCAGTGGCAGGAGCAGAGAACTGCTGTGGTTACATCTGGTACCTGCTCAGGGCTGTGGGGATCAACACTAAAGGTGTCACCTGAGGCTTCCTGTGCTGCAGGATCAGCAGTGGAAATGTTCCCCAGAGCTATCCCAGCCTTGTTGGAGGTGTTGGAATAGATTGGGGAGAGTGGGTGAGGGACCTGCCATGGCACATGCTGGGGTTTCACATAAAGGAGTGCAGTGAAATCAGCCAAATGAGCCTTGGCTTGACTTGGTGGGTGGAAAAGAGCAGAAAAAAAAGCACTGGAAAGCACTGTCCAGTTCAGGTTTGCCCTGGAAGTGGAGGAGAAAATCCTTATTTCATGGGGAATTTTTACACATTAAAATTTCTTGCATGCGTGTTAATGGGCTGTAATAACGAGCTGTGCTTTATGAGGTGTCTGCAAGCATCTTAGAACTTGTTACTGTGAGGGAGTAAATACTTGAGCTGGTAAATACTGATTAATTGGAATGTCTTGGCCCATGAGGGCAGTGGTGTGGCCAGGCTGAAAGAGGGAATTGCCTGATACAGGTGTCTGAAAGCCAGGAGGATGCTGTAAAATGCAGGTGAGTGTGGGAGCTGCAGCAATTGAGTTTATTGTGACAGCCCTGGCAGGTGATTCCCTGAGGATAATGTGAGATGATGAATCTTGAAACTCAAAGTGTTTGTTAACAAAGCCAAGGATGAAATAATACCTTTAGAGGCCAGGTTGTGACATCAGGTTGGTGTGGATACATCCAGGGAGCAGGACAGAGAATTCCTGTGCTTCTGAAAAAGAAGGGGAGGCAAACTTATTTGTGGCTTCCTCATTTCTCCTCTATCCCACCAGAACACGCAGGATGGCCTGGGCTCAGGTGTCTGTTCCTGTGTATTGTTGTACTTCTGGATCCAGGAAATCTTTGTGCCCTGCCAAACACAGCAGGGACTCCCCTCAGCTGGAACAGTGGGAAAAACTCAGCAGTGAATAACAAAAGTGGGAGCAGCAGAGGGGTCACACGAAGGACAAGTGATGCTGTTATTGAGTGGTGGTGCCACCATGCCAAGGTCCTCATCGACAGCTCTAATCCCAGTGTGTGCTCTGAGCAGATCTGCTGACTTCAGGAGCTGGCATCAGTCAATACCATCGAATTCTCCTCCTCTTTGCATATCTTAAGGAGGATGTAGGAAGTCTCAGGCTGACAGCAGCACGGGCTTCCCCCAGGACATCATTTGTGCAACATTTATTGTGCTGCTGTGGTGTTCAGAACTGACCTTCAGAAGCTCTTCTGGGTTAGGGGGCCTGGTGGCTGGAGGAATGAATGTAGGAGACAAGGATTTCAGGTTTGGAGTTCTTTTCAGGGGGGAAGACTGTGATTAAAGGCAGGAGTATGAATTAAAGCAAGAATTTAAGTCAGTAGGAGATAGCTGAGGGGAAGGGCTGTTCTTGGCATGGAGCTGGAATAGAGGAGATGCTGGAAACAGTCTGTGATTGCCATGGAGCAAAATGGGAAAATAACCTGCTTCAAGGGACTCCTTAACAAGCCACTCTTATGCAAAGCTCTCCCCATGACACTAAATATCTAAATAACTGGATTGGGCCAGGAATCTAAAAATACTTTCAGGAGACTCATCTTCAAACAGCTCCTGAGGCTCCCTGGCTTGGCAGCAGAGCCAAGTTCTGCAGGAGTTTTGTAGCAGGTCCCTTGCTGTGAGGATGTGGCACCTTCTGTGTGAACACCAGCGTGGGGCTGCTGCTTCCTGAGCTCCACACGGGCTCCTGTGGGCTCTGCTCCAGCTGCAGGGGGGAAGGGCTGGGAGAGAACTCTTTGGAATGTCAGGGAGGGTTTGTGCTGCCCGTGCCTCCTGAAGTCCTCCTGAGGAGCTCTGGGAAGTGAGGGGGTGGAATTCCTGCTTTTTGCTGCTCTTCCTCTCATGAGATACTGGAGACTTCTTAAAAACTCAGACCAAACAAACAAACACCTGAGTTGTGGGAGGCCAGGTCTGTCCTGTCTCCAGTAGGGATGTCCTGCATCTCCCATCAGTTTATTCATCTTTTTGTTGAGCCTGTGTGTGCTTTCAGCCTCTGTCCTGGCATTTCAAAGTTTAACTTTGTGTGGTGAACCACTTCCTTTTGGTATCTGCACCTACTGCCAGCCCCTTTATTGTAATAAGCTCCTTTTTGGGGAATTGTCATTTCCATTTGCATAAAATTCTGTAAATCCCTCCTGTGTCTCCTGTCAGAGGCCTCTTTGCCTCTCTAAAATGTCCTAATTGATTCAGTGATTCCTTATAGAGATGCTTCATGTTTTAGACCCTCTGCTTCCAATTTTTGGCCATTTTTTCTGCTCTTGAATGCTCTTACTAGAAGATTGAAAGAACCTTTGGGTTTCTGAGGTCCTGTCCTTTTCCTGCAGCTCTCTGTATGTTTAACCACAGAAAACAAACCAGGAATTTTGATGCTCCATGTGATAATAAGCCATAGCCTTTTATATTTTTTTTTTCCTAAAAAAGCAGAGGTTTGTGTATCTAATCTAAAAACTCCATCAGAAAAGCTATGAATAAACCTGATAGCATTCCAGTGCACTGAGTCACTAGAACAATAGATTGGCAGAGCTGTGTGGCTTTGTGCTGAAGCTGTCAGCCAGGACATGGGATGTGTCTTTGTATCCTGCACCAATCTGGTGACACTGAGTGGCTGCTGGTGTCTCCTGCATCTTCAAAATAAGGACAAGAGACACCCTGGGTGTTAAACCTTCTCCCCCTCTCTGTTGGTTAAGAAATGATATCAAAATAGAGAATTGGTCTTCTTTAGATAAATATAAAGCAGTGCCATCAAACACTGGTTCTGCAAGGGAAGGGCCTGGCTCTCCATCCCCTCTGCTTTGCACTGATTAAATGATTTTTATTTTATTAGTGGCTTCCAAAAAGCAGATCTGGACTATGACATGATTGAAGTGTTAACACCAGGGCTGCAGACGGAGGTGCCTGGGGCTGTGACAAGTGTGTGGTTTTGTCCATGTGCCCTGACTCACATCTGTGGCTTTTGTGCTGCCCTAAGGTGAGTCGGGGCTCCCACAGGGGTGATTAAAGCCCTGCCCTGTGGGCAGCCTGGGAAACTTGGGCCTCTCTTCAGCTCAGAACGCTTGGATGTTTTCCTCAGAGCTGAATCACAACTCCCTGCACCATCCAGAGCAGCTTTTCCCAGTGCTGAGGTTTATCTTGCACTCCTCCACCACTGTGCTTTTCTTCTTTGCTCTCTGCTTCTTCCTGCCTTTAATCCCAGAGAGCTCCCAGGGTGCTCCACTGGTGGCTTCTGTTCTGACCAAATCCTTGCAGCACTTCTCTCCCAAAGCAGCCACTTGGTGCAGTTTATTGCAATAAAACACCAACATTTGCCAATAAAACACCTCACCTGGCCTGCCAAGATGTGTCACTTGTGCCTCACCCATCCTGGATCCAGCTTGACAGCCCCCCCTGGACAGGGGACACCTGTGGCACGAGGAGGAGGAGAGAGAAAAAAATACATCCAGGAACTCTAGTTTGATTTTCTGTCACTCCTCAGAGTGTCCCAGCTTGTTGGTGAAGGATGGAGATTTTTTTAGTATTTCCTTGCCTTCACATATGTATAAAAAATATAGTTATATTTATGCTTTCTCATTCTTCTTTTTACTCTTGCATATGTGAAGTTGCACACAGCCAGCCTACTGTAATAATTTTAGTAAGATAGCAAATTGAGAGTAATTTTTAATCTGCTTGGGAGAAAAGCAGCTTAATTGGCCATTTCTCCTGGTGGTTCCAGGGTTATTTTTGGCCTTGGAGCGTGTAAATGCAGCAGACATGGATCTCCCTGAATGAGGGGTCAGCTTTTCCTGGACAGCACTGGAACACTGCATCTATTTATTTATATTTTACCTTGTTTTTTAGTACATTACCTGAATAATGCAGCCAGTGTGGAAAGGGCCTGTAAAATTCTGGTGGAATTTTGCTCTGCCCAAATAAATCTCTTGTGATGAGAAACTCCACGCTGGGGAAATGGAACTTGGAGAGTCCAGCTCGTGCCATCACCCAGGGGACTTTTCCATTTGAAACTGGGAGTAGGGACAGTGAGTAACAGGGGAGCTGGAACACGCTGCCTTTGTGGCACTTCACAAAGCCCAGCACTATGTGCTGGACTGCTCCTGCTCTCTGAGCCTGCAGTGGCAGCTTGAGTTCTGTTCTGTTCTCCTCCCTCCCTGCCAGGAGCTGCTTTGGATTTGGGGAGAATAAATCACTGTTTGGGTGTTTATTTCTTTCCTGCTCACAGTTCTTGGATCATATTGAGGGTTAGGGGGAAAAAGGTCTAAAAGTGAGGTGAAAACCATCAGGTTGCTGTGAGATCCTCTGAGGCTGCAACTCTCCAGGCCTCTTCTTGCTCCACAGAAATCCCTCACAGGAGGTTGCTAAGAGGGAACAGCCTCAAGTTGTGCCAGAGGAATTGAAATTTGGACATTAGGAAAAAATTCTTCATGGAAAGGCTTGTCGGGCATTGGAATTGGCTGCTCAGAGCAGTGGTGGAATCACCATCCCTGGAAGTGTTCAAAAAATGTGTGCATGTGGCACCTGAGGACCTGGTGTGGAGGTGGTGCTGGGTTGATGGTTGGATTTGGTGATATTTGAGGTCTTTTCTAACCTTAACAATTCCCTGATTCTTCTCTTGGTCTTGCTGGTTTTTTCATCATTCAGTAACAAAGCTCAGCCACCCTGTGGAATGGGATGAGCTTTAAGGTCCTCTCCAACCCAAGCCATTCTATGAACTTGAGGCTTCATTTATCCAACAGCAGATACTGAGAGCTCTTTCTGGAATTAATTTCAGTTTATCTGACCTTGGACACCTGGGAAAGGAACGGTGCTGGGACAAGAACCCTGCAAGGTGCAAAGCCTGAGAACAGATGAAAACTTCTTTGTGCTACAGAACCGTTGCAGTAATTATTTAGTATAACAAAACTATTTCAGAGTGCTTAAAAATCAATTTAAAAGACTCTGCAGGAGGTTTGCATGGCTACAGCAGTGATTGGGATGTGGGAAACCAATGGCAGCAGCACATTTGATTCTTTGAGTGAACTCTGGAGATAGCTGGGTGTAAATGCTTTCTAGATCTCCTCAGACTTGAGAAAAACTTGGGCCCTTCTGCTGTGGATAAAAGTGCATTAGCTCACATTGGGAGGTGGAGATTTTCTCCACGGAGGGTTCACCTGGCAGCTCAGAGGGAATAATTGTGGGAAGCACAAGTGAAATCCTTGCTTTTGTGAAAGTTCCCAGTGCAACTCCATCACAGAGGGCCCTGATACGAGAAGGATTTACTTTGTGAATTGTTCTGTCATCACTCAGCAGGATAATTGACTTCTGATTAGGGAGAAAATGTAGCTGCAGGTTGGTGTTTGAGGTTCTGAAGTCCTCTTGAAAAGGCAGAGCTCTTCCTCAAACAGTGATGGCTCTCCTGAGAACAGGATGCTGGAGACTCCATTATACCAGCATTGATGTAACAGCTGTTCCTGTTTGAACAACTTTATTTCTTCCTCCTCCCGTTGCAAATCAAAGCAAGAGTGGGAATCAGCGTTGTTGTTTGTTCAGCATCAATAACAAGGTCATGGAATTTTTCACTGCTGGAGATGTTTTTGTCACGTGCTTCCTGCACTCGGTGGCTCTCAGACCTGCTGCTCTCTGGGTGTTTTGAGCTGGTGGTGCTGATGACTGAAGGATACTTATTCCTTCTGTTCCCAGCTCCCAAGTGACTCAGGAGCTAAAAGCAATTCAAGATCTGTGCCTCCCACAGGCAGCAGGGAAGGCTGATGTGGAAGTCACAGGCATCTTGCTGTGAAGATGATGCTGAAAATTTTAAAAGAGGAATTCTTGGTCCAGAGTGGTGAGCAAGAGGGGCAGCTTTACCTCTTTGGGGAGGCTCCTGGGCAGAAGAGGTTTCACTTCTGCCTCTGAGGCACGTTTCAGCCTGGACCAGCTGCAAAAAAATCTACCTGGAATTTAAGAACATCATGAGTTGGAAGGGACTCAATCTCAAGGATCATTCAGTCCAGCCCCTGGCCCTGCAAAGACACCCCAACAATCCCACCCCGTGCATTCCTGAGAGCTCGGCCCACACTCTTGGAGCTCTGGCAGCTCTGGGGCTGTGATTATTCCCTAGAAAAGTGGGACCTGCATCTTTGTTATTAATTTATGAAGAGTCAGATGATTGTTTTGCATATTTACACTGTTGAAAAGAGAGGGAAGATTTTGGAAGTGGGGCTGGATTAGGAATGAGATCAGAGTCATTGCACGGTGCCTCAGCCCTCTGTACCAGTGAGAACATTTTTAGAGGAGAGATTTAATTAGGAGGGGTGGAAGGGGATTGCAGTGCACTGAAATTGCCCCTAAGGAAAGGAGGATTCACTTCTTCCCTCTTCCCTCCCATCTCCTGCACTCTCTGCTTCATCCTGCTGATCCAGCTGCTGCCTTTCCCTGGGGACAGATTTAAAGTCCTTTTAATTCCGCCTGGAGCACTCACCGTGAGGCATCACAGAGCCCAGGCCTTTGAGGAGGGAGGGGAGCTTTTGTCAGGTCTCCGGGGAGCCAATTTACACAGCTCCTCTTGGCTTCACCGGCCAAGTGTGTCTTTGTTTCCATGTGCTTTTGCCTCTCAGATGGAATCCGAAGAGCAAGGCCAAGTGTCAGGCTGCTGCTGGTGGCGAGGCTGCAGCTGCACAGCTCATCTTTAAAGAGGGAAAATTGCCAAAGTTTTTGGGCTGAATCGGCTGTTTCAGCTTTTCTGGTCAAAAGTCTGGTTTTGCTGATCTCTCTCAGCAAGTTGTGGATTTTGTTAACCTTTCACCTTTGGGGTAAAGCAATTTTAATAATGAGTTTATTTTATCAGCGATGTAAGCAGGAGATTAGAAGGTGTGTGGGAAAAGAGTCATCTTGCCCTTGCCAGCTCTGATAGGTATCACTGGTATATCACTGTTTGCTGGATTTTATTTCTATACAGTAAAAAAAAAAATCATGAATATTTAAAGAAGTGGGTTACAGCTGCATTTTTTTTTCAAGCCACGATTACAAAAGGGGAAAAAAAAATTGAGACAGAAATTGACTGCTTGCTGTTGAACACTGAGCTTTGCCTAACAGCCAAAATTAAAAGTTCTTTGAACAGTCTCTCCAGAAACTTCTTAGAGTGGAGCTCAGCCTGAATGAGAAAGCTTTTAAAAAATCTGTTGGAAATCCCAAATCAACAGGGGGTAGATGGAAATATCAACAGGAGAAAACAACTTCTGCACAGCCCGAATTTGTTTTCGGAGAGGTTTTCCCTTTGCTGGAGAGGGAGGAAATGCAGAGTGACAGAGAAGTGTCTGGTGAAACCCAATGCCACTGCTGGCTCTCCTGATGGTTTTTCCTGCCCAAATGAAGGCTCTGTTTTTTCTTTCTCTTTGCCTCTGTTCATTTTATTCCGAGTAAGAGTTCCCATTATCCTGTGCTGTGAAAGGCTCCTGGCCACTGCCTGAGCTGGATAATAAGGGAGTAAGCCAAGAGCAGCCTAATTTATAACTTGTGAACTGATTCTCTTCAGAGCACTAATGAGCAGTGACCCAAGCACAGGTAAATTATCTGTAGGGGTTTTTCCTCCCCCCTTTCCCTCTTAAATCTCTGATCATTTCCCTCCCCAGGCAACCTGTCTTTCACCACCATTAGCGTGGTCTCAGTTTTTGCCTGCATTCCAAAGCTCAACCACTTTATCCACAATTGATGTGTGCTCCTGTAGGGTGGAGAGCACAACGCTGGTATAAAAGCATTTAGAAAAGCACAGCTCGTTCTTGTGTTGGAGGGGAATAATGGACGTGGGACACAGCTTTAGACTTAGAAAGCTCTCTAAATTTAGAGTGTGCCTGTGCACTGGAGCTGAACTGATCTCATGGCAAGCTGGTGCTGTGAGGAAAGGTTTTGCTCCCAGCCTTGTGCTCCTGCTGATCTTTTTGTGTTGATACAGATCCAATTCCTTCCCTCTCAGTCCAGACAGTTTTCATCCAGCCCAACTCCCTGATTCAGGCTTGGGAGCTGGAGAGGAGATCCTTCTTATGGCACATGCCCTGTGATGTTCTGTGTGCTACAACCATGAAAAATAATTAAAACCCCAATGTTTTGCTGGTTTTTTTTTTCCTAGATGTTTAATGGAGTTCATTGGCAGTAAACACTCCTTCCCTGGGGATCTTTCCAGTGTCATTAAATCTGATAATCTGGAATAGTCTGCTGTTTGTCTGAAACATTTGCTGGACACGGGAGCTGCAAAAAGGGGCCCTGTCAGGCATCCCTGAGCAGCTGCAGGGTGGTATCAGAGGTGAAGGGCCAGCAGAGGGGTTGCTGAAAATATTAATTCTGTAAATAAGAAATACAGATGATGCCATGGTTGTGAAAAAAAACCCCAACCTTTAACTTTTAAGAACAGTGTTGATCCCCAAAAGGAAAATTATAAAAAGCCACAAGCAGTGAATTAGAGTTAGAAAGTGGCTTTTAGTCAGAGATGTGCAGATTCCAAACAACAGTTTGGGTGGGAAAAAAGGGAAATAATTCAACAGCTGCTGGGCTCTTTCTGAGCCATTTCAGAGGGGGTTTTGAGCTGGTGACTGCAGCAGGTTGAACTTGATATGTGGGAGTTTTGAGCTTGTTTATACCCAGAGTCACATTCCAGGCTACCCTGTAATGCTTGTTTGGGGTGGGGTGTTTGCTCCCCCAGGAGAGGGTGAGCACAGGTGGGGACAACAGCTGCAAGGTGGGTTTTCCAAAATGCTTCACCTGCAAAGTGACACGAGGCAAAAATTGGCTGCTTTCTGCTCAGTTTGGGCTTTCTTGTTCAAGACTTGCCCTTTCAACAAGGATTTAAATGTGATTTCCAGATGCTGATGTGATAGTGGGTTTAATGCTGGATTTTGAGGGAGCAGCTTTTGCTGAATGTAACCTTGGGGGAAAGCTTAAAACAACCAAAAAAAAGGGAAGTGATAAAGAGCTGGCAGCAGTACAAATATGGATTTATGTGGGAAGGCCAAAAATGTGCTGGGTCTCTTATTGGAAAGAGTGGAATAACAATGCCTGGAGACCTCTGCTCCTCCTGCAGCCTCCAGGACTGAGCCTCTCAGCTCTTTTTGGAGTTTGGAGCAGGGCTGCTCACATGGGGGGTGGCAGCAGATCCAGAAAGAGCTCAAACCCTACAAATGTTGGTGGGAAAAACCCCAGGCCAAGAGCCAGGAAAGGTCAGTGCAGCTGCCTTGCTTTGCAGTGTGTGTTAAAACACAGGAACAGTTCCCAGCTGGAATTGCTTTAATTCCAGCCTTGTCATTGAGATGAAGTGGACTGCAAATACATTTCTGAGAGAATTGCTCTGGATGCAGAGCACTTTTAATAATGTCTCAATATCTACCTCACTGTGTGCAGCTTGAATATAACCAGAAGTCTGATGGAATTAGGAGCCAAAATACTTGGATTTGATCATTAAAAATGACACTGAAATGTTATTTTATTTAGTCCTGAGCGAGCACATTCTGAGCTGGATGGCAAAGAATCACAGAAACAGAATATCCTGAGCTGGAAGGGATTCATAAGGATCTCTGATCCAACCCCTGGCCCTTCACAGACACCCCAACAATCCCACCCTGGACATCCAAACCCTCCTGGAGCTCTGGCAGCTTTGGGAATGTCACCATTCCCTGGGGAGCTGCTCCAGTTCCTGACACTGCTCCTTTTCCTGCTGTCTCTGCATGGGAAGAGCAGGAATGAGCCTGGAAAGGGTCTCAGAAGGGGTAACTGAATGCAGCAGAAAACATCTGCTGCCTCTACCCCAAATTTGCAATTTGCAACAGCACAGGGAATGCTGGAATTGCACAACCTGCAGCTCCCTGGTCCCTGGGGAGGTTTCAGGTTTTCCTGGGTCTTTGGTGTTTTCTGAGCCTTGGATTAGCAAAAAGAACGTGGTGGCAGCTGTGTGGGGCAGTGACAAAGCTGTGCTGTGGCACCTATCAGCCTGGCTTTGCAGCCAGACCTTCCAGCTCCTAAAGTTCCTGTGGCCATGCAAGCTCCCAAGAAAGTCATTTGAGGCACTGGATTAACCCAGGGAAAACTTTTCAGCTCCTGTGCTTGAAAAATTGCAGCTTGCAGCCCTGGATGCTCTCCTGATCGGATGTGCTGTGCCCTGTGGGTTACACTGGAAACATAAATGGAATAGAAACTGCAGATCTATAAAAACATCCTTGGTGTGATCCCTGTGAGCCTTTGGGTGGGAGCTCTGCAGGAGGGGCACTGTCCCACAGCTTTTCTGCTGGGAAGGGATCCACAACCTTTGAAAGTGCTCCACTTACTCTCAGATTTCCTTTGCAACTGCATCATGAAATTTCCAGCTAAAATATATCCTAAATCAGCTGCTTCAAGGGGTTGATTTTGTTGTTTTTTTGAACAGGAAGGAGCTCCAGATATGCTTATTTTCATGGTAAGATCACAGGCATGGGCCAGCACTGTGTATTTTGCTGTTTTAGTTCACATGTGTGTTTATGCATTTTCTTCCTGACCTTGCAGATGTTCTCTGCTACTTTTATAGATCTGACAAACTGACCCTTCCCCTCTTAAATACCAAATGTTCCATGTCAATTTAGTAAACAGTGGAGTGGCTTTCTTTGAGGGAAAAACTCTTTTTTTCCAGGGCACAGTGGTGCTCCTGCACTGTCAGTGTAGGTGCCTCAAATACTTTGTGCCTTTTTTTGTCTTTTTCAGTAATGATTTCACTGCTCCTTTTTATTTCCACTGGATCTGCCTGCTTTAACTCAGTATTTTGGGTTAAACTGACACGATTACTGTTTTATCCTGTTGGAGGATGGTGTTTTATGGAATAGGAAGCTTGTTTGGAATTGTTGGAGTGGCTGCAAGGAGGGGCTGAAGTCTCTGGAAAAGAGGAGGTTGAGGGGAGACTCTTTGGGGGCTGCAGCTTCTTCCTGAGGGACAACTCCATCTCTGCTCCCTGTGAGAGGGACAGGGAAGGACTGGAGCTGTCAGGAAGGGTTAGGTTGGATTTCAGGAAAATTTTCTTCCCCAGAGAGTGTTTGAGCACTGGAACAGCTCCCCACGGAATGGTGACATTCCCAAAGCTCCCAGAGCTCCAGGAGGGTTTGGATGCCCAGGGTGGGATTGTTGGGGTGTCTGTGCAGGGCCAGGGGTTGGATCAATGATCTTTATGAATCCCTTCCAGCTCAGGGTATTCCATAATTTTAGGCCCAGGAAATGCTGTCACCTTTGAAGGGGAAAACCAAAAGAAGAGCCCTTGAATTGGTTTGGGTTTTGTTTTTCTTTTACAACTCACTGAGGGTCAGTGTTGTTCTAAAGCTCATCTGTAGTGCCCATATTCACCTCAGAGTTTGGTTTTTCTGCAGACTGAAGGTTCCTGTTGGGGCAACAGTCAGAGAGAAGTGAGAGGGATCAGCTCCATCCTGGCTGTGCTGGACAGGAAGGTTAATTTGTATTTTTAATGCTGTGTCTGTGGGGCACTTCCTAAGTACAAAGAGCAGCTTTAACCATAAGTTAAAAGTGCCTGAGATATTCATTCCCCTCTCTGCAAAATACGGATAAATACTTCTTGATCTGCCAAAAGGGGCTGTGTGGGTTTAATTAACATTTGCAAAGTGCTTGTGGATAACATCTTTCATCTGAGACTCTGAAGTGAAATATTCTCAGCATCCTCGCTCAGCATCACAATTATTCCTCCAGCTGTCGTGAGCTGTGCCAACAAAAACTACTCTGCTGTCATCAAGGGATTGTTGATGCCTTGTGACTTGTTTTGATTTTCATACTCTCTTCCCCCTGCTCCTTCTCCCCATACAATTGCTGTGTAAAATGCAGTGTATTCTCCAGATTTGGGGGAGAGAACAAACCTGTCCCTTTCCTCCATAAACTTATTTGTGTCTTGTGTTATGTTCTTGCTTGTACCTCTTTTTTTGATCTATCCCCTTGGAGTAATACTGTCTTTTTTTTTCTTTTTTTTCTTTCTTTTTTTTTTTGGGTCTCTCTATTCTTAAAATACTTTTAGTCTGGTTTTTTTTTGTATCTCTTTTTAAAACACTGCCATGATATATTAAATGCCACTCACTCCAGAGAGGCCCGCTGGCCCATGCACTGTTATTTCTTATTTCAAGGTGGATGTGAAATATCAGATTAATTCCTTCATTCCCTGGACTTGGGTTCTCCCAAGTTCCCACTCACAGCATTTGGGGAGTTAAAACTTCCAGCTTTGCTCTCCCAGATGCTGCATTTATTGCTAACAGTTCTCTGTGAAATCTTCTTAAAAATCAGTATTTCTCAAATCTACTTTTAAAGGAAGGCTTTTGTATGTATGTAGTCTCCAATAAGAATTTATAAATGAAATAGTTCCAGCTATTGAGGTTCAGCTTTTCTGCAAAACCAGAAGCACATCTGAGCCCTCCCAATTTTATCACAGGTAACTGTGGCCATTACTGAGATTTCTGTGAGGATTCATTAATCTTGACTTAAAAAACATCTGAGATTTAATTTTTTTAAATTTTTTTTTTAATACTTGAAGAAAGCACGAACTACCATTTGAAGCCTTGGAACCTCTAAGCTCATAATTACCTGTGGGAATGAAAACTACAAAGAAATTACTTCAAGAGCAGCTGTTTAGGGGCTCTTTCATCAACCTGTGTGCTGAAGCTGCCTCTGTTTGCTTTAGCACTTAAACCCTTGCTCCTGTTTGCCCTTCACATGGATTAAAGCTGTGGGAGAAGGAGCTGGGCTCTGTCCCACCTTGGGGAAGGAGCTGCTCTTAGTGACATTCTGCTGTTCCTGGCACAGGTTTTAGAGGCTGGAAAATAAAAGGCAGCACAAGAACTCCTCTTCCCCTCTTGAAACTCCAGGTTGGAAATCACAGAGCACGCAGCAAAATGTGGTTTTTCTCTGCCTGGTGCTTTTGGCTTGAGGGGTTTGATGCTCCAAATTGAAATTAATGGTTCCCACTGAGGGTGGGGGAGTTGTGACTTCCCCAGATTTGTGTCTGTGTTTGTGGCAGTGTGAACTCTGTTCTGGGAGAAGGGATATCTGACTCCCACGTTTCATCTTCCCAGAGGAGAGTTCTGAATTCTGCCAAGGGAGGTTTTAAAAATAATAAATCTGAGCATGGTGCATGCACTCCCCTCCTTCCCAGGGACTGGGATGTGGTGGGGGAGTACAGCAGGAGCTGGGATGAGATCCTCCACTGCTTCCCCATGCCTTGGGCTTGGGGGGGAAAAATCAGTGAGTGAGGATAACTTAACCAACAACTTGGATTAAAAACTGAGATGAGCCAGCAGCTTGATAATAATTTGCTTTTTATTCAGCTTCTGGCAGCACCTTTCCTGCTGTGTCCTTGGGGAGTGGTGTCCAAGAGAGGCATTCCCAGTGCTGCTCTCAGCTGGGGGAGATTTTCTAGTTACCTTTCTGCCTAAAGAGCTCTTGGGAAATGTCAGGAAATGTTGCCTGGTGTTTGGAAATCAGTTTTGCTTCCCTGTCAGTTTGAAAGGGTTGGGATTTCCCATCTGTGGCACTGCAGGTGTCTCTTGGGGCAGCTTGGTTGTTCATGCCCAGCAACCCTGGGTGGGGGAATCAGAGAAATTGGAATGGTTTGGGGTGGAAGGGACCTTAAATCTCATCCAATTCCATTCCCTCCCATGGGCAGGGATGCTTTTCACCATCCCAGGTTGCTCCAAGCCCCTTCCAACACTTCCAGGTTTCCAGAGAAGCTGTGGCTGCCCCTGGATCCCTGGAAGTGTTGGAAGGGGCTTGGAGCAACTGAGTGAGCAGAAGTTGTTTCTGCCACCCCGAGCTCTGGTTTTGGGCAGCTCTGTGCCCTAACAACTCTCACAGCTCTGGGTGGGTGCAGAGGGATGAGATCCAGAGAAATTGCTGAGCTGTGTCCCTGGACTGGGAACCAAACTGCTCCTCATCCTGTGGCTTTATTGCTGAAAAATGTGGCTCCTATCCCTCCCTTGAGGGACATTTGGATGTTCCAGTAGTGCTGCATCACCTGAAGAAGCTCAGAATTGCATCTGGGAGATCGTAATGCTGTCCCTGGAAGCACAGCCTTGTGCATCATTGGCAGATATTTCCTCTCTCTGCAAATACCCTGAGCCATCAGTGCCTGCTCCTTTTTTAGCTGTTCTCACTCTGGGGCTCTTGTGTTCCTGGAGCAGAGGTGATCAACAGGCGAGTTTGTCATTATTTGTTTCCTTACACATTCCTTAATTACAGCACTTGAGAGGAGGGATTTTTTTCCCATCTCTCCCTCTTGTTCAGTTTGTCTCATCTCAAGCCTTTTTTTTGGGGCTGGATTTAACTGGCGAGTTCTCAGGAACTTCAGCTGGGGTTTAACCATCCCTCACTTTAAAAATCAGGTGGAAATCCATTCCTAATGTGAGACCCCTTCACTCTCTGCCTGCCCCAGTGGCCTTTTCTGGGTTTTTGAGCAAATTGGCATTTCTGAAGCTGGGTGAGTTATTTCCCTCCCACCTCTGGGCTGTGTTTTCCCCAAACTGCTGTGATTGATTCCATTCACTCCCTTTAAGCACTTAGCAGAGCCAACACGATAAAATGAACTTGGAAAACAGATTTGTTATTCCTTAATATTTTCGAACTCCCCAGCCTCCCATTTTTACTTTATTTTAACAGGAGCCTGCTCTGGAAATCTTTTGTTAGAGGTTTTTATCTCGATTTTGATGGCTGGCTCCAGGCTCCAGCACTCAACACACATTTAATGGCTTGAAGCATCATGTAATGCTTCCCATTCCCAGGATCTGGAAGCCCCAGACAGCTCTAAATTCCCATTTCTGCAAATCCAACCATCTGGGAGGTAGAAAAGTGGTTATGGACAGGAAGAGCAGTCACACTTTGGTCTGGCTGAGGGTGCTGGGAGGTTTGTGGCTCATCTGCATATGGACACTCAGGCAAATTAATCAGAATTCAGCCTTTCAGGTTCAATTGTTTGAAGTTTATAAAATGCAGCTCTTGCTCTGAATGAGATTTGCCTGAAGGTTTGTCTTCATTTGCTTCCAGAGTTAAAATGAAGGTAATTGGAAAGAAGGTCACTTCTGCAAATAGAGGTTTTGTATGGTTGGACTAATTAATAACCTTTTAGTTAAAATAGAGTCATTTTCAGTTAGTGAAGTCAGAGCTGGGGTAGGACCCAGGAATTCCTTCTCTTATCTGATTTACTTTGATTTATTCACCATTTCTGTGGTGGCTGGGCCCCAAGTGTTTGTGTCACTGACCATGGGCTCGTGTGTGTTGAGCAGAGCAAATCCACCCCACCACCAAGGAAAATCTGCCTTCCCTGTGAAATAAAATACCTTGAGTCTGGCAGAGCAGTTTTAATTTGAAATTTATTTTAAAGTAAGCAATGTTTTTTTCCAACACAGTGAAGTAGTAAAGAAGAAAAGCTCCCTGGATGCTTGTAGGAAATTTTGTTTTTATTTTTATTCTTTGAGAAATCTACAATGAAAACATTTATGTGAAATGCAAAGGCCTTAAAGAGGGTTTAAATGAAAGCTTGGGCAGGTCATGGATCTGTTCTCCAATGGAAAATGCTCCTTCCTTGTGGATGTAGTAAAGGCTGAAAAATCTTGCACGGAATTTGATTCTCAGATTTCAGTGGGAGTCTGCTTTAAACCTTTTGAATCTACACACATAATTCATCCTTCCTGGCAAAAGCTCTGCTGCTGATTTCCCTTGTAAAATCAATAAACAGAGATAAAGAAGAAAAACAAATGCTGAGATCTTTGGGCGAAGGGGAGAAGCTGCTGCTTTTGCAGGTATTTGGGAGAAATGAAATTTAAGGCAATTTCCTCATCTCAAGCTGCTGTTCTTTTCGTAGGTATTGACTTTTAAATCTTGTTCCTTCTCCAGTTCCTGCGAGGAGGGGAGCACTTGCACTGAGCTGAACTCGAGCAGATGGTGTTGGAAAAGTGTGAGCAGGAGAGAGGGACCTGCCACTGCTCTCAAGCACAGATTAAATACAATTTCTCCCTGTAAAAGCCCCTCTTAACATTAGACCTTGTCTGTTTTACCTCGAGTATCATCCTTTCCACTCCAATTACAATTCTGCAGTTGAACTGTAATAAATTAGCAACTTGAAATGTGGTGACTGTTTCAAAAGCTTGGATGCTGCCTGCCTGGTATTTGGATGTGGATGGCTCTGACTGGCATCAGGAATTTTTATCCTGGCATTGAATTCAGCACAGCAGATAATCAGAAAATCCCAGAGTGGTTTGGGGTGGAACGGACCTTAAAGTTCAGCCAGTTCCACCTTCCACCATCCCAGGTTGCTCCAAGCCCTGTCCTGCCTGGCCTTGGACACTTCCAGGGATGGAGCAGCCACAGCTGCTCTGGGAATCTCACCACCCTCCCAGCCAGGAATTCCTTCCCAAAATCCCATCTAAATCCAGCCTCTCTCAGCCCAAAGCCTTTTCCCTTTGTCCTGTCACTCCATGCCTTTGCAAAAAGTCCTTTTCCAGGTGTCCTGTAAGGCCACTTTGTACTGCTAAGGAGTGGACATTAGTTCTTGGCACTTCCTCAGTCCTGTGCTGGTTTTAGAGTGGTTTGGAGAAGAAGAAAAGCATTGGCTTCATGTATTTATTTTATTTCTTTCTTTAAGCCAGGAAGTTTTTTTTTTTGGCCTCTCTTAGAAGCCCAAAGCTTCTCCCCTTGGAGCTGAGAAGTCTCAGGGTGATGCTGCAATCTGCAGCATAGAGAGAGCTGAGTGTCTCCAGAAGTGCTCAAAGAAAGAGATTTCTCAGATCTTTTTATAGTACAAAGTGTTTTGGTCACCGATGGTGGCTTTAGGTGGCACTTTTGCAGTGAGGGCTCTTTCTCCTTGTGATGGGATCAGGGTCAGGCAGTCCTTGGTGTCCCTCTGATCCCTGGAGAGCAATTGCTGCCCTGGGGGGAGGGTGTGAAGCAACTCCAAATCCTGTTTTTTGAGGATTTGCTGTGTTCCTGTCAGAGTTCCACGAGCAGGGGCTCTGGAGGGTTTTCCCAAAAGAACCATTTCCCCTGGCACAGCCTGGACACCACCCCAAAATCAGGAGAGCTTGGTCCCAGCTCCCTCTGAGGACATTCCCCATCCTGGACCATTTCTTGATCCTTACCCTGCACTGTTTGGCTCCACTCTGGATTGCTTTAACTCACTGTTATAGGCACAGTCCCTGGGTTCAGTCCTTGTCCCTGTCATTTAAATCCTGATTTTCCCTTGTGTCACCTCTCTGTGTGGGAACTGAGCCCTTCCAGGTGAGGGACACTTTTCCAGGATGGTGCCCGTGGACCCATCTCTGTTCACACTAATATTGGCATTAAATTTGCTGATAATAATGGGTCTTCCCATAGCAAGATTGTGCCTTTTCTAATTTTTCTTGTCTGACTCGACTGTAAAAGTGTTGCTTTGTCTTTCTTTGTCAGAGGCTTTCTCTGTAGTCCTGTCTGTGGCCTCAAAACTTTAATTTTGTCACAACACAGGATCCTTCTCTGATTGGTCTTTATTCAAAAATTGGTGTCATCGTGCCAAATTCCCTCCTCTGCCATGTGTCCATGAAATGAAAATATGGGAAATCAAAAGTGTTTTAGCAAAAACCTCCAACTTCTGGTCATGAGGTGGCTCAGGGTGGCTGGAGAAGCCAATGGAAACCCATGGTCTGCACCATCCAAGGGACTTGGTTCCCTCAGCACAAGTTGCTAAAATCAGCACCATAAGAGAGAGAAGTTGAAGTATATTTCTCCATTTATGTGTTTTTAATAATTTAAAAAATGCAGTCCCATGTGGTTTAAGGTTTTAGTGGAGAGAGAACGAGGCTGCTTTCTTTTGGTGAGCAAAGAAGTTCAAAAAGGTTGCCTTAGGTGATACCTCACTTAACTCTATTTCTTCATCCCATGGTTACAGCTTTAGAGTTTACAAAAAACTGGTTTGTTTGTTTTGGGTTTGGTTTTTTTTTTTTTAGGAGGAATCCAAGACAAATATTGAAACCTCTTAGGTATTCATATTTGAGGCATGTCAAACATCTCGTGTTGGCACAGCCAGGCTCAGTTTGGGCTAATACATAAAAATGTAATAAAATAGATATTTTGCTCCTTTCTCCTCCTGTGAAATTTCCATTTCAGTTTCCTTTTCTGAAGGAAATATTTTCTTTTTATGAATCCAGATCTGGAAGAGATGCTGAGCTTTCAAGTTCACGTGCACCTTTCCTGGGTGGGATCTCTCACTCCAAGGATGTGGGACTCTGTGGAGTGCCACAGTAGAAAAGAGGGACTGTTTTTCTTCTCTTCAGTTCTTCTTCACTGTTTCTGCAGACTGGAAGTGCCTCCTTCTAAAAACTACATGAAATCAAAAGGATGTCTGAGATTTTTCAGTGTTGTGGTTCTTCTTTGCACAGCTGGTGCTCTTCCAAAATGTCTCAGATAGGGAAGTGAAACCCCCCAGCTTTTATCTGTGGAGCGCTGTGTGTTGATTGCTTGAAGTGGTGCAAACTCCCAAGTAGTTAAGTGAAATTTCCAGGAAATTACCATTATTTAGGTCAGCTCAGTGCCTTTGAGTTGCCTTTTGTGTGTATCTGTTTCTTGTTGCAGTCACACTTCAGAAAAAGAAAAAATGCGGCTGAAGGAGCGAAGTGCTTTGTTTGTGACAATCATGGAATGGTTTGGGTGGGATGAAATCATGAAAGATTTCATGAGGTGAGACACCTCCCACTATCCCAGGATGTTCCAAGCCCTGTCCAGCCTGGCCTTGGACAATTCCAGGGATCCAGGGGCAGCCACAGCAAATCTGGGAATTCCATGCCCAGCCAGGAATTCTTTCCCAATATTCCATCCATCCCTGCCCTCTGGCAGTGGGAAGCCATTCCCTGTGTCCTATCCCTCCATCCCTTGTCCCCAGTCCCTCTCCAGCTCTCCTGGAGCCCCTTCAGGCCCTGCAAGGGGCTCTGAGGTGTCCCTGGATCCTTCTCTTCTCCAGCTGAGCACCCCCAGCTTATCCAATTCCCATCTCCTCAACACCTTTGCCTGTTATGTGAAGTTTCTCAGGTGATGTTTTTCAGTGCAAGACTTCAAGTTGCACCAGGCAATGTTTAGATTACATATGAGGGGGAAAAAAAAAATTAATGGCAAGGTTTGTGGAGCATTGGAACAGCTGCCCAGGGCAGTGCTGAGGTCACAAAAAATGCATGGATGTGGCATTTGAGGACATGGTTTAATGGTGGCGCTGGTGGATGTTTGGACTTGATCATCTTGGAAAACTTTCCCAGCATTAACGATTGTGGGATTGTGTGCAATCCAGCAGAATCTTTGGAGAAGCCTTTGCTGTGTAAAGTGTGAGGCACAAAATGAAAGCAGACAGGGAGCTTCCCCCGTGTGGTTGGAAATGGAGCGTTTTAATTGAAGGCAGCGGGGCGTGGTGCTAATGGCAGGCAGCGCCTGGCCCTGCCCCGCTTGGTGGCACCTCAGAGCAGCTCCCTGCCAGGCACCATCAGGTGTCACATCTTCAGCAGAGCCGGGGATGGGGGCTCTGGCAGCTCCGGAGTGTTTATTCCATGAGCAGTGTCTGCAGTGCTTGTTCCTCACTGGGATTCTGCCT
>JAHLSL010000038.1:16734407-16763410 GCA_025920805.1 Petroica traversi | reverse complement strand
GCTTTAGAACAATCCATGACAGTGTCTGCAGTGTTTGTTTTTCACTGGGACTCTGCCTTTGGACTGGGATGAGGCTCAAGGGTTTAGAACAATCCAGGACTGAGTGAAACTCTCAGGCTTCAAGTTCTGCCTCCCTGGGTCAGAGTGACTCCCACGAGCCACCAACATCTGGCTTGGAGTGACCTCCACGAGCCACCAAAGCCTGGCTTGGAGTGACTCCCAAAAGCCACCAAGGGCTGGCTCAGAGTGACCCCTGTGAGCCACCAAAGCCTGGCTTGGAGTGACCCCTGTGAGCCACCAAGGCTGTGCCTCCCTGCCAAATGGCAGCTCCAGGAGGATCAAGGAACCAGGGCTGGGCTGCTGTGAGTGGAGCCTGAGCAAATGGCTCATTTGCATGGTGGGCTCCCATGTTTGCAGAGTCTGTTTCGGGCTAGAAAGTGCTGGGCTTCACTTTCTGAGGAGCAGGTGTTTGGCAAGGAAAGAGCCATCACACCATCAGCAGGGAGAGAGGAGGAATCTGCTACCAGAGTGTTGATTCAGAAGTCGTGGCTGCTGTTCAGGAAACTCTTATTGGAAGAGTTTTCTGAAGTTCTTTCCTTTAAAATGAAATGAGACACCTGCTGGGCTCTCATCTTGTGCTTGTAAATCCGTGTTCCCTGGGAGCAGAGCCAGACCCTCCCTGGCTGTCCCCTCCTGTCAGGGACTTGTGCAGAGCCACAAGGTCCCTCTGAGCCTCCTTTTCTCCAGGCTGAGCCCCTTTCCAGCTCCCTCAGCCTCTCCTGCTGCTCCAGCCCCTCAAAGTCCTTCTTGTCCCAGAAGTGTCCCCAGAGCTGGAGGTGCCTCAGCAGAGCCAGCACAGAGGGACAATCACTACCCCAGTCCTTCTGGCTGCACTATTAAGTCAATTAATTTAATTAGTTGGTGAGGCCTTGTCTCTTTGTTACTATGGAGTTATTTTACCTTTTTGCTGTTTGCAAGGTCTCCTTTAGGGCTGAACCTCTGAGCATGACTCAAAATAAAGCCACAACTCCAGGTTTGATTCAGGCCTCACCAGGTGCCACGAAGGGGGGTCAGGCTCTGTGGTGGTTTTGATTCATCCCAGTATCCTGCTTGTACCTGGTGTGTTCCCAAATTGCCAAATGGATCAGCCTAGCCTCTTTTGCTCTCAAAAGCAATGTTTTTTATCCTGGCTCTGTGCCTGGATCACTGAGGTGATGGCTCTGCCTGGAGCTGTGGGATCCCATTTGCTGCACGGGCTCTTCCCCTTCAGAATTCCCAGGTCCTTGTCTGTGGGTTTGTGTTTTGATGATCATTTTCTGAAACTCTCCTGCAGCTTTGCAAGCTTTCGTCCTGAAAAAAAATGAAGCCTGACTGCCCTTTCCTCGTGGAATGATTTCAGGAGGTTTTAGCTTTAGGGATCGTTGGACAGGAGTTGCTGTTGGAAGGCAGAGGTGCAAATGGGATTTCCTAAACACAGCCCTGCTCCAGCTCTGCCCTTGTGTAACACAGGAACAAAAATAGCAGTTCTTTCTGGGAAAACTGGAGCAGTCCTGGAAGGTCCCACCTGTTCTGTGCTCCTTACAGAGCATTTTCCAGAGAGGTTTTGGTCGTGGTGATGCCTTACAGGACTACCCAAAACCAGAGGCCAGACAAAATTAAAGAGAATAAAAAGCAGTTCTATTTATTGAAGGGCCTTCAGGTACATTTAGGGCAGGCAAAACCCACCCAGGGGCTACACCCAAAAAATGGAAGGTGGGTCATGGGTTTTTATACTTTTATAAGTTTGGTCCATTTGCATATTGGGGGTTCATCTTCCAATTACAGCTTCGGGTAATGAAGTCATTTACCCCAAGTTTGCTCCCCCAAATTCACTTTTATTTACACTTCTCAGGGCTTAAGACAGTCAGGTGTCCTTGATTCCCAGGCCTAGAGATAATTTGTTTTGTCTGACCAAAATGGGAGAACAGTAACTAACACTTTATGTGGAGTTTAGGGTAGGACACTAAAGAATTGCAGGATTACCTCAGCTTTTTGTTCCAGGTTAGCCCACGTTGCTTCCCTGGTGCTGAAGCCCCTGTGAGGGGTTAACACAACAATTCAGAGTTGATGTGGAGCGAGAGTTTGGGACTGGAAGTTCTGTTATTAATTTGGTTTGGCCCTTCTTTTTGAGGACCTTGGAGGATTTTACAAAGAACTCCAGCCCTGCTCTGGGAAACCAGCAGAAAGGTCCTGGATTCTGGAATATGTTCTCTTCCAAAAAAAAAACCCCAAACTTACTGAAGGGTCAGCAATAAGCACCCTTTTCCTCCTTCCTTTCATTCTTTTATTGTGCTTAACTTGTGAGGGTTCAATGCCCTTTTTTGGGTTTTTTTTTTAAGCTTCAAGTTTGAGTTCTTGTACGTTCCTGGCATTTCTTGCTCCCATGCTCAGATTTTATTTCAGAGTCAGAGCTATGAAGTAGTTGAAGTCAGACTAGCACAAGATGATTAATTTTTCCTGTCTCCCAAGATGATCTTTTGAGACTATCAAGACATATGTTCTCAAATAGATTTCCCTGCTAGCTTGGGGGCTGTGGGAATGGCTCAGCAAGGCTGTGCCCTTTCCTTCCTAGGGTGGCTGGAAAATGCCAATCAATCAATTTGCTGCAGTTTCATCTTCTGATCACTGCACAAACAAATTTGTAAGATGTTTTGCAGCATCCTGCTGAACGGGAAGTAGCTTTTGATTTTATTTCTCCTCTCAGCTGCTCTTTGTGCCCCACGAGCCCCAGGAATGCCTCGAGCCAGGGAACTGGAGCAGAATTCCCAGAAGGTCCAAGGCACAGCTGGGAATCAACCTGACACCCAGCCCTGGCTGTACAAGAATTTCCTCCTACTGTGCCTCTAATAGAAACTGCAGGGCCAAATGAAGTGGGCAGATTGTAATCGCTGCTGCTGAGTTATCCCAGCTGCTGAATTACTGCAGCTCGCTGCTAATTTGGAAAGTTTGCTGCCTCTTCCACCCCCCTGCCTTCCAGTGCTCCACCTTGCCACATTCCAGGCTCTGCCTCGTGGGAAAAAGAGCCTGGATGACCATAAAAGAGCCCAGATGTTGTGGCTGGGGGCAGGAAGCACAAAGTCGGCTCTCCGTGATTTGTGAAGCTAAAAATAGTGAGAACATTAATAGGAATTTCTGCCTTCAGCTCGCTGGGCAGCCTGGCTGCTCCAGAGGCATCTTCCTTGTGGGATCCAGGGAGCAGAACGAGGCAGCTCGTTAGTTTAATCCCTCCGTGGTTTGGATCCTTGTTTGATTTGTGCTGCCTGCAGGGCTGAGAGCAGCTCAGCCCCCCAGCCCCAGAGATGCTCTGGATGAGTTTCAGAGCAAGGAAAAGCAGTGAAGTGACAGGGAGGGGACAGAAGCTGCAGCCACGTGGCACCGGCAGCCAGAAACCCGCGGTGAGTTGTTTATTTTCTGTTTCCAGCGCTCGGAGTGTCCTCAGCTCATCCCCAGCCCATCAGTGCTGTCACAGGCTCCTCGCTGGAACACGGGGGGGTGCTTGCTGGATAATTGGGAAAACCAGGCACTGTCCCCTTCCTGGTGGGTGCTTGGGATGCTGTGTCTGGATGGTGAGTGCCCTCCACAACCTCCCAGAGTCACTCCAAATCCCCTTTTCAGTGATTTCATGTCGGGGCAGCACATTTGGGCACTGGGGTGTGTCTGGACAGCGTTTTGCAGCCTTTTGGGTGGGGTGGGGATGGTGGGAGCAACGTGATCCAAGTGGCTTTTGTTCCCTGCAGCGTAGATTATAGTAATGTTGCTATGGCCACAAATCTCCCTCAAATTGCTGCAGACAATTCATGAATTTCCTTTTTTTTTTATTACATCCTAACACTGAAAACCAAGCCAGGCTGCCAGAAACCTCTCCCAGGGAAATCTGTAACTGCTGGGAGATGTCAGGAGCTGCAGGAGGGGTTGGAATTCAGGTGCTGTGAGTACTGGGGGATGCTGAAAAAGGGAATTTCTTGTTGCTGGAACTTTGGGGAAGCTTCTGAGGTGAAGTAATTAAATTAACCCGAGATATCTGGCTGCTCACATCCATCCCACGACTCCTGATTAATTAGTCACTCCCATCTCCAGAGTAATTGGAGTAGCAGGATGGAGTCACAGGCAGTGGAGCCCCGTTTATTTTTATCCTGTTTTGCTCCTCGAGGTGCTTTCCCAAGGAAGCTGCGTGGTCAGGAGAGCCACACCTGGCACAGCAGGTGGGGTTCCTGAGCTTGGGATGGGATGGGAGATCCCTGGCACTGCTTCCTGCTGCTGCAGCACACGAAAAATTGTATTTTTTTCCTCTTATTTGTAGCTTTCCTGGCTCAGAAAGCAGCGTGGACCTCCAGCAGTGCCCTGAGCATTGGGCATGAGGGATTTGTGATTGGTTTCTTTCTGGTTTGAGCCAAGCTGCAAATCTTGCACGAAATCATTCACCAAAAACTCTTGTCTTTGTGGGCAGAGGGGAGGGAGTCGGTTTTGGCTGCAGCTCAGCTTTCTCACCCCCTGAATTGATCTGTGGGGCTTGGGGAACAGGGCTGTGAACAAAACTCCTAAATTCCACTTGGTCACTGCCTTCTGTGTGGCCCAGGGCAAGTCATTTAGCTCTTTTTTGCCTTAATTGGCCTAATTAGTGCCCTCAGGGTATCTCAGAGTTCTGGTAATTGGTGCTTCTGGTTGTACCCAAGAGCCCTGGGCGTGCTCAGCCTGGCTCCTTGTGGGTGAGTAACCAAATAAACATCAAAACTCCTGTTTGCTGTGTTTGGGACAGCTTGGAGGTGATGGCTGAGCTTAAAATCAGGGATGGTTTGGCTTGGAAGGACCTTAAAACTCATCCAATGCCATGAGCAGGGACTCCTTCCACTGTCCCAGGTTGCTCCAAGCTGGCCTTGGACCCTTCCAGGGAGCCACAGCTTCACCCAAAGTGTGGCTGTGGCCATTCCAGCACTCAGATCGTTGCTGAAAATCAAACCTCGTGTTCTTTTGATCAGTTTGTTAATTTGATGCTCTTTGAAACCCATCCTGGGTCCTTGTCCTTTTCTGGATCACTGTGTAGGTTTTTTTGGTTCCATGTGACAGAGCACAAACTTTAATGTATTAAACTGTTCATTTTTCAAGCTTGCTCTCACATTTTCTGTGTCTACAGCTTGTATTATCTGAGGACCTGTGGCATTTATAATTATTAAATGAGATGGAGCCTTTCTGCCCAAGAGAAATCACAGAAACACAGGATTTGGGTTTTCAGGGACCCTAAAGATGCAGTTCCAACCCCTCCCATGGGCAGATTGTGCCCTTCAAGTGTCTGAGTGAAGCCCAGCCAGTGGTTTGGATTTTTCATTTTCATGGTTTGTTCTTCTTGGTTTTTGTGGGTGCTGTGTGTCTCTCGTGTAGTGCTCCAGCAAGGACCAGCATTTTGGGGTGACTACACAAAGTTTTGGAAGAAATCCTAATGCATTTACTGGAGCCTCCTGGAACATTTCTGTGATGAGACAGAGAAGACAAATGTGTAGGAACTGTCTGAGAAATGGAGTGAGGATTGAGGTGGAGTTGGAAGCAAAGGAGGGACTTGTCCTGGGTGAGGAATGGGGGATTAGGAGACACATTCACTTTGTAGGCACCCTGATTTAATTCTTTTTTTTCTCCTATGTTTTTTAACTTCCTTCTCGTGCTGTTTGCACCATACCCTCACTTTTAATTAATTTCTAAGAAGAGGAAAAAAAACACTGAAACCATTTTGGTGGCTTCAAAAGCAGGAAATACCCATTACTGTGGGGTGCCTTTATCAGCCCTTTCTCACACTGGTGGCCTGAGCTTTGCCACCCTCAGGTCCCCTTCCCAGACTGGGCTGTTGGGGCTCTCTGAGCTCCACATCTGGCTGGAGAAATCCAGGATATCCCAAATGGACAGACCTGGAAAGCTCCAGCACCTTCTGTCCTGCCCAGTGCAGTTCTGTCATCCCAACCCATGGGGAATTTTCATATCCACCCCACAAATGCTATTGTCACTGACTGGCAGAAAAATTTATATCCAGGGGAAGCCATAAATGAGCTCTTTCCAGCATTTAGTGGGCTAAATGTTCCTGTGATGTTTTTCTTCCTCCAGAACAGGAGGGTTTGGCACAAGAGAGATGTAGATCTGTTGGAGTGGGTCCAGAGGAGGCCACGGAGATGCTCCAGGGCTGGAGCCAGGCTGGGAGAGCTGGAGAAGGGAAGGATCCAGGGAGAGCTCAGAGCCCCTTGCAGGGCCTGAAGGGGCTCCAGGAGAGCTGGAGAGGGACTGGGGACAAGGGATGGAGGGACAGGACACAGGGAATGGCTTCCCACTGCCAGAGGGATGGGATGGATGGGATTTTGGGCAGGAATTCCTGGCTGGGCAGGGAATTCCCAGATTTGCTGTGGCTGCCCCTGGATCCCTGGAATTGTCCAAGACCAGGCTGGTCAGGGCTTGGAACAACCTGGGACTTTTTTAAAATTCTTTTTTAAAGATTTTTAAGATTTAAGATTTTTTTTAAGAATCTTTAACAAGATGATGTTTAAGGTCCCTTCAAACCCAGGCCATTCTGCCATGATTTGAAGTGTCACAAATGTTTGTCAAGTGTGGGCCCTTTGTAGCCTTGGTGGCCACATTTTGCAGAGGACACAGCACAGAACAAACAGCACTCGTGGCTTCTCTGTGAGAGGGATGGATCTGCTCCTCTGGTGCAGGGGATTCTCTGTCATGCAGAATGTGGAATGTGCTGCTTCTCACCCAGAACTTGTTGATTTTCCCTTCCCTTGTTTTCCTCCAAATCTTGGGCTTGGGGTGGGCTCAGGAGCTTTGTCATAAAAATCTTCCAGCTCTGATCCCTCCAAGTGCCATCAAAACACAGACAAAAAATACCACAGGTCCTCCTTGCTGTGTGAGGAGGCAGAGAGGGGCTGCGAGGTGGATTTTTGGAGGAAAGGCTGGGTGGAATTCAGTTCCTGTAATCAGTGTTTAACATTCTTGTGCTTCAGCCCCTCACCTTTAACTGGAGTGCTCTGAGATGGCTCCTCTGAAAGACACAGAGGCTCATTATGTTAATTGGCTCTGAAATGACTGCATCCAAGATCAGTAATTGGTATTATTATTCTGCTCCTGTTGTGTCCTGGGCTTTTCAGGGAGCTGAAATGAATATGGAAACCTGTGCTTTGTGCTCACCTGAGGTCGGGGTTTCCAGAGGCTGCTCAGGGATTCTGGTGACAAAGAGAGGGTTTGGTGCCACAGAGAGGGGAAAGGTCCCTGCTTGGAGATGTCTGTGTTTATTCCCAGCTCCAGCTGAGGGGAGAGCTGTGAGTGCAGCAATGTCACAGCCAACTGTGGCTGGAAAATGGATTTTAGGAGGCAGCAAGTGAGGGATAAGCTGGTGTTGCCTCTCCTGACTGCACTGCCACAACTGTTTGGAGAAGGGATGACTCCTTTTGCTGACAGCACTATTTCTAACCTGTTATGAGCTGGTTTTTTGATCAAAACCCTTCCATCCCAGCTCCCCAGCTTGTCCAGAATGGTTTGGAGGCAGAGTGGAGCTTCCCTGATGGTACTGACAGGGTCATGAGCTGGGGGATAACCTGATCCTCTCCAAGCTGCAAAGCAGAGCAACATTTTGGTGATTTGCTGTAATGGGGTCTCTGTGCCCAGCAGAATTTGTGATGTGGGTTGGAATTTGCTGTGGATGGGAAGATGTCACAAAGAAGGGAGGGTGGCTGGATAATTCCTCCTGAGGGGCAGCAGTGGGGCAGCTCTGCTCTCTGTGACACAGGGAGCAGCTGGAGCTGTCAGGAAGGTTTAGGTTGGATTTCAGGGAAATCCAGAGGGTGTTTGAGCACTGGAACAGCTCCCCAGGGAATGGTGACATTCCCAAAGCTGCCAGAGCTCCAGGAGGGTTTGGACAACACTCACAGGGTGGGATTGTTGGGTGTCTGTGCATGGTCAGAGGTAGGATGGAGATCCCTGTGGGTCCAGCTCTGGATATTCCATGGTTCTGTAGTGGATGAGGAGTTTAAGAAGGTTGATTTAGGAGCCAGATCAGGTCCAGGGAGAGGAAATGAGAGTGAAGGGCAGGGAATGTGAATCTGCTTTCAGTTCCTCCCAAGCATTTCTTTCTGAGCTCATCTCTGTTTCCACTCTGCTCCCTGGTGATCCCTGGGGCTCTGGCTCTGGCAGGGGCTGCAGGGTGACACCCTGGGGAGTGCTGGGCTGCTGCTGATCCATGGATTCTGTGCTTTCCTGCCTGGGATATGGCCAGGACACTCAGGAGGTGTTTGGGAGAGACTTCTGGCCATCCTGACTGGAAGGGGAGTGAAACCAAACCATTCTGAGTGTGCAGGGCATGGGAATTGTCCCCTCCAAACTGAGGGAGGGCAGTGATTTCCCTCTGTTCCTTCCTCCCCTGTGGCAGCCAGGCTGGAATTGTCCTTTTTCCATCCCTGGTGTCCTAATCAGACTCCTCCTACATTTGTCCTGCCCAAATTAACAAATTTTTTGGGAGATGCTATCAGCACCTGGCTTGATTTGCACTTTTACCCTCGTGTCCAACTCCAGGGATCCTGATTTCATCTCCTGCTCTCTGCTTTCCCAGCTATTCCTTTGCTTGGCAAAACCAGAGGCATCTGCACCACCTCTCCAGCACTGGAATCAGAAGTGATTCATTAAAAGCTGTTCCAGCTTCGAGTTGGGAAGGGTTTTAGAGTCTTGTTTTAGCTGTATGGGATACTTAAAAATAATGGGAAATACTGATTTGCAGAAGGAGAGCTACTTGGAGGCAGTGGCTAAGAACACAGTGAGCAAGGGAATCCTTTTCCCTCTCCAGCTGCTCATGGATGCCTGGAGCTCTGTAAAGAAATTTGCCACTTGTTGTGCAATTAAGGACAAACTTTGATGGCAGTGTTTTAGGGCTGTTTCCTTATAATTTGAATTTTTGCTCAGAAAAAAGAGGTTTTTTTCACCACATCTCTGAGTCCTCTCTGAGCAGCACAAGCCACTGTTGGCCTTTCTGTGGAGTCAGATTTTTCTCAAGTTTCACCTCTTTTTTTGTTAAATTTTTTAAAAGAAAATATTCCTTAGATTTGAATTCAGAATGCTACAGCTTCCATCTGGGAACTATTGCAGATTTAATTTGAAAAAACAGACTGTAAAACACACACCCATAAAAACAGTTTGTCCTTTCTCATGTACTAGAAAATGATTCTCAGCAGCCTCTTAATGCCCTCTGCTTGCCTGTATTTAAGCTCCATGACATGCTCAGAGACACAGTTACAGTGGATTTTAATACTGGGTCATCCATAAAATTTCCAGTATGGATCATTTGGGGAAGATTAATATGGAGAAGATGTTAATAGTGAAGAATTTGAAGTCGTTGCAGGTTTTGCAGCTCTGGGTATGCACAAGGAGCTTGGTGACTGTAAAGTTGCTGGCTTAAAAATGAGATTTCTCCAAAAATCTGCTTAGAACTCCAAAAATTGTGTTCCTGTGGATGTGCAGAAATTCTCCTGCCTTGAGGTCATGCAATCCCAGAATGGTTTGGGATAGAAGGGACTTTCAGGATCATCTCATTCCATCCCAGGGTGCTCCAGCCTGGCCTTGGACACTTCCATGGATCCAGGGGCAGCCACAGCTTCTGTGGGAATTCCATCCCCACCCTCTCAGGGAACAATTCCTTCCCAAAATCCCATCCATCCCTGCCCTCTGGCACTGGAAATCCATTCCCTCTTGCCACTCTCCAAAAGTATGGATGAGTTTTCTGCAGATTTCTACAATCCCCTTCTGTATTTTTAGCATTCCTTGTGCCTCCAGCTCTACTCAGGGTAATTTTTTTGGGTGTGAGGCAGAGCCAAGCACCACTTAAAACTTCAGGGTTTTACCAGCTGATCCCATCCATTTTCCATGGGGTGCCACTGATTTTCCAGCTCTGATTTGATGCTGTTTTTCATGAGCTTCTCCCTCTGCCCCAGGGAGGTCCCTTGATTAAGTTGTTCCTGCTTGGTGGGACCTCATGGGGAGCCCAGGCAGCCTCAAATAATGAGCTGACAAGAGTGGCAGCATCAGATTTAATCCTTTTTCCCTTCTCATTCCTCATTTTTCGTGGTGGGCTTGGTTATGGTGATTTTTGTGAGATGGAAATTTTTTTTTTGAGAAATAGAATTGGGCAAAGATCATGTAAAAACAGTGTTTGACCTGCCTTTCTTCTCCTTCATCCCCAGCTTCAGGGTGTGCTGGAGACTTTAAAAAATAAAACCAGCCCCAAACCAAATATCAAATTGCTTTTGAGTAACGTGAAATTCCCATTATGGAAATGTGAATTGTGTATCACAACACCCAGAACTCAGAAATCCTGCTGGTGGCCTCTGCATGGGCAGCTGAAGGGAATTTGTAAAAATCTGATGGGTTGGCTGTGTGAAAGCAATATTTTCATGGCTAAAATGGGTGGGTTTGGGTGCAAAGCAGCACTGATGGACAAATAAACTGTTGTAGTCTTATTTTGTCTTATTTTGTGGACAAATAAACTGTTGAGGTCTTTTCCAAAGGATCAGCCAGCCTGAACTGGGAATTGCAGCAAAGCAAACCAGCAGAGAAGGGTGGCTAAAGAGCCCTGGGAGGGGATTGATGGAAATTCTTAATCTGGGAGAGGGAAATGGGCTTTTTTTCTGCTCAAAAATCCTATTTTCAGTTGCTCCTATTATTCCCAACTTCAGGTAGAATATTCCAACTAATTGTTTGCTGGTGCTTTTTTTTTTGGGAAGACTGTAGTGAAAACTGCTCAGTTTTGGAGGAGTCCAGCCTGGGGAAAAATACATTTCCTTACAATGAAAAATAAATACAAATAAAGGCAGGGCCTCTGCACTTGGGAGCAGTGATTGGAAGGTTTGCAAATTCCTCCTTTGCAATTCCCATAAAAATCCACCAGAGCTGGGCCAGTTTGGGAACACTGAGGGAATAAGGAAAAAGAGAAAAACTCTTATTTCTTAATCATCACTGAATCCTTGGCTAGAATCCTTGCTGTTCCCATGGACTGGGTCATTTTTTAGGGAAGCTGCTGGGAACCATCCCTTCAGAAATGCTGTTCCCAGAGGTTTGAAAAATCCTGGATTTAGTTTTGCAGGGATGATGGAATTCTGTGGGACCTGCCCACTCTGTGTGTGAAAATATGGATGTAAAAAATTTGGATGTGTAAATAGGTGTATGGTGGTGAAGATGATAAAATAGAGCTGTGTATAAATGTGACAGAATTTAAGGCTTGGCTGGATGGGGTTTGGTACAACCTGGGACAGTTCATGGATGAATTTAGGGTCCCTTCCAGCCCAAATCTTGCAGTGATTTATTCAAATCTGAGGCACCCCCTCAGAAGCAGAAGCTGCTGATCCTTGTCCATCTGAGGCTCCTCATGGAAGGACAACCTTGGTGCCTTAAGAGCTTCATCCTGGGCCAGATTTGGGTTGAAACTGCTTCAGGGGATGCCAGAAAACTCAGTTGTACAAACTGTATTTCTGTAAGAACCCAGGCTGGAATTGGGGTGATGCATTGGGCCCTGGGCTCAGAGCCTCATGGGGGACAGAGGGGATAAAAATCCTACTTTTTCTTTTGCTGGAGGTGGTGACCTGCAAGAAAAGTAAATATGATGAGGATTAGAGAATATTTTGGACCTGATACAGGAAATTTTTCCATGCAGAATGAGATGAATTTTCCCTGAGATGAGCTCCCATCTCCCCCATGCTCAGTTTGGCCAGCAGGAATTAAAGAGGGAGATATTGCTCTGTAACAAAATCCCCCCAGCAAAAAACCTTGGCTTTGACAAAATTTCAGGATTTCACAGCCTTCTGAGAAAGCTTTTGCACGTGTTGAAGTTACAGAATTGAACATCATTGCTGGTGGCACCCGGGGTGAGAAAAACCTGCAGGAGTTCCAGGTAACAGGAGGAAAATGATGGATGATTTGTCTTAATTTGCTGGGCAAACACTCAGATTTGCCAGTTTTTCAGGTTATTTTTGCTTGATGGAGAGCAGATAAACACATTCCCTTTTTAAGGACAGCTTCTTGTGCTTAATCAATTTTCTCTTGTCCGTAGTGAAAAGAAATGGAATGTAAAATCAGTATTTTTGGGGAGGAGGGAGTTCTCTGTGAGCTGCTCTGAACAAATCCATCTTTGTGTGAGCCCCATCTCTGCTCTTTTTTTCATCAGGACAGGAAATCAAAGTCATGGGAAGGCTGTGATAAAGCTGGAGTGCTGTAAATGTGATCACAGGAGTTCTCAGGAGTAGCTGAGTCCTGGCCCTTGTGGTTTTCATCAGGTGCAGAGAACAGGAAAATCCGTGGGGTTCACAACACCAGTGGAGTAATAAATTTTTGTAAAAATGTGCTAAATGATTTGGAGCAATGCAGATGATTTTTAAACAGAGTGGGCAGAGGGCTCAGCCCTCCAGGAGCAGCTGCTGTGCAAAGGAAGGTGCTGGTGGTTGGACTGAGCAGCCAAATCTGCTGCAGTTCCCAGAAAAAAAGATGTATTTTATGCCATCTATGGACACATGATGGGAAATAGGAACAAAGGATGGTTTTACTCCAAAAATTGCATTTCTGAAAGTACTGTTCAAGTAGCTTGTTTAGCTCCAATATCTGTGTGTTAAAATAGACGTGGGAAAAGCTGGAGATGCTGCAGGGCAGCTTTTGGATCAGGGTGAAAATACCCAGAATTGAACTTTTTCACTCTCCCACTGTGTTTATGGGTCAGGAGAGAGACCAAAACTTGAGTCCCTTCTCAGGGGAGAGGGTGCTGCTGAATCCTGGAGAGGGGAGACATGAGCTGGGATTAATCATGGAGCAGATTCCCAGGAAGAGATGGATTTGCAGTGAATCTTTGGAAATTGTTTTTGCTTTTTCTTCACCCATGGGAATGCTGAGATCCAGAGGAGGTGACACCAGTTTGGTGACAGTGAGCAAAGGAAGTTTCCATTGCTTTTCATGAGGACAAAACTCTCAAGGCAACATTTTTTGCTGTGAAAGCAAAATGCTGGAACAGAGCAAAATTCTGGGGGGTTTTTCACCATAAAATGCTGGAAGTTCTTGCTTGGAGCAGTTCCTTTCCAATGAATTTAGGAGTGGGCTGGAAACTTGGGAGAATTTTCTGGAAGGGGATTTTTGCTGCTTCTGTGTGTTCTTCCTGCTGGGGGAGGAAGAACTGAGCCAAAACAGATCCAAATGTGCCTGGAGTTCTTTCCAGCAGCTCATTTGTCCCTCACTTCCAGGCTAATTTTTTGTGGTTTAAGGTGAAAAGGATTTGTGACATCCCCAGCTGAGGGTTCAGGTGGGGAGGGACACCAAAAACCTTAATTTGAAGGTCCTGTTTTTATCCCTGAGTGTCTTGAGCCTCTGAAGCCTCTGCAAAGTGGTTTCTTTATTCAAGTTTTTCTGAGTTAGAAAAGGAGGAAAAAAATTCCTTCTTTCCCCTCAAAACGAAATCCTGATCATGGAATCATTTAGGTTGGAAGACTTTTTTAAGTATTGAGTCCCCCAGCACTGCCAAGGCCACCCATGTCCCCAAATGTCACCTCCACACAGCTTCTAAATCCCTTCAGGGATGGGGACCCTAGCTCAGGGCAGTTGTGCCAGGGCTGGACAGCTCTTTTGGGGAAGAAATGATTCCTAATAACCAATTTAAATTTAAATTTAAATTTAAATTTAAGTTTTCCTTACCCACTTTGGAAATCCCTGTGCATCCCTCCTTTCCTTATGCAGAGCCCTCTCTCTCAGCTCAATTTGCAGACTTGAGCTTGCTGAGGGAATTTAGGGATTTTTAAAGGGCATCTTTGTCCCTTTGGGATTTCAGTGGCCATCCAAAGGTCAGGATCAAGAGTTGTGTGTCCTGCAAGGGGGTGTGAAAGGGGAATTGTGGCATCTGGGGTGACAGGGGACACACAGAGCTCTCAGTGCAGCATTTCCAGCCTTGTGTGCTGGGGGTCTCCTGCTCAGTGGAATTATTCCCTAAATCCCTTTCCCTTCCTGGGACTCAGCAGCTTTTAGGGCATCTCCAACCTGCCTGAATTTGGGTCTGAACCCAGAAACCTCTGAAGGAACAGGACAAGGAGAAACTTTGGTGGCAGAGAGGGAATCATTTCCCACTTTGTTTCTGGGAAATCAATTGGTTTTGTTCAGGCTTATGGAAAAAACATCAGTTTATCCTTCACCAGCCTGTTAAAATCCCCTTTTCACAGCGGGATCATAAAATCTTTGACTTTCTCTCTGTCAGCAACAACAGGTTTTAATTTCCCTGTCTGTGGGGTTTTGTTTGCTGAAGTGGAAGGTAAACAGGGGCTCTGTGGAGTTTCCTTGTGGGGATTTCTCCCCCCCTCAGACCCCTCCATCTTTATCCCACTCATAACAACAGGATCCCCAAGCACTCCCTCATTTCCAGCCCTGCTTTACATGTTCTTTTCTGGAGGATTAAAATGCTGGGAAACCTCTGTGCATAAACAATTCAGGAGCAAATGCAGTTAATGGACCCTGATTGGGTTTTTTGGTTTTTTTTTTTTGCCAGTTGCCTGAATTAGCCTGGGAAACTTTTCTGCTCTTAAATATCAGAGCTCAGTTTAATGTTTTGTGCTGTCCAAATGTCTGCTGGACTTTGGCATCTCCTTGATGGCACTTGGGAGTGCCAGGAATGCTTTCCAGAGCTGTGGGCTCTGTCTCCATCCCCTTGGCTTTCAGCTCAGGTTGGAGCATCCCAGGAATGATTTCCTGAGCATATTTCTGGTTTAAGTTGCAATATTTGCCTGTCTTAATGCAGGAGAATGAGCTTAAATAACTGTGCTGAAACCAAATTTTAGATTGGCAGTGGGAAAAAATAAGAAAGGTGAGGGAAAGAAAAAACCAGCCTGGATAAAAGCCTTGAAAGAAGAGAAAATAGTGGAGATAATTGTCAGGGAAGAGTGAATTGGAAGCAGATTGGGATGTTTTTGTGAGCAGGGCTGAAGGACAAAGCTTTTTGGTGTGACCAGAAGAGGAAAATGGCCAAATTTCTCTGGCTGGTGAAGAGATGAGGTCAGAAAATAGAACTGAGAGCATTCAGGATCCCAAGATTGCATTTATTTCTCCATCCCTGACCTTCCCCATGAGCAGGGATTGCTCAGGGCCACCTGGGGCTGGGAATTGGGCTGGGAATTGGGCTGGGAATTCTCCATCCCTGTTTGCTGCAGGGCAGGAGGAAATCTCTTACACATCCCAAGGCTGGGTTTAATTTCTTACACATCCCAAGGCTGGGTTTAAATTTCCAGAATTTAAACATTCTCCTGTTTATGTTGGAGCAGTGAGCTGGAGAGGCCAGGAGGAGACCATGTGTGTGAGAAGAGCAGGGCTGGGTTCCTCAGGAGCTTTCCTGGGCATCTCTCCACAGGGAAAAAAAAAATGATGCACAGCTGCTCTCTGCATCAGGGAAAAAAAAATAAAAAAAAATATATATATTTAAGTATTCTTTAAAAAAAAAATAACAACAGCAAAATTCTGTTTCAAAGGATGGACCACGTGGGTTCCTGTGATCTCCAGAGACCTTCAGGAGCTGCAGCTCAGCACATCAAAGGAGTGTCCATGGGGCTTGGAGCTCAAACATGGGATTTTCAGGGAGTTCACAGAACTCTGAGCCATTCCCAGGGAATGGAAATTCCCTTGCTAAGACACAGCCTCCCCCCTTGCACACAGCTCTGCACCAAAGGCGACCTGAAAAGCTTCTTTTTAATGCATTAAAACACTCCCCAAACTTAAAAATGCCAAGTCCAGGTGTAAGAACTTTCCCTCTGCTTAGAAGATGTTTCTTTGCAAAGGAAGTTTTGCTTGTCCTCACAGATTTGAAGCTCTGGAAATGTGGAGTTCTCCTGGCTCAGGGTCTGCATGAGCTGAAAGGGGACATGAAGGGACAGGGGGACAGTTGAGAATGATCCATATTCCAATATTTTGTGATAACCTGCTGGCTTCCCACTGCCAGAGGACAGGATTAGGTGGGATTTTGGGAATTCCTGACTGTGAGGGTGCCCAGATTTGCTGTGGCTGCCCCTGGATCCCTGGCAGTGCCCAAGGCCAGGCTGGACAGGGTGAGGATGAGGATGAGGAGTGTCCCAGGTGTCCCCTCTGTGCTGGTGACCCCATAGCTCTGTGAGCCCTCCCAGGATTGTCCACCTTGGCCAAAGCTCCACGAGGGGTGGGATGAGGTGACCCACGAGTGTTTCATGCCTTGCTGTGGGTGGGTGGCAGATGGGAGCAGTGGGGACAGGAGGATTTGGGATTTGTCTGCTGCCCAAACACTGCAGTGCTCATTCCACCCTCCCACAAAGTCACATCTCCCTGGTTTTCCAGGATTGTTTCCCTCCCAGGATCTGGAGTGCAGTGCCAGGCAAGCAGCCAGCAGACATCTCACAGCCCTCAGGGATGTTCTTCCCTCCAGCCCCGTGGTGTCCAGGGCTGCTGGACAGGGATGAAAACCAAACCTCTCCCACCAGTGAGGAGAGGGGTTGGTCCCTGAGCTCAAGCAGGAGGAGCTGGAGGTCTGGTTGCTCTCAGGAGGTTTTTGGAGGCCACTGAGGGTAACTTCTTGATGGGGATGAAAACCAAACTTCTCCCACCACTGAGGAGCTCAAGGAATTAATTTGCTTTTTGATCTTCCACAGGGAAAGTCCAGCAGAGCCCTGGGATGGAAAACAGGCCCCTGCTGTCTCAGGAATCTTCCAAACATTTCTGCTCTGGCCAGCCCTGCTGGAGCCTTTCCTGTTTTGGGTCTGTGCCAGCCTTGTCCTGCTGCTGTCCCCAGCTTGTCACCTGCCTTGCTGTGTCCCAGAGCTCTGCTGGCTCCTGATGGAGTCACAGCACATTTCTGTGTTCTGTGCTTTGGCAGAGCTGCAGAAATCAGCATTTCTCCCCTGTTTTGTGTCCCCTCCCCTTCTGCCAAGTGGGAATAACATTGCAGAAAGTTCCTGTCGCCGTGAGGGAACAATTTGGTGGCATTCAGGAGCTGCTGAGTCTTGAGCAGCTTCTGCTGGTCCAGCCAGTTCTCTGAAAGTTGGGAGTTTTTGAGTATTTTTTTTGGTTAAAATAGCAGCTTGTGAGGGGCCAGAAACTGTTGTGACAGTGCCTCTGAAATCCTTAAGCTGCCTGAATCACTCCAAGGAGCCAGGCAATAAAAGAGCTGGAATAAAATGTATCCCCCAATGTCCTTCACTTCTGCTGACAACTGCACTTTCAATTACTGGTGCAACCTTTTAGCATAGCTGGCTTGTAAAAACTAATAAAATATAAAATGAAGTTGGAACAGCTCCTTGCCACCTCTTTTCTGGTGGAGAATAGGGAGAAACCACCCTTTTTTTTGGGGGGTGAGCCTGTGCTGTGCTATTGCTGTTAAGGTCAGTGATCAGAATAAAACAGTAATATATGCTGGAATTTTTGCATCATATTAATTATATAGGGTTTATTAGGGAAGGGATTTCACTCTGATCATAAAGTGGCATTTATTCTGTGAAGAACCTGAGGTTTTCCAGAGACTTGCATTAAAATTAGGCTTTAAAAAAAAAAATCTAAGGTGTTCGTGCTCATGCAGGGGTTTGAAATGAGATGATCCTTGAGGTTCCTTGCAACCCAACCCGTTCTGTGACTGTTTATTTGATGGATTTGACCATCTGATTTCTTGGCTCCTTTGCCCCAGATGGCCAGAGTTTTAGGCACTCCAAATAATCAGTGACTTTGAAGAAAAAAGAAAAAAAAAGCAGATTTTTATTTTGTAAACTCCAAGCTTTTGGAGCTCAAAAAACACCTCCAGACCTGGGGGAGAGGCAGCGAGGGTTGTGCAGATGCTGGGCTGGTGGGTGAGGTTTGAAATGGGTATTTCACAGGTCATATTGACACCAAACCCTTCAGCTGTTGCTGTTGAGTGATCTCTTCACTCCTGATTTCGGGAAAAACTTCCCAGAGAGGGAAGGAAGGAGGAGCAGAAAGGTCGTGGCTGTTTTGTTCCAAACCTTTTGTAGCCGAGTGCGGGTGGAGCCGCACGGGTTTTTCACCATCCCTTCTCCTGCCAGGAGCGATGAGCTCCCATCACGATGTTTCCTTCTCTGTATCCATGAGATGTGGGCACTCAGGAAATGTTTTGCCAGCTGAAATGAAAGGGGTGGAAGAGAAGGGGATGGGAGCAGCCTTTATAAACAGCTCCAGCCTCCCAGGACCAGCCCTGACTCCCTGCAGGGAGCTGGGGAGAGGCTGCGAGTATGGAAAACATCAGTGAGAGTCAGGAAGGGGATTTTGGGATGCTCTGAAGGGCTGGATGTGGATGATCCTTTTTGTCCTAAAACAAAGGGAAATGCCACTGGCAGACGAGGCATCGCCCTCCTGGAGCCTCAGGCTTCTCTTTACAAAAGGTATTTTATTTTCTTTTAATTTTCTATCTGTTGGTGTGCTGAGATCAGACGGCTGTTTGCAGCAGAAGCCTGGCTGGGAGAGGATTTGAGTAGGGAAAAAGCTGGATGAAGGATTGTTGGGAATTGCTGGGCTTGGTGGGTGGAACTCGTGGTGTGTCTGTAACAGGTCAGGCTGGGTGGCTTGCAGTGATCCTTTTGGACCTTGGCACTTATGAAATAATTATGATTTTATTTCATATTTTGGAGTGAAATGAGCACGTGGATGTGACCCGGGAGCTCTCAGGTGTTGTAGGGGAAGGATTTTGTGTGAAGGGAGAATTCCTGGCAGTGGCTCGGAGCTGATGGAGCTGATGGTGACCTCATTTTAACCCCATCTCATCCCTTTTGATTTGCAATATCCCTTCTCCAAGTGCTCTCATTTGTGCCTGGCTCCTCCTTTAGTGCCTCCCTCCCTCCCCAGCAGCCCAGATTGTCAAACCTGTGGGAGCTTCCAGGCTTCAGGCCATGTCATAAATCCCAGAATGGTTTGGGAGTGAAGGGACATTAAAGCCCATCCTGTTCCACTTTCCACCCTCCCAGTTTGGACAGGTCCAGAAGGAATTTTTATATCATCTTGCACGTTGCCTCCAGGCCATGCATTGCTGATTTCTTAAGTCCATGTGCTTTTTCTCTGTGTTTTTCTGTTAAACAGGAGGAAAACCCTTGAGGTCAGCACTGAGATGGTGAAGGAGTCGCTGTGGGATGTGGGACAGAGCTGAGGAGCACCAGGTAAAGCACAAAGCAGCTGCCCCATGCCTGGGGTTGAGTTGCTTCTTCCCTTCCTGGATTTTAATATAATTCACATCTCACACTCTCCTGACAACCCTCTCATCCTCCCCACAGTCCAACTGAAATAATGGTGACATGAGAAAAGCTCATAAAAATAGTGCAGGACCAGCACAGTGTCACCCCCGGAGCTTTAATCAGGCCCCTTCCATATTTTTTTGGCCACCAGCTCCTTTTTTTAATCATCCATTAATTGCTAAAAGTTTTAGCCAAATTCATTTGGCAGAACTGCAGGCAAAAGAAGCAGCATTTCACAATATTCTGGTTCCAGCAGTTTGAAATCCTGATTTTAAAAGCAGTGTTGAGTGTCACCAATGGCCTGGGTGCCTCAGGATCCAAATCCCTGCACACAGCTCAGTGGGAAGTTGAGCTCTGAGCATTTTTCATGTTCAGCTTCATTCCCTGGGCAGATTTGTGTCCCCAAACTGTTTGTGTGAAGGTGTGAGGATCAGTCCATGGGTGCTGCTCACAGCTCTTGAGGGGGTGTGTGGCTGCCTGGGAGCTTTCCCATCTCTCTGCAGAGCTGGAATTGCTGCCAGCAGCACATTTCTCCTTCTCCAGTTTTCCTCTCACTCCTGAAAGATGCCAGAGGATGAGATTTCTGTGCCCTGTGCTGAGCTCCTTCAGGCAAAGCTCTGGAGTTCTGTCAGAATCACTGAGGAGGAGCAGAGTGCTGTGGAGGGGCTGGAGCTTGCAGCCACCAGGGAATGGCATTTGGTGGCACAGGGACACCAGGACACCACGAGGCAGTGCCATCCTGCCCAAATCTCCTCTGCCAGGCCAGGTTTTGGAGTGGGAGCAGCACCTGGGTTGTGGCTGGGAGCCACCAGGGCCACTCAAATTGGAATCTGGCTGCTGAAAATCTGTTGGATGAATGGGATGGGCTGTGCTAGAGCACATCAGGAGCTCTCAAGGTCCCTTTTTGGCCATGAACTCTGTAAAAATCAATCACAGCTGCACCTTGAATGGCACAGGACCAGTTCCAGCCCATGTTTTGACTCCTGTCAGGATTTCTCCAGGAGCTCCATGTCCTTGTGAATCTCCAGTGCTTGCAGATCTCCAAATATTCCTGGGCTGAGCTGCTTCCAGCAGGTTTAGCAAATGTGCCTGTGATTTCCTGCAGGAAACCCAGCTATGCAGGATGGGTTTTGCTTGTGGGACTGTGACTATCAAACCATCATGGCATTCTTAAATTTATTTTTTTAAAATTTTTTTTTCAAACCTGTTCTCTGTCTCCCCACCCCCAACCCCTATCTGTGCATCGATGGGAGTTGTTTATTTCCCTGCCTTGTTCAAGTGAAAGAGTAAATCCTTTTTGATTTATGCCAGAGCAGCCCTTGAGCTCAGCTCCTGTGAGAGCCTGCTGACTTGGAGTTCAAAAGATCTCACATCTTTGAGGCCAGGCTGTGCTCTTCCATCTTGCCTCAAAGTTAAACTGAAAGAGAAAATTCCTTTTCTTGTTAAAAAGAGAGAAAATCACCATGCTGTGTAAGGGAATCAGATTTACCTGGAGCAGCAGAACCTGCAGAATTCCAGGTTAAAATCTGGTTGTTTAGCAAGGCTTTATTTCCAAGCACTGAGGATATTGTTTAGGAAGTGTTTTATGGAGATAAATATTACTTTAAAAGAGTGCTGGGATCCAGGCTGTGATCCTGCATTAAAGCTTATTTTTTGGGGGGTGTTTAAACCACTGCATTACAGTGCTGGAAATGGTAATTCCTGCAGATCTCAGGGTTAGATGAGATATTAGAAATTCTTGACTGTAAAAGTGATGGGGAGGTCCTGGAACAGAATTCCCAGATTTGCTGTGGCTGCTCCTGGATCCCTGGCAGTGCCCAAGGCCAGGCTGGACAGGGCTTGGATCAACCTGAGATGGTGAAAGATTTCTAAAATCCTTTCCAGCCCAGATAATTCCATGATTCCATGAGGTGCAGACATATCTGGCACATATATATATATATATTTGTGTGTGTATTATTTATATCCATAAACAGAGCAAAATAAACCTGCAAGAACTATTTATTCCCCATTTCACTTCCACAGGGCCCTGCTAAATCCAGATTTATGCAGTTGTGGCTGCAGCTGTGAGCTCAGGAGGGCAGAGGTGATGGATGGAAGACTTTTAAAGGATAGAGGGACCCTCTTTTTAAAATCCAGCTCCTCTGAGCAAGGTGACCTTGGCTCTGATTTGGGAATCCCTGCAGAGGGAAGGAGATGCTGATCCCTGGAGCAAAGGTTTGGCAAGAGAGCAGCAGAAGAGAAAAAGCACAGACTGGTAGAATTTTCAGCACATTGTGAGGTTGTCAGGCTTGCAGTTAAAACCCTGGGTGCTTTCCCAAACTTGAGTTTACACCTGGCATTGGTGAATCTGTTTTTTAAAAAGTTCCAGTCCTGGTGTGATGTGCTGGGGAGAAAAACAGCTTTTCTTTTACTCCAGGCAGCACAAAGCTCAGGTAGCTCTGACAGGTGTGGGGGGAAATCTCAGCAAAACTCTTCCAGAATTCCTTTCTTTCAGAGTTTTTGGGTCTGTACAGAGTGTGCATGGGGGCTCCTTGGTGTTTTACCCCCCTCTCAGTAAAAATTTGTACAAAGCTGTCTGAAACTGCATTAATTCTCTGGCATTTGTGTGACAGTAAAGCCACACAGCTCAGGTGACAGACTGGCTCTTCCTGCCCTTTCCTCAGCAGAGAAAACCCACATCCCAACCTTCTCCCTTGTTCTGAGCCAGCAATAAAGTAGGAAAATGTTTGTTTTTTTTCCCAAATCTAATTTGAAACACGATGACTGGACTGTCTTTAAACAGCTTCCAACTTAACAATAAAGAAACTTCACTGAGTGCTTGGCAGGAGGCTCTGAACATAATTTAGATCATAATCAGATGCATTAACACATTTTATATGGATCTCATGGGGGCCAGGAAGACGAGGTGTGCTGGGTAATTTCTTTCCAGATTTCTTTACCTGATTGTTTATTACTCTCAGGGACTTCATTTATGGTCCAAATGTCACCAGCAGAATCCTGCTGCTCCATGTGCCTGCATTCAGAGTCGTGAGGCTTCAAATTCCTTAATTGCTGCTGCTCTCCTCAATCTTTCCTTCTGGGAGGATGGGGAGGGACAGAGGGAACAAAAGCAGGGACCCAAATCCTGCAGATTGCTGAGCTGGAGCTCGGTGGGAGGGAAGGTGCTGAAAGTGCTCAGAGTTTCCCACCGAGCACAATCAGCAGCTGCTGCTGGGGAGCTGCAAGGGGAATCATTTTCCTCTGCCCCCCTTTCCCTTGGAGATGTTCAGCATAAGCAGCTCTGATTTTACAGAGCTCCTGAAAGCTTTTTGGCACTCAGAGAGGAGAGAAGTGGTTGTGTGTCTCTGGATTGTTTTGCTGTGAATTGTGCCCAAGACATCCTTGTGAAATCTCTCCTTTGACAGAAAAATCTGCTGCTGCTTTGAAAAGGTGTCTTCCTGCTTTTCTGCTTTGTTTCATCCCCACAAAAGGTGGGAAGTTCCCTGTCACTTCAAAATCTCCTGTTCTGGAGCAATAACCCTCCCCAGGCTCATGGGATTTATTTATTCCTGAATGGAAAAGTGGAAAAGTGGGATTCCCAATCCTTCCCCAGCCAGGGGACAGCTCTGCTCCCTCAGGATTGGGACATGAGGGGCTGCTCCTGTTCACTTGTCCAGTCTGGAACCAGCCAGGGGTGACCTCAGCCAGGTCCTTGGATCCAGAAGTTGGCACCACCAAAATCAAAGCTCCAAGTCAGGTCAGGTGTGGCCTGGGTGTTTGGGCAGGTGAGAAAACTCAAAAGTATGAAAATGGTTGGGTTCCACCCCTGGATTTGGGCCAGAGAAGTGGCCTTGGGATCAGGGCAGCCCATTCCTAAAACAGTGATAGTGGTATTGAAAAAAACACCTTTTTTCACTGCTGATGTGCTGAAAACCACCCCAGGCCAGAGGAGAAGCTTGGATTTGTTTTCCTGTATTTTCTTTTGTTTTCCTCTTTAATAATTGTTTATGAACATCAGGAGATGATGCAGCAGCATCCCAGATTAGCTGAGCTCCTGAAGTGCTTTTACCACAGAGCATGATGGAGAAATGAGGATCCTAAAAACTCAGGGTTGATGGGGTTGCTGAATTTCCATTTCTTGCACTGAGTGAATCCCTGTGTCTCACCCTGAAACTCCAGTGCCTCGAGCTGGTGAAAAATCCTCATGGAGAGAGGAGAGGGTGAAGAGCTGAATCACCTGGGGCCTCTCCCAAAAACTCCTGGCTTTTCCAGCCAAGAACTGAGCAATGGTGTTTCTTGCAGGATATTCTGCCTCCAGGTATAAAAAAAGTTGTTTTGCTCTTCTGAACAAACCCTTTCACCTCCATCTCATGATTCAAATTTGGCAGGAGAGCTCTGAGCAGCCTGATCCAGGCTCTGGAGGGTTTGTGTGAGCAGGAGTAAAAGAGGGAAAAAACATTCCCCAGGAAAAAACCAAACCCTCTGTTATTTATAGCCATGTCACAAGCAGTTTCCTTGCTCCCAGAGCCCAAATTTCCAGCTGGGACTGATGAATTCTCCTTAGGTCAGTGGCACACACAGCTTGGAGAAGCTCAGTGGCTTCTGGGTTGAGGCTCTGGAAGTGCTGCTGAGCAGGGGGACTGAGGAATTCAGGTTCTCTTTAGCAGGGGGGTGAAATCTGTTACTTTCAACTGACAGAGGGCAGAGTTAGGTTGGATTTTAGGAAGAAATTATTTTTTTAAAAGGTGGGAAGGTCCTGGCACAGGGTGCCCAGAGAAGCTGTGGATCCCTGGAAGTGTCCAAGGCCAGGTTGGACAGGGCTTGGAGCACCCTGGGATGGTGGGAGGTGTCTCCTCTCATGGTTTGGGGTGGAATGGGATGAATTTTCAGGTCCCTTCCCACCCAAACCATCCCATAATTCTGTGATTCTACTGGGGGATGCTCTTTAAATATCTCAAGGAAGGGAATAAACATAAATAAGGCAGAATGGGGATGATGAAATAACTCTTCTGGTGGCTGGGCTTGGGAACAAAGTGCATTTTTCTGTCTCAGGCAGCAAATGTGCCTGTTGGGAACGTGTGTGGTTGCCCTCCAATGGCTGAAAACAGAACAACCTCCCAAGATCGAGCCGTTCTGGGGGCAGGATTGTTGTGTTTCTTCAGAACGACTCTGAAAAGAGTCAGGATCGTTTTAAATGCTGGGAATTGATGGGTGACACTTCTCACCCTTCATCTGCAAAGCCACCCTGGCACGGGGTGACTTCAGAGCTGTCCCCTCCCTGCCCCTCTGCTGGGTAGGCTTGGCTTGAGTTACCCATCAGGCTGAGAATTTCCTGACAGATTTAATTAACAAATCATTTGCTGACTGTCAGTTTTATGTAAAAGGTCTGAAAGTGAGTTTATCAGCAGTTGGCTGCTCCAGCAGAGAAGCTTAGAGGATTTAAGGGAACTGGTGATTTCCACTCGGGTGCCTCAGACCATGTCCTTGAGGGCTGCTGATACCAAGTCAGGTAATCCTGGTCAGCAAAAACACTGCCTGTGCTTTGGGGTGGGTTTTTTTTCCATTTGGATCAGGACCAGCAAAGTCAGAGAGAGAGAGAGCTGTGGGCCTTGGGAGAGTGTATTAAAGGTGAAACCTTTGCTCTGCATTTGGAGCTGTTTCAAAATGTGAATCCTAGGAACTATAGATTTTCTCTTCTGTGGATTTTGGCAAGCCAGCTCTTGGAGCAGCTGAAAGGGAAACGAACCTGAGAGGAGTTTTTGACTTTGGTGACATTCAATAGTTACTTTCCAGTAACAGGAATTAAAAAAATGCCAAAGCTGGTGACACCTGCAATTCAGACAGCATCTCATCCATGCTTTTATTCTCCCACTGCAGAACCTGACAGGATCCAGGGTGGGATGTGCACACCTTGTGTATCTCTCTGTGTGTTGGGAGGATTTGGGGACAGGATTGTTTGTAGGGGTTGAGCAGAGCTCCTTAAAAGGCTGTCCCTTAAATGTCTTTTAATATCAGCCCAACCCATTTCATTTCACAGCGTTGCTCTCATTGATGTTTTATCAACCCCTGCAAGTATCAAGTCCTACAATGCCACTGAAACAACTCGAATTTTAGTGTGAAAGTGGTGTAAGTGTCTTAATTTAACTGAAGAGGTGTCCAGAGGTGGACGTTGGAGAGAGGGAAGCACAGTGTGCTGACAGACTGCCACCAGCTCATAAATTCAATTAAAAGCTTTCAAAAAGTTGCTTTTGTTATACATTACAGCTTTATCTCGTTCAGATATCTCCAGGAAAGTCTTCTCCCTTCTCTCTGGCATTTCTTTGAATTGTAGAACAAATAAGGTTGGAAGGGATCTTTGGAAGTCTCTGATTCAATGTCCTGCTTGTGGCAAAAGTTGATGAGATTGCACAAGGCTTTGTCCTGTTGAGGTTTGACTGAGCTGGGCTGGAGGATCCTGTTCCAGTCACTGTTTTTCCTCCTGAATATCCCACAGGATACTCAGAAACTGCATCAGAAACCTTGCTGCTGTCAAGGTAATCAAATCTGCCAAGGGATTTCAGAAGAAAAATCCATGAGGTTCATTTTGCCCACAGCACATCCTCCTACCTTTCATGGCTGTGGGAATGGATTCCAGGAGGATTTGCTCCATCCATCCATCCCTGCCCACAGAATTCAGCTCCCAGCAAGGTGTTCTGTCCTTTTTATTCCAGACTGAGTTTGTGCTGTCAAAGTTAACACTTGGAAAGTGAGTTCAGGTAACCTTGGCTTCCTCTGGACTTGGCAGCTCGCTGCCTTCTCTAATAAAGCCTTTTACAATTGCTCAGAGACACCTAAAGTTGTTAATGTTTGAATAAAGGGGATTAATTTCAGGCCTCCTGCTGCTCAGCTTGTGCTTTTGAATTTGGAGGAAGCTCCTTCTCCCTGTGAGGTGTGAATGGGCTGCCTTTGATCAGCTAAATGGGCTGGAACTCGTCCTGAGGAGCCACTGAACTCCTCAGCATCGATTTGCACTTGCCAGGCAATGGAAACAATTACAGGAGCTCCATGAAGAGTAAACACAGAGGGATCTTAGAGCCTGGATATAGACAAGAACACCTGCCTTTTAAACCTGTTGTTGGTTTTATTGATGATGGAATTGGTATTTTAACATTTCCATTCCTTGGTTTCCCGACCTATAAATTACTTGTGTCTTCTTTTGGGTTATTGAGCTTGGCTGCCACGAACGAAAATTGTCAAGGTAGGGTGCCAAGCACACACAAACTACTTTATTTTTAGTGCCTTTTGAAATCTTGGACTTTTTGTTCTCCCTTTTATCTGTCTCTTTCTTTTTTAATCACACCAAATGGAAATAAATTCAATCCCAGCTGCTGCTGGAGAAGAATCATTGGGCCCATCCAGCTAGCTGTCTCAGGGCCAGGGTGGGATTGTTCCCTGCACTGCATTTCCAAAGGATTTTATCTCCTTTGCTCCTGGGTTTGTGGAGTGATGAGCTCCTTTCAGTTCTGTCATTGATCTGAACGGGAAGGGCTATTTTTAGGGAAGTAAATGGACATCAGGAACCATGGAAATATTTTTGGAAACCCATCAGCAGCCGTGCTGGCAGCTCCTACCATGGGATTTGTCTTCAGCTGGGCTGTCTCAGGTTGTGGTGTCAGTTCCCAAGGTTGTGATCCTGGTTTCTTGGGTGTGAGCTGCACTCCCAGTGTGGAATTAGCAGCTGCTGGAGATTGTGGTGGTGGGATCAGTTTCTGGGATTTAATTCCCTCCTAGGCAAGGCTGATGGGGCCCTGAGCAACCTGATCCAGGGGCAGCCTTAAGGTTTTTCCAACCCAAACCAGTCTGGGATTCTGGGATTCTGAGATTCTGGGATTCTGGGATACTGGGATTCTGGGATTCTGGGATTCTGGGATTCTGGGATTCTGGGATTCTGGGATTCTGGGATTCTGAGATTCTGGGATTCTAAACCAGCCTGGCTGGGAGGGATTGGGTGGTGGAGATTTTGGGGCAGAAGGTGAGGTTGGTTTAGGGTTAATGTGGGAAATGCTCCTGGAGTGGAGCCAAGCCCTGGAGATGATCTTGATGGACATGCAGGAGACTTGGCCACACAGCAGGATTTGGGGTGCTTTTGGGAGTTTGGGATTGTTCTGCTTCAGTGGATTTTTTTCTTGGTTTTGTTCAGTGCTTTTCCTGAAGAATTTTGTCCTTTGGGTTCATGGTTTAGGGTGGGTTTGGCAGCGCTGGGTTGGGAGTTGGACTCAGTGATCTCAGAGTGCTCTTCCAACCTTAATGACTCTGTGATTCCACAATTCCCTCAGCATTTTGGGACAGCTGGGCCACAATTTTTGTGTGGAGCTGCTGCTCAGAGCCCCTGGTCTCTGCAGGTTCTTGGCAGGTTGGAATCTGGGGGTAGTGACCAAATCCACAGCATCACTTTGGAGAGCTGAGCACAAAACCTCCTGGGGGGATTTAGCTGCACCTTATCTTCTCTCTGGGCCTCAGCAAAGACCCAAATCTCATTTCAAAGGTCAGAACAAGCTCTCACCTGGCTGTTCCCAGCCTTTTATAGAGTGGTTGAAGGCCATTTCCTAAAATTAGCTGCTGCAGGGGAAAGCTGATACCAACTCCCTTTTCCAGAGCTCTGGATGATCATTTCCTTGATGGGCTCCTATTGAAACTCGTGGTTAAAAGGTAGAAAATGAGAGAAAATCAGCACTTGATGCTGCTTCCTAACTGAGAAATAAAATCATGTGGTTTTTTTGGATTTCCTCTTCTTGGTTGTTTCTAGAGGTGTTTTTTTTTTTTTATTTTCCTGGAGCTTTCCCAGTGGCCTGCCTTTAGAATCAGACTTATTTTTGTTTTCCTCAAACTTCCTGATGATCCAAACATGCTGAGGAGCTCAGGGAAGGGGAGCTTGTGACTCTGAAGGAGGCAGCAATGGTAAAGCACAGTCAGATCTGCTAAGCAACAGCATTGACACGTTTAAATAAATCTGCTGTTGACTAATATAGAGTGACATATTGAGAGCAATTAAAAAAAAAAAAAGGGAAACTGGGCACAAATTTGGGAAATGAGTGGAATGGGAACAGAACAAAGATGTTAGAGAGGACTCTGGATAAAAGAGAGGGAGGGCTGCTCCACAAAAGGAGAGTGCTGGAGGAGCAGGGTGTCCATCAGGAATGGGGGGAGACAATAGCAGAAGTGCAGATCTGTGCTGAAATTATCCCTTGGCAGCAGGATCCTCGTGGTTCTGCTTCCCTGCCAAGTGTGCTGCCTGCCAGGATTGACAAGATTTGTATGCCTGGTGCAGAGAGGAGCACGGGGCGGGGTGACAGGCAGTGTACAGGAGGTAAGGTGGCACTTCTTCTTCTGGTGGTGGCTTTGGGACTGTTCCTTTGGCTCTGCTGTCATTCCATCCCCAGGGGTGTGTGTGATGCTGCAGGAGGGGTTGGGTTTGAAGCTGCTGAAAGGAAATCCCTTAAAATCACAGAATGGTTTGTGTGGGAAGGAGCCTTAAAGCTCATCTCATTCCACCCCCCTGCCATGGGCAGGGACACCTTCACTGGCCCAGGTTGCTCCAAGTCCTGGTCCAGCCTGGCCTTGGACACTGCCAGGGATCCAGGGGCAGCCACAGCTTCCCTGGGCAACTTGCAGAGGTCATCTGAGGAAGCTGCTGCTGCAGGAAGCTCTGAAACAGAGTGCTTGGTGTGGTTTTCCTTTCCTTTCCTTTCCTTTCCTTTCCTTTCCTTTCCTTTCCTT
>JAHLSL010000038.1:16708892-16728140 GCA_025920805.1 Petroica traversi | reverse complement strand
CATAAACCCCACACAGATGGATTATTTTCCATGGAGTCTCACCCTGCTGAGTGACTTCCCAATGTCCCCAATTGTGAGGGGTCAGAGCTGCCTCCTTGTCCCCAAGGTGCACAAAAACCACCCATGAGATTTCCTGTTTGATGAACCTCTCAATGGACGTGCTCAACCTCAGATCTGGTTTATTCCCTTCCTGCAGGAAAAGGAAAATTCTCCATAAACCCCACACAGATGGATTATTTTCCATGGAGTCCCACCCTGCTGAGTGAGATGCTGTTGAACACTCTGTGTGTGGATCTGTGCTTTTCAGGCAGTATTTCCTTTTCCTTATAACTTACCCAGGACAATGAAACTTTTCAATTTGTGCTTAATTATGACCTGAAGCTTCTGTCAGAGAGCAGGAGCCTGAACCTGCCACGTGGTTATTTCCTGCTGCAAGGAGGATGTTTTAGGGAGGTGAGAGAGGCTTGTGGTTTTTCCTTGGGGAAAATAACGTGCTGAGCTATCTAGGGCTGGAAACCACAAAGAATACCAAGGATTTGAGCTGTCTGCTGGAATCTGTTTGGGAAACCAGCCCTTTCTTCCTGCCTGGAGCTGACCTCTTTGTGCTTTTCTTGTGTGCTGGGGAGTGCCCAGTCTTGGGTTTAACCCCAGGGCAGTTCTTGTTCATTACTTACTCCAGGGTAAAAGCCAGGAGAGGCTTTGCTGCCTCCCACACTTAATTTATCTTTTTTAGAAGCAAGTGAGAGCTTGTGCCACTTCATCCTGGAACATCCTGGGTTTGTTTCCCATGTCCCAAAATATCTTCAGGGCTTTGGAACTGGGAATGTGGTGGGCACTGCAACATCCCACTGTGGTTTGGGATTTCCCTTTTTTCTTGGAAAACTCTGAGCTTTGGAGAGGACAGGGGTGAACTTTGCATCCAGGATTTTCTGCCCCTCCATCCCACAAGCCACAGAAGGATTTTTTCCTGAGCTGGATGTTCCTCTGCGTGGAGAAGTGCTTGTGTACAGGCTGGGAGAATAAATAAAACCCCGTGACTGGTTTATTACCAGAAAACAACACTAAATAATAAATTCAAGAGCTAAAAGCTCTATATGTAAAGTAGATTTCACAATGCATTATGCAGAGAGCAGAGAGAGAGAAGGAAAGCACTGGAAGAAGGCAGGCTGGGAAGATGGATGATCTTGTGGACAGGATGAGGAGATGTGGAGTGAATCCCAAGCTGGCACAGCTTCTCAGGTGACCTTGGGCAAGTTATTTCTCCACACCTCCATTTCCTGCTCCCTGCAAAAGGGACGTGGTTTTCCTGTCTCCAGGATTTCATCAGAATAAATGAGTTTTTGTGAAGTGCTTGGCTGGGGAGCAGGGACAGCCCGTGAGCCTTTGAGGAACCTGAGGGGAGAAGTTTCTGTGTTTTCTCAACTGAGCATCTCCTGGAGCTTGACCTTGTCCCAAAGCCCAGCTGAGAACATAAAGCTGAGAGCCAGACTCAGTTCCTCACTCACTTTGAGGTCAGCTTTGCTTTGTGGAGAGAGGGGTGGAGGCCTGGGGGTGCCTGATTTTCCCTGGGTGCTGGAAAGGGGCAGTGTCAGAGCTGGGGGCAGGCCCAGGACATCCTGATTCCAGATTTCTCCTCACATTTCTCAATTGGACAGAGTCACACAATCATTTAGGGGGGAAGGGACCTCTGAAAGTCTCTGATTTGGACATTTTCTGGTGAGTTTTGGATGACTTTGGCCTCTTGTATCCTCCTTCAAATCCCATTTAAATCTCTTTCCCTGAGCCCTCCTATCTGCTGCAACCCTCTTAACTCTTTTTCCCCCTCTGAAACAGCTGAACCTGTGGGTTACCACCAGATCTTGTGAGGTGTAAACCAATCCATGATCCAGAACCCCAGAATTCTGCTGGTGACACCAGATTTGGAGCCAGGCATTGATCTGCTAGCTCTTTCTGCTTTCTCCCTGCAACTGGAAGGATAGAGGAGAACATCACTTGTGTGCCATGGTGGCAGAAGTGAGAAGCCTTCTTCTCAAAGAACTTGGGGTGGAAATCACCTCTCAAAAGACTTTTGAGGATTTAAAGTTCCTCAAGTGCCACTTTTACCCAGCTCAGCATGTGGTTTCCTCCTTTTCCAAAGTGAGCACATGGAAGGGCTCCTGGAGCATTTTTCCATGATCCCTGTACCCCTCACGTGCCCACGTGGATGAGGAGCAGGTTTGGCTTTGAACAAACGTGCTGAATGTTCCTCAGTTGGGATAAAACTCAGGGATGCAGTTTATCCCTGGAATTTCCAGATTACAGGACCTTTTACCCGTGCATGTAACAGCATTGATCTCAGCCTGGGATATTTCTCTGTATCTGAGCTCTGGAGATGCTACAAATCCCTTGGGATGATCCCTGAGCCTGCTGCATGCAAAGCATTTCAGAGTGAATTTTCCAACCAACCCTGCCTTAAAGCATCACCTGATATTATTCTCCTTATTTATCCTCCTTGTTCAGCTGCCCCATTCCCAAAATGATTGGGAGATTTGGGGTGTAATCCTTCCCTTTGAGAGCATTAGGAAGCAGAAAGTTATTCTTCTGAAGGGGAGAATACGCTGTATTTTTATTTTCTCTCATTTATTTCGCTCCCTAGTGCTGGTGAAAGAGAGACTTGGCAATAGAAGCTCTCCAAGCCTGGATGGATAAAAATGGGAGTCACTTCCACACTCCCTGAGGTCCTTCCTCATTTTCCAGGAGGAAGCTGGCAGAGGTGGGTTTGTTCTCCATGGAGAGCAGCCCAGCAGAGCTTTGTGGATGAGAAAATGCAGATCCCTCATTTTTTAAGGAAAGAGAGCAAGGATGAGTATGGATGAATTTGGGAATTCTGATTTAGCAGGTGCAGGATCCCTGTGGATCTTCCTCCCCACAGTGCAGTCGTTCTGCATTGCCCTGAAGGACCATAAATTTAAATTTTCCAGGCTCTGTTCACAAATTTGCTGAGAAAGGAGCAGCATTTCCCTAATTTTATAGGAGGTGGATAGCAGAGGTGTAAGCAGGGAGGAGTAGGTGTGCTCAGATCTTTGAACATTTGCAGAGTAATTGCAAATGTAAAGTAAAAACAAACACAGATCAGACCAGCTGGGTCATTTCTGGAAAAGCAAAATGAGGGAGAAGCTCAGGAATTGCCATAACTCCTCTGGCACAGGGGGTGCCCTCTGTGGAGCTGAGGAAAGCTGGGAATGCAGCCTGAGCTTTGGGAATCTGCTCAGAGCAGCTGAGTTGCAGGGGAGAAAGAGCTGCAGAGCCTGAGAATTCAGTCAGGTTGGCTTTTGGGAAGAGGCTCTGGTAATTATTGAACTCCTGATCTCCTAAGAGCTCTTTTACCTCTTCCTGTGTGTGTGAAATCAGCTCCATCAGGCACCAACACTCAGCTCTAACATCAAGTTTTCAGCGTGTGGAGCTTGGGAGAGAACTAAATATTACTTGGAGTGAGAGGGATGGAATGCCCAGCTCTCCTGCTTCTCTTCCCAGATTTCTTTTTGGGAACAATGGGAATCAGCAACCTTTTCCCCCAGGGCTGATAAACCCAGTCCTGAAGTGTCTCTTGGTAAAACCACAATTGGGTTTTTACTTTGTCTTTTTAAAATTTTTTTTTCTAAGTCCTAATGGCAACGTGTGACAACCTCAGGCTCTATTGAGTTGATGAGGAATAAAGCCTTAATAGTGAAGAAGAGTCCAGGAGTGTGGCTGAAGTGCTCATTTTATCACCAGCACATATTTCACACTGACAGTCCATACTTTTAACTAATCCCAAGCCACGTGTGGTGCATTTTAAAATCCCTCCTCACCCTGCTCTGCTCTTTCCCACATTTTATTTTCCAGGAGAGTGATGGAGTCGCATTGGCAACCTCAGGCTTCTGAGTGTATTTTTAACTCCCAACCCACATTTTGAGGTGAGGAGGATGAATTTTGTTCTGAGTTGAGGAAGAGAAGGACCAGAGGAGCCACTGGAAGGTTTAGGTGGCAGAACAGCTGCAGAGGATCAGGTGTGGGGTGAAGTTTTGGCTTTTCAAGGGCCCCACCTGCCATTTCATTATCTTTTATGGCTTAAAAATAGGAAAAATTACCACTAAGGAGTAAGATTTTGATGCAGGGGCTGCAGAATTTTCTGTCCAGCCCGAACCAATGTGTCCACATTTACAATCCCTGCAAAGTTTAACCCCACTTACCCCATGACACCCCCAAACAAAAAAAAACCCAGCAAAACTTATTTTCCCCATGTGCAACTTGAAGTTAAGGTGATTTTTTGATTCTGCAACGTTGATGTGAGTGTGTGCTTTGGCATTTCCCTCAGGAAAAGCTTTATTAGGGCAGCTCATCTCTTGGCCAGCTGTTTGCAAAAAACTCCTGGCAACTGGAGGATTTTTGCAGCCCCCATGAGACCAGGCTGAAATAGCAGGGACTGGCACAGCACGAGCCTCACTTCCTGCAGAGAGCTTGAAAAGGAGAAGAAAGGGAGAAAAATAAAAAGAAAAGCTTTTAAAATTAATAATTTTATTATTATTTTTGCCTTATGTTGCTGAAATCCTGCTGCTGGGCAGAGCAGTCCCAGAGGCCAAACCTCCCATCTGCCCACAGCCATGAGCTGCCAAGACCCAAGAAAGCTGATTTAGCCTTTTGCTGGCTTTTTAGCCCCTTTATCCTCCTGCCTTTCTGAGATTTAAGCCACTGCTGTTTGCCAGTGTCATGAATTTAAAATCTGCCTTAGTTTTAAGTGTTCTGCTGTGCAGCTGGGTTGTGGGTCACATTGTGGGGGGGGTGAAAATCCCATTTAATTGTGGGGTGTTAAGTTAGTGACAGCAAATGGCTGTGTAACAACAGGCCTGGGGATTGTGCTTTATTACCCCACATATTTCCTCTTTTTATGATGATTTTTCCTGTTAAAATCAAATTTCCCCTTCATTTTCTCTGACCTGCACTTAAGTACGACACTGAAAATTCTTCCTGACTTCTCTCTGCTGCTTTAAGGTGAATTTCTTCTGCTTTGGCCCATTTCCAGATCTCTTTTTCAGCTGAGATTTGCTTCCTCACCTTCTTTCTGGGAATTCTTGATGAGCAGATGAGAGAGGCATTAAATAGATTTAGTGAAAAATGACCGTCACCAGCGTGGATGACTTTCCTCTAATTAAAAATTGAAACGGAAATGAATGAGCTTCTCTTGAGGCCGTGCAGGAGCTGGTGCTAAGCCCAGCTCTGCATTCATCAGTGATGTGGGAAGTCCACTGTAGGAAAGAATATCCCAGAAACTTCAGTACCTTGGAGGATGCCAAGAAAAGGGGAGATTTTCCAGTGGCAATTTATTGATGTGGCCTAGATTTAAATCAGTTGGCCTCGAGCTGAGAGTCAGAGCTGAATTTCATAAATTCACAGAATGGTTTGGGTGGGGAGGGACCTTAAAAATCATCAAATTCCATTATCCATGGGCAGGGACATCTCCCACCATCCCAGGTTGCTCCAAGCCCCATCCAACCTGGCCTTGGGCACTGCCAGGGATCCAAGGGGCAGCCACAGCTTCTCTGGGAATTCTATTCCAGGGCCTCCTCACTCTCACAGGGAAGAATTTCTCCCAGCAGATTGTGACTTCAGCATCTTTGTTTTGATGTACAGTGTGGACTTTTCCAGTGCTGAGCAGAAATTCCCTCGTACCCAGCCAAGCCAGTTAATCGTAACCAACACAAGCGCGTTCCCTTTAAACTTTCTCATGCAGTGAATCAAAATTTTCCAGCAGGAAATGAAAGCAAAACACTTCATCTAAAAATTCCTCATCAGCTCTAGTCACTAGAGCAGAACAATGGTGATTACACTGAGTTATGCAGTACAAATTCCTGTGCTGCTGTGTCCCGGGATCGCAGTGGGGTGGGCAGGGAGAGCAGGTGGTGTCTCAACACCTCTGCTTTGGATGTGAGGAGAGGAGGTGTTGAAGGTGGAAAAATCAGGGATCCAGAGTTGAGGTGGTGTGGTCTGGAGCAACCCTACACAACACAGGAGCCTGGAGAGAGCTGCGTGTCCACATCTCATGGATGCCATCACCTTCTCAGGTGACACCGCTTGTTCTTTTGAGAGAGGACAATTGCTTTTAGTTCTGTTGGTGTCTTAGGTGAGTAACGGGTTGTTCCAGTTGTGTTGTGTAGGATTTAACTCTGTGGGATTTGGTTCTGAGGGTAAAATAGAAAGGAGAGATCTCTAAAGATGGGTTTAGAGCATGGGAGTTTATTGGGAAAGAGCGTGGGTGTGAGAGGCTGCTGGGCTGCAAGACACAGCTCAGAGCAGGCCAGAGAGAGAGAGAGAAAGAGGCAAAAAGAGAGAGCAAAAAGAGACTGATTTGCTGTTTACAATACAATAAATCATCTTCTCTGTTGAATATTCTAATTCTCTTTAACCAATCTGAGACAAGCTACAAACCCTACAGCATTTACATGCAACCTATAAGAATCATCACATTCCCATACGGGGTTATATTTTAAACCTTAAAAAACTGCATTTTGGAATCTCTCCCAGGCAGGCAGGGTCTGCTCTGCCCTTTGGAGCTGCCTGGGCAGAGGGCATTGTTCTATCAAGAAGGAGGATTCCCTTCAGCCAGCTCTGCCATTGTTTCTTAGTTACTCTTCAACTCAAACCTTGTCTTCATCTCCATTTCGATTCTACTTTCCATATTTTCAGCATCTTTTGCAAGGCAATCATATCTCTAAGGCTTTCCTATATCAGTGTTGCCTGACTTTGTGATTGTTCTCTTGCAGGAATGGCAGAGCTTCCCCCTCGCAGCAGCGATGAGAGAGCCTGACAGGGCTACGAGTCCCTTCTGGCTCCTTCTGCACAGCAGCTGCTGCCTCTGCATATTCACTGGATGGTAATGCAGGATGTCGGCAGCACCGGTGGAGTTTGGCTCGGTCCCACTGTGTTTTTCTTCTCCTGGTTGTGACTCTGAATCACCATGACAACGCTGTGACACTCCCAGCAAAGGTTACCCACGGACCAAGGGTGGGCTGGGGGTGGGCGAGGAGGTCAATGATCGACTCCAACGGGATCAGAAGTTGCGCCTGCAGCAAAACGACCGTGGAAGAAGATGAAATTCCCCTTCCACTGGCTTCTCCTTGAGCAGGCACAATAACATTTCCCTTGGAGAGACTCGCCCTAAAAACCCTTTTGGTTATGGCTACTGATCCAACGTGATTGCGCGCGCGGCGGCCTCGGAACTCATGACTGGCTATACGATGTTGCGCAATGGGGGAGTGGGGAACGGAGGCCAGCCCTGGGTGTTGAGGTGGTCCAGTCGGATCCGGCTCACCTGGCTCAGCTTCACCCTCTTCATCATCCTCGTTTTCTTCCCCCTCATCGCCCACTACTACCTGACCACCATCGACGACGCGGACGATGCCGGCAAGCGCATCTTCGGGCCCCGCACGGGCAACGAGCTGTGCGAGGTGAAGCACGTGCAGGACCTGTGCCGCATCCGCGAGTCCGTCAGCGAGGAGCTGCTCCAGCTCGAGGCCAAGAGGCAGGAGCTCAACAGCGAGATCGCCAAGCTCAACCTGAAGATCGAGGCCTGCAAGAAGAGCATTGAAAATGCCAAGCAGGACCTGCTGCAGCTGAAGAACGTCATCAGTCAGACTGAGCATTCCTACAAGGAGCTGATGGCTCAGAACCAGCCCAAGCTGTCCTTGCCCATCCGGCTGCTGCCGGACAAGGACGATGCCACCTTTCCCCTGCCAAAATCCAACAGGAACTGCAGGCTGCACAACTGCTTTGACTACTCGCGCTGCCCGCTGACGTCTGGCTTTCCAGTCTATGTCTACAACAGTGACGATTACCCTTTTGGTAGTTCCTTAGACCCTTTAATTAAACAGGCCTTTGAGGCGACAGTCAGAACTAATGTTTATGTTACTGAAAATGCAAATATTGCTTGTGTGTATATAATTTTAGTGGGGGAAATGCAAGAGCCCGTAATGCCAAAACCTACTGAACTAGAGCAACAGTTGCACTCTTTGCCATATTGGAGGACTGATGGGCACAACCATCTCATCATCAACCTATCGAGGAAGTCGGAAACGCAGAACTTCATTTACAACATCAGCACGGGGCGCGCCATGATCGCCCAGTCCACCTTCTACGACGCCCAGTATCGACCGGGGTTCGACATCGTGGTGTCACCTCTGGTCCACGCCATGTCCGAGCCCAACTTCCTAGAAATCCCACCCCAGGTGCCGGTCAAGCGTAAGTACCTGTTCAGTTTCCAGGGGGAGAAGATCGAGTCCCTCCGCTCCAGCTTGCAGGAGGTTCGCTCTTTCGAGGAGGAGATCGAAGGCAACGCCCCGGCCGACTACGACGACCGGATCATCACCACCTTGAAGGCTGTTCAGGACAGCAAGCTGGACTTTGTCCTGGTGGAGTTCACGTGTAAGAACCAGCCCAAGGCCAGTCTGCCCACTGAGTGGGCTCTGTGTGGAGAAAGGGACGACAGACTAGAGCTACTGAAGCTTTCTACTTTTGCACTGATCATCACCCCCGGGGACACCCGTTTGGTGATCTCCGCCGGGTGTACCATGAGACTGTTTGAGGCTCTGGAAGTCGGGGCCATCCCGGTGGTTCTTGGAGAGCAGGTTCAGCTACCCTACAACGACGTGATCCGGTGGAACGAGGCAGCCTTAATTATACCAAAGCCACGAATCACAGAAGTGCACTTCCTTCTGAGAAGCATTTCTGACAACGATCTCCTTGCCATGAGGAGGCAAGGCCGCTTCTTGTGGGAGACCTACTTCTCCACCTCCGACAACGTCTTCAGCACAGTCTTAGCTATCATAAGGACTCGAATCCAAATCCCAGCTGCTCCCATCCGAGAGGAACCCGCTGTGGAGATCCCCCACCGCTCTGGCAAAGCTGCTGGTACAGACCCCAACATGGCAGACAATGGGGACCTGGACTTGGGGCCCGTGGAAACAGAACCTCCCTACGCATCTCCCAAATATCTCCGCAACTTCACCCTCACCGCCATGGATATCTACAGGAATTGGAACTCTGCCCCGGGGCCTTTCCACCTCTTCCCCTACACTCCCTTTGACCCCGTTCTACCATCGGAAGCAAAATTTTTGGGGTCTGGGACTGGATTTCGACCGATTGGCGGAGGAGCAGGTGGCTCTGGGAAGGAGTTCCAGGCTGCTTTGGGTGGCAACGTCCCACGGGAGCAGTTCACGGTGGTGATGTTGACTTACGAGCGGGAGGAAGTGTTGATGAACTCCCTAGAGAGGCTCAATGGCCTCCCCTACTTAAACAAAGTCGTGGTGGTGTGGAACTCTCCCAAGCTTCCCTCCGAGGATCTCTTGTGGCCGGACATTGGCGTCCCAATCATGGTAAGGCAGATGTAGATACAGTGATCTTCTCCATGGTGGGGTTTGTCTGTTGGATTTGGTTGTGCCAGCTCAGATTCAGTCCTGGGGGGTGGCTGGAGGTGTCTGCACCTCATCTGGGTACTTTTGTCAGTGGAGAAAAACAAATGTTGAGCACTCATGGAATACAAATGCCTTTCGTGGAGCCCAGTGTGAATTTTGATGCTGAAAGCTGGAGATTGTTGCTCGTTGGAAATCTTTGCTCAGGCTCTGTAAGTGCCTCCCTGTGAGGACAGTTGACACCTTATAAATAGCTAAGTAGTAACTGTTTCTGCACTTTGCCAGATGAATTTTTTATTAAAACAAAAGAGGGACCCACTGGATTCGTGTCGACTGCAAAGACCTCAAAACTCATCTCTCACTTCATAGCACAAGGGATGGCAGAGAAGGGATTAAGGCTGATGTGACTGTGAGAGCTTCCACACTCCCAAAATTGTAGCTGAGTTTTGGGTATATTTGGGTTGATTTCTTTTTCCCCCTCCAAAAAGGTGTCTCTGAAGGATTGACACCTTCAAAAGCCACGTGACCCGTGAAAATGTACTCATTTGGATTTGACTTGTGGATTCTCCCCAGATTTTTATTTATTTTAGGGCTTCCCTGTCATCCTAACATAACTTTCTTCACTGGCCATTGTTAACAATCAATATGAAACAGAAATCTCTCCTCATAAAGAGAGCAAAGGCACAGAGCCACTAAGAAGAACCAACACTGTGTGGTCTGAATCTTGTTGTGTTCAGAGGACAAATGGAAGGATAATGCCTTACAAATTAGGGAAGGAGAAAAATAAAAGAGGGAGATGGTACTTAAATACACAAACTGCGTGTGGTTTATGTGACAGGATGCCACTGAGCTTAATAGCAGCGTGAGCTTTATGCTGCATGCAAAGAGATTCATTGATTTAATATTTCGTTTTTATTATTATTGTGATGAATAAATCCTTCTGCTCACATTTTAAAAACCCTTATGGTCCGCGAACAATGAGGAGAGAAAATTGCTTGGATAATTGCAGAATAATCTTTCACATTAGTCCTTTTGAACCTGTGAATTCTACAAAATCTTTGCATTGTATCTGCCGAAAAACCACGTCCTCCTTGGGAGTGGGGATTGTTCTCCTTGGAGCTGCTAATGGGTGTTATTTGTGAGAGAAAAATACATTTCTGTTGATGGAAGATAATGGTTTTTTGTACCTGGCTCTTATCTGCACATCTGTTGTGTTGGAGCCCTGCTGGTTTTTGAGGACTTTGTGTCACCTCCGAGCTGTGCACCAGGGGAGATGTGGTGTGGGGACTTTGGGGAATTCTGTGCTTCCAGAGAGGGAATTGTCCTGTGCCTGCTTTGGGATGGTGGAGGGTGACACTGTGCTCATGGCCAAGTGCCAGGGAGTGGCTGGGTCCTTTCTGAAGGGGTGTGTTGGTCTGGTGATAGCTCTGCTTTTTTCCCGTTCTTCTAAAAATCCCAGTTTTTCCAAGAGCCCAAATCTGGGATTTCTCACAGGAGGGTTAACCCTGAGCAGCCTCCAGCATCCATGTGCCTGTAGCTAAGTCCAGACTGGGTGTTTAATCCTGTCCCATCCATCTGCATGGATGGTTTGGTGTGGCAGTGATGGAAAACTTCCCTGGGCTTCATCAGACGGTGACAAATCCTTGGGAAAGGGTGACAGGAACGTTGGGAGCAGAGGTGAGGCTCTGTTTGAGCCTTGCTGGATGAGATGTGGGATGGGCAGGAGACACAAGCCAGTGTGTGCCAGTGTCAAAAGGACCTGAGGGGCTGTGATTGTGATTTCCTTACGGGGGAAAAAAAATGCTCTTTTTCTGGGGAATATCCAATTCTCTCAGATCTGGAAGTGGTGCTGTATCTCCGTGTAACAAAAACGTTCCCAGGGACTTTGGGATGCAAGGAATTGCTCTGTGTTCCGGTCCCAAAGTGCAGAGCTGTGCAGGGGAACTTGAGGGGAGGAGAGAAAGGGGTGAGGGAGGATTTGGGCTGGGATTGAAGTGGGTCCAGGCACCTCCTGACTCTGAGGAGCAGCAGAGCAGCAGCACATGAGGGCCAGCATGATCCATGATCAAAGCTCCTTAAGCCAGGAGGTTGTTGGAGAAAATCAGCATCGGGAAGGTGTGGAGCTTTTGGAGAGAGTCCAGAGCTCCAAGGGCTGGAGCTGCTCCAAGGGCTGGAGCCCCTCTGGAGCCAGGCTGGGAGAGCTGGGGGTGCTCAGCTGGAGAGGAGAAGGATCCAGGGAGAGCTCAGAGCCCCTTGCAGGGCCTGAAGGGGCTCCAGGAGAGCTGGAGAGGGACTGGGGACAAGGGATGGAGGGACAGCACACAGGGAATGGCTTCAAACTGAAAAAGTGAAGATTTGGGTGGGATATTGGGAAGGAATTCCTGGCTGTGAGGGTGGGCAGGCCCTGGAATGATTTCCCAGATTTGCTGTGGCTGCCCCTGGATCCCTGGAAATGTCCAAGGCCAGGTTGGGGGGGACTGGAAGCCACCTGGGATAGTGGGAAGTGTCCCTGTCCATGGGATGGGATGATCTTTCAGGTCCCTTCCCACCCAAACCAATTTATCATTTTCTGTAAATCCCAAGCTATTGAGACAAAGGAATGTGTGCAGCACCTTAAAGAGGCTTTGGAAGGAAAATAGAGTCCTAAACCCTGCCAGGGCCTGCTGGTGGCAAGAGATGTGTGGCTTTGTGCTAGCAGAATTCTCCAGAGGAAAGCTGGACTTCCATGTGCTGACCTTATTTATTGATGAGTTCCTTGAAATGTCATTTGCAAACTGCAGCTTGGCTGGGATTTGGGGGTTGTCCTCACAAGTAGATTTCTTCTCTTCCCTGGTGGGCTGGGAATTAATCAAGAGCCAAGCTCAAAGCTGCATTGGATCTTTGAATCTTTCATGGATAACGAGATAAACAGGGTTACAGAATATATTTGATTTTTAAAAAAAAACCCCTTTGACTTAAATATAGATGGCATAATTTACTAAAACATCAGTGAGATTCCTCAGCTGCACAGGAGTCTGATCAAATATTCTGTCCCTGTCTCCAGCCTGAAGTGAGTAGGTGGAAATCCAACGTGATGTGAAGTTGTTTGCAGTCACTCAGGGCTGCCCCTGGAACAGATTTAGGCACTTTACCCTCACATTTAAAGTTGTAAAAACTCTTCCCATCTCACGTTCATCGGTATTGCAGCAAAACCCAAAGGCTGTGAATGAGAAACTGTGTTTGTGCAAGCTCAAAAACTCCCTTTCCTCAAGAGTTTGTGTCTCTGGCACCACCTTAGGAAAACTTCCCAGGACAGGAGGAGTGTGGCTGTTCCAGCTCCAGCAGCCACATCACAGCCACTGCTGAACTTCTCTGTTTGTTATCCAGAGAAAATTCAGCTGCCCCATCCCTGGAAATGTCCCAGGCCAGGTTGGACAGGGTTTGGAGCAGCCTGGGATAGTGAGAGATGTCCCTGCAATGCACTGGGTGAGCTTTAAGGTCCCTTCAAGCCCAAACCATTCTGTGATTTGGGGCTAAGCCTTATTCATCCCAGAGCAATATTTTCCCAACCTCTGCTGACATTTTAAGAGGTGACAGCCAGAACTCCCCTCAGCTGGGTTTGTGAGGGCCCTCAGAGGCTGGAAAAGCCCTGCAGCAGTTTGGTTTCCCCTCCTGCTGGGGGCTGAGCTGGGCTGTGAGCTCTGGAGCTATCTCAGAGCACTTGGGCTGGGTTCAGTGCCAGCTCCTGTGGCTGCTGGCAGGGACTGATCCCTTCCTCCAGCTTTGTTCCAGGAGAAGTCACTGCCTTTGATCCCTGCAGCTGCTTCCAGCAGTGCAACATCCTCTGCTGCTGGGCTGGGAGGGCTCATTCCATTCAGCTGCTCCTTTACAAAGGAATAATTTGTGGAAAATGGCTAATCTGGAAATGCTGCTGGGGCTGCAGACCTGTTTGGCTGCACATGGTCCCTTGCCATGGCATTTATTAATCAGGAGCAGGCTGGGAATGCTGTCCTGACTTTGCCTCGTGTTTAAATGTGCTGGGCTGGCTCAGAGCTCAGCTGCCTGAGCTTTGCACGTCCTTTCCAGCAGGAAGGGTTTTTGATGTCTCCATTTGAAGGAGCACAGCAGGATCTGTGGGTGATGCTTCTGGCTGGGAAGAGGAGGACAGAACCTGCTCAGGCTGGTGGCCATGGTGGCACCATGAGCTTCTCTGCTTGTCCTTGGATCCTCAAGCTTGGTTTTCTGGTATGAGCAGCACCAAACCTTCCAAACAAACCAGCAGCTCCAGATAAACTGCAGTGCTGGGTGTGTGTGATCCAGGGTGAGATGATCAGGCTGACCAGGAGTTAAAAAAAGAGAATAAAACCTCCATTTCAATTGATCCTTTTCCTTCCTGGGAGCTTTGCATAAATACCAGCTCAGGGTCTGGTTCAGCTTGGTAATTCAGCATTTAATTTGGTAAATTAGTAATTTACCAAACTCTTCCTTGGAGATGTGATTTTTGCTTTTCTGGGCTTGCTTTTCTCTACTTGATCCCGCTTTTCCTTGCCTTGCTGTCACTCACAGCTCTTCTGTTCCAAATCAGAGAAACCCAACTTTACTTTCAAGTCCTGGATTGCATTTGGGAGCGGGGAGCTCCAGGTTTACTTCCAGAAGGAACAATTCACACAAAACCAGCTGAGAAAACTCCCGAGTTCCTGAGCCACTTCCCACAGGAGATTTGCCCCATCCCTGGGCTGAACAGTCCAGTTCCAGTGCACCCCAGGTTTGGGAGCTGAGCTTCTCTGTTGGGGAAGATGAAATAGGAAAGCCTTATAGATATGATTGCCTTGCAAAAGATGCTGAAAATATGGAAAGGAGAATCGAAATGGAGATGAGGACAAGGTTTGAGTTGAAGAGTAACTAAGAAACAATGGCAGAGCTGGCTGAAGGGAATCCTCCTTCTGGATAGAACAATGCCCTCTGCCCAGGCAGGGCCAAAGGGCAGAGCAGACCCTGCCTGCCTGGGAGAGATTCCAAAATGCAGTTTTTTAAGGTTTAAAATATAACCCCGTATGGGAATGTGATGATTCTTTTAGGTTGCATGTAAATGCTGTAGGGTTTGTAGCTTGTCTCAGATTGGTTCAAGAGAATTAGAATATTCAACAGAGAAGATGATTTATTGTATTGTAAACAGCAAATCAGCCCCTTTTTGCTCTCTCTTTTTGCCTCTTTCTCTCTGTTTCTCTGGCCTGCTCTGAGCTGTGTCTTGCAGCCCAGCAGCCTCTCACACCCACGCTCTTTCCCAATAAACTCCCATGCTCTAAACCCATCTTTAGAGATCTCTCCTTTCTATTTTACCCTCAGAACCAAATCCCACAGAGTTAAATCCTACAGTTGGTGCCCAGTGTGGGGCTATTAACTGGTGTGGAGACTTCAATGGGTTTCAATACATTGATACAACTTCACGTTTTTCACTGGAATCCACTTGAACCCTTCACCTGTAGAAAACACTCAAACCCCTTCCCCCAAGTTACAAGGTTATACAGTCCTTCTATTTATCCCGATTCTAAATTTTTAATCAAAACTGGAGGCTTTTCTTTTAGTTTTAACTTCTTGTTATTTAGGAAATGTCTGTATATCAAGGGATCAGACTCTTCTACAGAACATTTCAAAAAATTACAAACGTACAAAACTTTATTCAACCTCCTTTGAAATGCCTTCTAAGTTCCCAGGTTTGGGAGCTCAGCTTCTCCACCAGAGCAGTTTTAGAAGGCAGGGCCACGTTCCAGAGAAGTGCTGGGTTTGCAGCACCACCTGCTGCTGGCAGAGCCCTGCCAGCTTTGCCATCTCCACTCGTATTTATTCTGTGGTGTAGCAGCAGAGGAAGGAACAAATTTGCTGCTTAGTTTACCTGTGAATCCTAAAATCCAGATGCTTGTCTCTGTGAGGCCCGAGCAGAGGAGCAGTGATGTGTGAAGGCGGGAGGATAATGGAACAAGCAGCGCCAGCTCCGTGGGGTTTGCACTTGGAATATTAACTCCAGCAGCCCCTGCTGCTGCTGCTGCACCCAGCCCTTCATTCTCCTGCCTTTGTGATGGATTTTCCACAGATAAAACCTTCCTGCAGCCTCAGCTCGCTGCATTGCCTTGGTTTGGGGTGACCTGAAGGTGTTTGGGGTGTTGGAAAGGAAAATCGAGGAAAATCACTTGGGTGGGTTTTGTCACGTGTGAAAGCCTGGGAGTGTCACAGGGGCCAGTCCCCTGTGCTGAAGCCATTAAACATCCCCACCTCAGCTGCCTGTGAATCTCAAAGGCTCCAAATTTGGAGCAGGCTCTGTCACAACTGCTGGGGGACAAAAGCAGCACCACAGGACTTGGCAGCAGGGGCAGCACAGCAGCAAAACCCACGTTGTTTTTCCAGGGCTGCATTCCTGCTGCTTTTAGGTGTCATGACCCATTTAAATACCAACAGAACAGCAAATATCCCCAGATTTTCCATGCACTGGAACAAGCACGGGGAGGGAATGGAGAGTGTGAGTGCATTTCCTCTCTTTTTTCCTTTTGTTTTCACCTACTTTTCATCCTCTGTGACTTTGTTGTGCTGGAAGTGAGTGTTGGCATCCACTTCACTGCGAGCTACTCCTTTCTTCCCATCGAGCCCCAGAGCCTGGATATCTGCATTTCCTTTCTTGCCAGCCTTTTATCTGTCCTGGTGGAGCAGTTGTGCTGTGCAAAGCTGTTTGATTGTGCATTCTGCACAGGCTGCCTTATTTGTGAGGACAGCCCTGTGTCCCAGAGCGGCCACGAGCTGATGCTGTGCCACCAGGCACGGATGGATCCCCTGGCACAGGAGGGAAGGAGCAGCTGGACCAGCTGAGGGCAGGAATTTGGGTATTAAACAGATGAGACAAACCAAAATCTGTGTTTGCTGGAGCAGGAGGGGGCTTTGGGACATCAAAGAGGCAGCTGTGAGGGACATGAGGAGGTCACGGAGAGAACGGCACCTCCTGGGTGTGAGGTCAGAGGAGATGAGAGGCAGGAGAGAGGTTTCCATCACTGCTCCTTGCTCTGTGTCTGGTGGAGCTCCCAGGTGCCTCCCCAGGCTCTGTGGATCGATCAGCAAAGATTTAAGGAGAAGGAGATGATTTCCTCCTGAGTTTTGGGGAGGGCTGGCAGCAGCAGCCACTCCCTGGACAGTCTCCTGCCCCTTTTCCCCACAGTCCCTTCCCCTCTCCTCACTTTTATCTGGTGAGGAAGCAGATCCTGCTCTCCTTTATCAAACTCATGGATGCTTTTTTCCCATTTTCTTAAAATCAAACTGTGGCTGCTGATAAAGCCTGACAGGTCTCCCTGCCCTGCTGGGCATAGGAAGCACTCCCTTCTCCAAAAAGCAGCTCCTGGCTCCTTCCCGGACTTCTGGAAAAGGTTCATTTCCTGTGGAAAGCCAACATTGATGGAGTGGCTGGATCCAGAACCAGGGGCTGCAGTTGCTTTCCCAATTTTTCCTGTCTCCAGAATCCCTGGAATCTGTTGTTTCACCCAGCAAGGATGGAGCTTCTTCTCCTGATGACACCGAGGGGATGTCATTTTAGACACCATGAGAAAATCAGTTTTCAGACACTTCCATTTGTTTAAAGCATGTAATTAATTATTGAAAATCTGTGTTAGCCCCACTAAGAAAGGTGAGGATTTTTTTTCCTTCTCTTGAAAGTGGCCAAAGGACCATCAGCAAAGAGCTGAGGGCACTGAGGGAAACTGAGCCCAGCTGGTGAGAGCCTGGAGGAAATAAGAAAAGCTTCAGAACAGCCATAAATTGGACAATTCTTTCCACAGGGGCTCATTTTCCTCTTGCTCTGAATGCAGATGACAAAGCAAATTGATTTCAAAACGCTGATATGAATTAGACTGATTTTATTGGAAATTTATAAAAGGAATTGCTTTGAATTGTGACTCATTTATGTGATCATTTGTGTCATTTCTAACACATGCTGGCCCTTAATTTTCAGCCCGTGCTGTGGTTTGTGGGAGGTGATTCTGGGAGTCTGGATTCATCCCAACCATGTTTTGGCAGTAATTATGAACTGCCTCTTGATGGAAACATTTTTTCCTCCTGGATTTAGTTGAAGCAAGTATTAAAAACCTTGGGATAAATCAAACTTTGAAGGATATGACACTGCCCAAGCCTTGGGTTCTCTGCTCCTCTGGGTAAAAGAAGGATGGGCTGGTTTAAAATAGGATTTAACCAAGGATTCCAGCAATGAGGATCCAGAAGGGGAAGTCTGTGAATAAAGGGAAATTCCTCAGAAACCCATCCAGGCCTCGTGTCCAGATGTGTCACTGGCTGGAGGGAAAATTGTGTGTTTGGGGACAATGCCTGTCCCTTTGGCCACTCTCAGAGGGACATCCCAGCCCTGCCCTCTGCTCTTTGAGCTGATGGAAATTGCAGTTCTCTTGAGCAGTGCTCCTGGAACAACAAAAAACAACAAGGGATAAAATGCCAATTTCAGGGAAGAAACTGGGACATTCCATAAAGGAGCTCTCATCCCTCCAGGATGGATTTGAGGGCCAGCAGCCTTCATTTCACCCAGAACTTCCCCAGTGAGATCTCAGCCTTCTCATCTCAGAAATCCCCAGAAGGCTCCCGGGCTGGAATCAACCTGGAAGCCAAAAGTGAGTTTATGTGCCTGAGTGCTTTATGGTTGCTGCTCCCAGCCACATAAACATTAATAAATCCACTGTCCCCTTCCCATCAAACTTGATGGGCTCCTTGGCTCTGCTGTATCTATTTTCCAGCTTTTTTATTTTTTAGTAGCTGCTCAGTGAGTTCGAGTGTGACTCCAATCCCTCCTCCCTTTGTTGAGCTGTGATGTTCATTTGGATGCCCTCAGACACAAATTCCTGCACTGAAGCTCTTGTGGGATGGGCCAGAGCAGCTTTTAAATGCTGAAAACACCTCGGAGCATCCTGGGGTGTGATGAGTTCCAAAGAGTGAGAGGCACCAGCGTGAAGAAATTTTCACCTGCTCTGCCAGGTGTTTTGTTTTCCTGCTGTGGTGGAAATCCTGGCTGGCAGATCCCGAGGAGGAACCTGCTGAAGAAGCAATTGCACAACAATGCAGAGGATTTGCACCCTGGAAAGCCTCTGGTAATTAAAGCAGCCAGGGCTATCAGCCAAAGAGCAAAGTGTGGAAAGATAAGCTCTGCCTCACTCAGTGAGCAGAAAGGAGGTGTTTCCAATAATCCCCTGGGATCACAGCCCTTGGATTTCCAGCACTTTCCTCATTTCTGTGTCACAGAATGGAAGTTGCTGTGTTTCCTTCCATGGCTCCAGCAAGGGGAGGACACCTCAGGGGTGCTCCTGAGCTTCTCCATCTCCTGTCCCACAGATGAGATGTGACAGCCCCTGCTCAGATGCACCCCTCACTCCCAGTTTGCTGCTGGATTTCTGGCACGGATCAGGGAAATGTGTCTTTTCCAGGGAAATCACAGGAATTAGTTGGTGATGGCTGAGGGACAGCTGGGCTTTCACACTCCAGAAGTTTGGGGGTTTTGCTGGTTTGTTGAAATGGGGTCAGGAGTTGCAGTCTGTGAGTGGTTCTTGGGCTTTTGTTTGGTTCTTCCAAGGAAAATGAGGAGCTCTGAGTGCTGCACTGGGAATGTGAGGAAGGCAGGAGCACTGAAATAAGGCTGGGCTTTCCCAGGCAGTTCCCTGTGCAGCTCTGCCCTGCCTGGTGCAGTGCCAGCTTCCCTGGGTTCCCAAACAGATCCAGGAGGTGGGACCAGGTCAGGAATGGTCACTCCAGCCTGGATGTTCCTCAGGCTCTGCTCCAGGAGATGGGACCAGGTCAGAGCAGTGGTCACTCCAAC
>JAHLSL010000038.1:16673148-16690135 GCA_025920805.1 Petroica traversi | reverse complement strand
TCCATGGATCCTTGAGGGATTTGGGTCACAATCCATGGATCCTCAAGTGATGAGTTCACAGTTCACAGATCCTTTTAATGGATGGAGTCACAGTCCATGGATCCTTGAGGGATGAGCTCATAATCCTTGAGGGATTGGTCGCAGTTCATGGACCCTTTGAAGGTTCATGGTCCCAGTTCTTGGCTCACCTGTCACAGGTGAATGGGACCTGTCAGACCCCACCTTTCCTTCAGAGCCTGCCCAGCCCTGCTGTGCAGCCAATCCCAAATCCCTCTGCTCTCTTTCCTCCCAAAGGCTGAGCTCTGGTGGGGCACAGACCCAGCACCTTGCTCCTCATGGCCAGGGGCCCACAGAGGTGACACATCCCAGTGACAGTGACCTGGCAAGAACTGACCTGGTCCAGCTGTTCTCACTGGGTCTCACAGCAATGGAGAGAAACCACAATAAACTCCTCTGCACCAGGAACAGCTGGGCCATAAAAGCCATCGAAGCCCAAAAAGCTGATTTTAAGAACGTGAAATCAGGAACCTTTGCTGTCCTTTGCCCATTAAATTTGGCATCTCTGGATAAAGCCTGGATTGCACCCCTGCTATTCCTGCCCTGGAAGCTCCCTGGACTGACCCAGCCTGAAGAAATGCTGTTTGCTTTTCCTTCTCTGTGCAGGAGGAACAACCAGTTCTTTCTCCAGTTTAATTAGTGTTTCTCATTAATGAATTCCCCTCTCAGCATGTTTGTTTTTCCAGCAGGCACAACCTGAATGTAACAAAACAATCCTCTCTCAGCTGCTGGACAACGAGAAGTTTTCCTGCTTGAAATCACAGCAAGAAAAATGTAAAAGCTTCCAATTTTTACTTTCTTCCCCCGAGGAGGGTGGGAAAACCTTGGGAATGTAGCAGAAAGATGAGTTTATCCCACGGCCTCTGTAGGTTTGGAATAATCCCTTTGGGGTTTAACAAAATGAAATGATCCCAGGTTTTTACCTCTGTTTTTAAGTGAAGCTAAAGCAGCAGAGCTGCAAACCCTGATGAGGATTTAATTCCTCTGCCCCAGGATTTTGTCACAGTGACACCATTCCCACCCACTGTGGCACACACAATAAAGGTGTGGGAGCTGCACACCAAATCCACCAGAAATCCTTCATGGATGTGAACACTGCAGTGGCAAAGGGATTTTATTGCAGAGCTGCTTCCACTGCCTCCATCTCCCAAAGGGATGAACTGGAGGAGCAGCTTTATTTCCCAAAGGTGTTGGGGCAAGGATGTGGAATGGGCATGGAGAAGCTTTTATGAACCACGGGATGTGCTCCCTTCCTTGGCAATCTCACTCTGCTTTTTTTTATTTCTTAACACCAAATAAATACAAAACAATCCAATAAAAAAATGAACAGCAGTAAATCTGAGAAATGGGTCACCTTCTAAAGCAAAGCTATTGACTAAGGTGAGGCCCCAAATATGTGATCTGGGGAGGGAAAAGCCTCCCCAGGCCTGCAGTACAGATGGCTTTGGATAAATGACTCAGAATTCCACCCAGGATTTGGGATGGGGGGGGCTGCAAGGACAAGTTTTTGGAAGGTAGAAACAAGAGGCACTTAAATCTCCAAAGGTTTTTTATGAGCACTGGGAATTCTCCTTCTTTAGGGACTCCCCTAAATGTCTTCCTGAGGTGTTTCCTCCACTGCTGATGGAGGACCCAGCTCTAGTGAAGGGCCTGGAGCTCCATGGACAGACCTGGATGTAACAGCTGAGGCTGCAGCTTCAATGAGCACTTGGATTCCTACAGGAGAAAGCTTTTCCAAAGTGCAGGGAAGGGCCAGGCTCTTCCCCTTTTCTCCACATCCACCACACCCCCTTTTCCCATTTTTATCTGTACAATCTTTGCCTCACCAGCTCTCTCCTCCTCGTGCTGGTGAAGGACACGTGAGCAACAGGGAGGAGAGTCAGGGAATGGGATTTGGGCACTGGGGAGAAGCAGTGGGAGGAAAAAGGCCATTATTTCCATATTCCTACAGAGATCTGTCAGTGAAGGGCTGGGGCAGACACTGCTGAGGGACACAGAGGAGCAGGAATTCACCCTGAAGCTGGCAATGAACACTCCAGTTATTTCCTCTGCAGCTCTCAGCTCCTGTAAGATTCCCAACTCTCAACTTTACACGACAGGAATCTCCTCCAAAGTATTCCAAAACAGGTTTTAAAATAAGATTTTAAAAATAGACAGGTATTAAAAATACTCCCTTGCTCCTCCACGAAGGGGAAGGTGGTTTCTGGTCTTGCTGAATCACAGAATTCCTTCTCTCTCTCCTTGGAGAGCTCCAAGTTCTGCTGCTCCCTGCAGAGCCTCCCGATGGCCACGAGCTAAAACTTCTGCAGGAATTTGAGCACCAGGTCCCGCAGTTTGACCCTCAGGGGCTCGTCATTGTCACAGATGATGTGGGTGGAGTCCTCCTCCAGCTGGATCAGGGTCTCAGCCTCCTGCAGCAGCACGATGTGGCCCTTGGCAGTGTCCTCCACCTTCACGTCACTGAAGCCGTGCTGGGTTTGGGGTGAGGGACAGAGAGGGGAATCAGCACAGCCCAGGAAAACTGGGACACAGGAGACACCAGGGCACTGGGGAATTTCGTGGAATTCTGGGATGGTTTGGGTGGGAAGGGACCTTAAATCTCATCCAGTGCTCTCTGGATCCCAGGGTGCTCCAAGCCCCAAAGTCCAGCCTGGCCTTGGACACTCCAGGGATCCAGGGGCAGCCACAGCAAATCTGGGAATTCTATTCCAGGGCCTCCCCACCCTCACAGGGAATAATTCCTTCCCAATATCCCACCCAAATCTCCACTTTTTCAGTTTGAAGCCATTCCCTGTGTCCTGTCCCTCCATCCCCTGTCCCCAGTCCCTCTCCAGCTCTCCTGGAGCCCCTTTAGGCCCTGGAATGCTGCAGTGCTGCCTTTTCCCTGCTGATTTTCTCCAGCAAGTCCTGCAGATGAGAACAAAACTCCACAACCAAATTTCTGCAGCTTTCCCAGGAGGCTCCTGCACCAGTGGAGACTTTTCCAGGATCTGTTCCTCACTCTGTTGCCTTCTCAGAAATCTTGGGGAAATTTAAATGCTTTTGAGACTCCCTCAGCTGCTGAATCCCAAAGTTATGTGAGGCAAATCACCCACCCAAAAGCTCTGCTTCCATGGGAAACAGGAGATCACTGACACAGCTCCACAGGGAATGATTCCTTCTAATCCTGAAGTGCAGGGGACACCCTGGAGCACTTTGGGGACTCTCTGGCCTTTCTCCATCTCAAGCCACACTAAAAATGATTTCCCCTCTCTCTGCTGCCAAAGCAGCACACCTGAGATGTGCAGGAATCTGCTGGAATCCCACCAAAAACTCCTCACCTTCTCCAGAGTCTGCACAAACTGGTCCATGGGGATGGAGCCACTCAGCAATGGCTTCAAGGATTTGCACTCGGGGACATCATCACTCACCCTCTTCCTCTTCTTGCTGGCAGGAGCTTGGGGAGGTTTTGGAGGGAGCTGATGGAGGAGAAGGAAAACAAATCCCACTCTGAAGGATGCAGCAGGTTGGGAAATGGGCAAATTAAGAGTGAGGCTCTACTCAGGGAATGAGAACGTGGCTTAGCTCCAGCCATTTAGGAGGACTCTGGCATTTTAAGCCCAGGTTTAAGTTTATCTGGCAGCAGGAATGAGAACATGGCTTAGCTCCAGCCATTTAGGAGGACTCTGGTATTTTAAACCCAGGTTTAAGTTTATTTGGCAGCAGGAATGAGAACGTGGCTTAGCTCCAGCCATTTAGGGGGACTCTGGTGTTTTAAACCCAGGTTTAAGTTTATTTGGCAGCAGGAATGAGAACGTGGCTTAGCTCCAGCCATTTAGGAGGACTCTGGCATTTTAAGCCCAGGTTTAAGTTTATCTGGCAGCAGGAATGAGTGGAGAGGAGAGTAAATGAACACCAGCAGGCTCAGAGCAATTCCACTGCAGCACTTTGGTGTTTGCAGTGCTGCTGGGGCTTTCCAGGGAAGGGCAGCCTGTGTGCTGTGCTGAGCCAGAAATCCTCACCAGCTTCATGTCCCTGCCATTTCCACTCTGGGCTCTCTTCCCAAAGTGTCCTGGGCCAGCCAGGGCTGCTCAGTGAGGCCCTGCAGGCTCATGGATCTGAGAGAAAGGGGACCAGGAGCAGCTCCCTGGACATCTCCTCCTCCTGCAGAGCAATCCTGTCCTCCTGCCAGGAATTCCAGTGGGATGGCAGAAGGGGAGCACTGGGATGTTCAGGGATGCAAAACCTCTTGGGGAACAGGGGAACTGAAGACAAATGGTCCCTTCCCAAGCCTGATGTCCCAGGTCACCTCTCTCACCAACCCTTGGTCCTGAGAGCTGACTGATGCAGCTCCTGACTAAGGCAGACAGCAGGATGATTTGCAGCCTCTCTTCAGGAATTATCTCACTTCCCTTTTATGTCAGGGAGGCACAGGGCCAAGGGAAAGAGGGCAGAGAGATGGATTTGCATCCCACTCCCTGCTCCAGCTGTAATTCCTCTGCCAAGGAGCTGCAGGAGGGGTTGCTGGGGTCCTGCCTGGCAGGAAAAGCCAGAGTAAAGATATTTTTCTCTCCTTTTCTCATACCTGCAGCACGTGCTTGTTGTCCTTAGTATGCAGCACAGCAGAAACTGTTGCCAAGGAAATACCAGGCTTGATCTCCAAGGGCACCAGGGAATCTGCAAGCTGAAGCAAAAGGAGATTTTGTTCAGCAAGTGATCAGCTCCAAACGTGCATGAACCCAGCTGTGAGATAAATGGTATTTTAAAGCAAGGGCTAATGAACTGTAAACACAAAGCCACTGCTGGACTGAGAGCTCCTCAGACCTGCCCAGCCTCCTCCCAGCTCCCAAAATCCTGGATTTCACACCCTGAGCAGAGCAGGAACCAGGGCTGGTCTCCAAAAGCGTAATAAGCACAGAGAACCCTTGAGTGCAAAGACAATTTTTTCATTAATAATTTTAGTCAGTAAAACTTGTGGTCTAAGCCAGCATTATTATGTTTGTTATGCTGATGGACAATGAAAAATCAAAGTGAGTTTCCTCTCAGTTCCTGACTGTGGAATATCTGGAATAAAAGAGTTTATCCTTCAAACCCCAATGTTTTCAATCAACCCACTGTTGATTAGTTTGAAATTATTCCAACAATGCTGCACAAAACCCTTTCCACTGCCTTTTGTATAATTCTTCCCTGAAAGACATAAAATTTAGTCTTGGCTTGGAGTGGGCAGCACTGCACCTGCTGGGAGCAGTGGAAGTTGGGACCAGCTGGGAAATCTCTTCCAGCCACTTTTCCAAAGGAATCCTGCAGGAATCAGTGCTCACAAATGGAGAAAATTATTCCTTTTTTCCCTCCAAGGGAATGCAAAGGTGCCAGGATGCCCAAATTTCTGAAAATCTCACCTACCACTATTAAAGCTGCAGGAACATTTTGAGAGCACCTCCTTGGAAAAAAGCAGTTTGTTGTGCTGGAAAAAACACAGGCTGCATTAAAAATCCCTAAATTTTGTCTGTATTTGTACTCAGTGAATCCTAGAAATCCAAATCTGATGGAGCAACTCAGCTTGCTGCTACTCTGGGACTCTGCTCAAGACCTTTAAAGCAGGAAATTTGAATACAGCCTTTATGGTTTGTTGTTGAAGGCAAAGAGGATGAAAATATCATGACAATCATTGCTTCAGATTTCTCCTGGGACCTAAAAATAGCAGCACTTGCAGCAGTGAGTTCTGCTGCCTTGCCAGTGGTGAAAGGCACTTTCCATCCCCACACCTTCCTGAGGAGGATCGATACAAAATGGGCTCTAATGAAGAGCAAAATGACAAATCCTGTGAAGAGAAAGATCCCTAAAGACCTGGGAGTTGCTTGGAGCCACTCCTGCCACCGAAGTGTTTTGCTGTTCACATTTCTGAGGGTTTTAAATAGGCTAAATAGCAACACTTGGATTATTTACAGCCAGAAAGAAATCAGTACAGACACTCGTTTTTATTTCCTCCCCAGCTCACCACCCTCTCTGTGTGGCAGCTGATCCTTTTATTATAAAAACTCAGTGACCCAAAGCAAAAAGGTCATTTAATCACATCCAGTAATTCACCCACCAAGGCCAGACAGAACTGCTCCACTCCTTTCAAGTGACCTCCTGCACACACAAATCACAGAGCTCCTCCAAAAGGCTGGATTAAAGAAACCCCTTTCACAGTGAGTCTTGTCTGAACTCCAAGCTCATGGCAACTCCACCATTCCCCTTTCACAAGTGGTTTCAAACTTTAATTCTCCTGGCAGCCAGGAAGCCGTGTCTCATTTCAAGGTTGAATTTGTCCAGCTTGCCTCTTGTTGTGCCTTTGTGAGTGAGATTGAAAAGCCCCCCAGCAGGCAGGAATAAATGAGTTCTTCCTTGCAGTCATTATCCTGAGCCTGGTGGCACCAGCAAAGCCACCAAAGCAGGGACACTGAGCTCTGACACTGCACTAATCAGTCCCCTGCCCATGGATGAGCTGCCTCAGGATAAATTTGGGGGGGTGTGTGCACTGTTTCAGTTTTCAGCTTGGCATGTTCCCCTCCTGCCATTGCTGAACCAGAGGAAAAGATATTTTTACATGAAGTTTTTCCTGTAGGATTACATTTTCCACCCCAAAAGGGGATTTGCCACACGCCCTGTGAGCACAAACTGTTCATGGCCAAACTACAGCTGGAGGTAAAGAACATCTCCTAAAATCTTTCCTAAAAACTTCCATGGCAACAACTCTCCCCAGGTTTGTTTTTGGTCACTGGCCAAAAATCCTCGTGTTGGCAATGAGGGGCTGAACAACCTCTGAGGGTGGGACCTGGAACTCCACAGTAAAAATAAAATGAGGCTGAATAATCAGTGAATAAAACCAGGGCTGGAGCAGAATTTCAGCACATGTGGCTTTGGTGCTGTGGAGGATTCTCCCAGGATCAGAAATGCTGGATGTACAACAGTTTTTGAACATCCCAGCTGCAGGAATTTCAGATTTTTGGGACATCTCCCCTTTTCCCTCTGGCTGACACTGGAGAAGGTGCAGGAAGGCTGATCCAGCAAAGTTTGGGCTGAGTGAGGTGAGCTGGATGTGGAGAAAATCAGGAGCACAGCAAACTAAAATCCCCTGAATTTTAGGGATCTGAAATCACTGCTGTATAAATTAAGATTATAGCATGTGCATTTAGAAAGGGACCCAGCTGGGTTTTTACATCATTAAATGTGTTTTCCAGACTTTCAAACTGTATCAATGTGGGATCTCTGCATCAGAGATGGGATCAAACCACATGGGAAACCCCAAAATCTGGATTTCTCTGGCAGCCCTGAGGTGGGGAAAGTGCTGGTTCAAGGAAAAGTTTTCAGGCTCTGAAATCCAGCAACTCCTGGGCTGCTGCAATTCCTGAAGGGTCATCCCAGTTTTTATTAATGAGCTCAGGACAGAACAAGGGGAGTGCTCAGAAGGTCCCACTGAAGTTTGTGGGGCACCTTTAATAGAAAGAAAAATCAGGTTATGAGAGAGGTAAAACTCCAAGACCTCAAGAACTGGAGTGAGAAAATCAAGATTAAATTCAAGAGCACAAAATGAAGGCCAGGGACAGGGCTAATACAGAGAATTTCTGCTGTGGGCTGGCAGCTGCTGCAGAGGACAGAGGTGAAGGGTTCAGGTTTGTGAGTCCATCCCAGGAGAGTCACAAATGTGACATGGCCATGAAAAAGCTAAATGCAAGCTCAGAAAATCCCAGGTAATTCACCCTGAGATGAGTTATCACCTCAGGAAAGATTTCATCTGAACTACTTGGAAATTGTGGGTAATTTCAGTTCAAGTAAGAGATTCTGAGGGGTGGATTAGGGCAGGAGGAGCTGTCTTGAAAAGGGAAACTAAACATCCTGCCTTGTTTGGCCTGGCAAAAAGGAAAAGCAAAGGGAGAATTTGATTATTCTACATAAACACCACAGGGAAAATAGCAACAAAAGGGGAAATGTATTTATGCTCAAACATGGTGTTAAGAATGAATGAGTGCAGGCCAGCAGTGAATATGTGTAGGCTGGAAATTAAAATGTTTCTGGCCATCAGAGACAGTGGGGGTTTGAACAGCATCTACTGGGAGCAGCAGGGGCAAAAGTCTCTGCAATTTGAAGTATTTCTTTTTTTCCAGGCTCATTATAAACAGTGTTGGTAACTCCAGCTGGGTTCTGGCCACGTAAGCCCTGAGGCCACTTCCATTTCTAGGTGGAAATGTTGGAATAAAGCCTTGGAGCTTGCTGGGTATGAAGCAATTCCCACCCAGATCCCAGCCCCTGAATAGGATGGAATTTGTATGGGAAAGAAAAAGATCCCCTGCCAGTTAGGAGAGAATTTGAAGGATTTTAAGATGTGCCAGACTTCAGAGAAGTCACACCTGCAGAGGTTTTTGCAGTGACCACCCCTCAGCAAAACCTGAATGGAGAATAACCTGATCATCCTCCTTCCCTCCACTCCCCTGCTGCTCCCAAACACCAAATGCAGTTTCTGGGTGCAGAAAAGCACCTTGAACAGGATAAAAATTGCTTCAAGGCTGAGCAGGGACGATCTGTGGGGTCAGTTCTGTAAACTGAATTAAAACCATGGTCTTTGCCATGGCACTTGGATTTGGATGGTGATGTCAAGAGAGAGGGATAATTTCCATCCCTTCCTCTTATCCTTTCATTTTTAAAGTAATTTAGTTATTAATGAATTAATTAATTAAGTACCAAGAACTCTGATGGTGAGGCCTTTGTAACCAGACTCAGGAGGAATCTCCAACAGATCCAGCCTTGGTTTTACACCCCCTGCTCAAGCAGGGGCCAAGAGCAGGAATTCTGCAGCTGCCAGAGCCTCCAGAGGGACCAAAAAAAATGGGATCCAAATGGGGTGTGAAGGGGGAACTGAAATGTGCCTGTGGGTTCATGGCCAGCAGGCACAGGGAGGATGGAAATTGGGGAATTTTGTTCCTAAAGGAACAAAGGCTTTTCCACCCTGGAACATCCCAGAAGAAAGGGCACCTGTAGAATTGTTGGTGGGTGATCTGAGTTGAGGCTTCAGCCTCACATTTGACACAATCCAAGGGTTTTAATTCAGTTCTTGAGTTAAACCCAGCTTAACAGAGCTGGCACTCACTGGGGTCTCCCACAGCTCCCTCTGGACAGGATTTTAAAGTATCATTAACTTTAAAATTAAAGGATGAAGTGGGTAAAGAATCCTGCCATAAATACATGAATTTTTTGCTATTATCACTCACAAATGCCCAGATTTGGGCTTTGGGCTCTCACAGAGCCAACATCCAGTGAAGAAATCGAAGTGCAGTCTGCAGTTCTGAGCAATAAATTAAAACTCTCCTTTTCCATCTGTCTCCATGGAAAATCTTTTCCATTTTTCTTCTCTTCTGGACCAGAGCTCCAGATCAGCAGGAGGAACCTCATCCCCAAAACTCTGTCCCCAAACCAAGCAACCAGCAGGGAACAACCCTGGGTGGGATTCCAAGCAACTCTAACTGGCTTTTTGCCAGTCCTGTGCCAAAAAAAAGCAGTTTAAGGAGTATTTAAAGAGTGTAATGAAGTAGATTTATGGCTGTTTAATGAAGCTCTTCCCCAGGAGCCTGGGAGCAGGCAGGGAGAAGTTGTTTGAGGAACTTAGAAAAGGATGGAGGAAAACAGAACCAGCAGAAGCAGGAATTAGGCTTGGATTGGAATGAAAAATGACAGGTAGGGGAAGCAAGGACATCAAATATCTTCAAAGTAAAGGCAGTAAAGCTTGCAGATGCAAGAGATGAGTCATTTGAAAGGCATAAAAATGGCATAAATCAAAATATTCAAAATATAGTAAGCATTTTATGGGTCAGAATGTCAGGTTGGGATGGGATGTTGTTGTTGAAGCTGACTGGGAAGAGGGAGCTGAGTGCCAGGCTGGAAAGTGTTCTCTTCCAGCCAGCCATCAAAAATGAAAGGAAAACAAACCCAGACATTAATGTAGGCAGGCAAAGGCAGGCTGGGAGCACAAAAGCACATCTGAATTCCACCTGACTAAACAGGACAACCACAGAAAAGGTACAGCAGCAAAAAAGAGCAAAGGAAATCAAGGATAATGAATTCCAAGGGCATGAAAAAGGGGAGGAGGGAGGAGCCAGGAGAGAAGAGACAGCAGAGCGAGGTGGGAGATGTTTTTAAGGAAAAAATAAAGGATACACTGAGCTCTGCTGGTGTAAATCAGGATTTATCAGTGCTTTGTGTGAGGAGAGGTTGGTAAAAGCTGGGAAAGAGCAGTTTTGGTGGAATGTCAAAAGGGGAGGTCCAGCAAGGAGAGAGACCCCAGGGAATTGTGCAGTGAGCTGGGGCAGCAAAAGCAAACAGGTTTTATTTCATTTAAAGAGGTTGTATTTCATTTAAAGAGGTTGTATTTCAATTAAAAAGGTTGTATTTAATTTACTTTTTGTGAGGCTACCACACCTTGAACCCTGGGGGAACAGTCAGGGAAAAAGGAGCTCAGAGGTCACAGATTGGATCATGTGGGGTCACCAAAATGAGCTGAGGGTGGGAAGAAGGGACAGAATTCAGAACTCCTCAGTCCCTGGAACAAAGAAGGAAGTTGGAAAGGTAAGGGGAAAGCAAGGAAAGGAAGCTCTGTAATTACAATGGCTGTTTTTCTAATTCTCTGCAGTAGTTTCTGTAATTTCACTTGGTGTCAGGCTGTGCCTTGCACACTGACACTCCTGGCTGGGCTGTGTCCTGGACAACTTGCAAATTGAGAATTTGAAAAGCACAGAGCTCAGTGAAATGGCTGCTGCAGGCACTGGGTGATCTGCACCATTGTTCAGCTGTAATTAAACTGGGGCACTTTATTTGCTCAGACACTACTGTTTAATTTTATCTGTTTGCTCCAGAAGGTGTTTTCCATTTTCCCACCTTTCTCCTGAGCCTAACCAATTTCCAGGAAGAAGCAGACTTAAAAAAAATTATTATTATTATTATTTTTTAAAGTGAAAGGCAGAAGCTGAGGAGAAGAAATTATCTGAAGTGTAAAAGTTTGCACAATCCCTGGGAGAGCCATTCCAGCCTGATGCCTTGGGATTTTAAAACCTCTCTCCAAACAAAAGCTGCTGTGAGTGTAAATCTCATTATTACACAACAGGCCTGCCTGACCTGCCTTTGCTCCTCGGTGAAGTGATTGAAATATAGACAAGGTCCAGCAGGAGAAGTAAATTTCCATTAGTCTGACAGGCCAGGATCTGAATCACTGCAGTTTTGGGATGGAAATTTCACTCTCCCACAGCATCAGCCTGCACTGACTGGAGCCACACTGAGCCAACTCTTTGGTTCTCAAAAGCTGGAGGAATCCAGGCAGAACTTTGAGATGGGAAAAGGGCTGGAGATGCCAGGAGAGGGCCCTGATCAGGATTTCACTGCAGCAGCCACTCTGTTATGAGACTTTCAGGTTAATTCCACACACAAATCCCAGCCCTGCAGCAGATCCAGCAGTTACTGGGTGCATTTCATCACTGCATTTTGGTCTAACATGGTTTTGACAAATCACAAGCCACTGCAAGGTTTTTAGGGGCTATAAAATGCCCTTTTGCATTGCCACTTGAGCCTTCACAGAACCCCAGATAACACAAATGCCCTTTCCTTGCATTATAGAAATTCTGTATATTCAGGAACCCTCAGCTACTGAAAAGAGAACATTAACAGCAAATACTCCCACACCAGGGAGCCCCATCCATCACATCTGAAATCTGTCTTGCACAACCCACTCAGCAGAAGGGGTTTTTTATCCAGTTTTTATCAGGGCCTTAAAAAGAAGGAGCAAGATCCTTTTTTTGGAGGGTGATTTGCATCTTTTGGAGCTGGGGAATGGCATCCCATGAACAGTGCTGAAGCTCAGCCTTGCTCTCAGGAGGCTTTTCAGGAGCATCCCCACAGCCCAAGCAGCTTTTGCAAGGAGCTGTGAGGAGCAGCTTTGGGAATCAGGGAAATCCCAGAATGGGTTGGGTTGGGAGGAACCTTAAATCTCATTCTGTTCCACCCCCTGCCATGGGTAGGGACATTTTCCACTGTCCCAGGTGGCTCCAAACCCTGTCCAACCTGGCCTTGGACACTTCCAGGGGCAGCCACAGCTCCACCACACTCACAGGGAAGAATTTATCCCAAAATCCCACCCATCCCTGCCCTCTGGCAGTGGGAAGCCATTCCCTGTGTGCTGTCCCTCCATCCCTTGTCCCCATCCCTCTCCAGCTCTCCTGGAGCCCCTTCAGGTGCTGAAATGCCACAAAAAGGTCACTCCAGAGCCTTCTCGGGCTGAACAGCCTGAAGAATCCCTGGATATGGACAACCACAAGGTTTTTCTCCTCCCTGAGCATGGACAGCTCTGAAATCAGGACTATAATGGGATGTTATTTGTTAGGAAAGGCAAAAAAAGGCCATTTCTGTCAATATTCCAGGTTTCAAGTTAAAGGGGATGCAGCAGAAACCAAGTCTTTTTTCCCAGGGTGGTGAATGCCCCATTCCCTACAGAGCATCCTCCCTCTAACAGTTTTGGGAAGTGCAGGGAATTCAGCCCCTCCAGAGGCTGACACAAGGGACAGGCTCTCATAAAAAAGCTCAATTCCACCCTCAGAATTTAGGAGGAAACACTAAATGTGAATAATCAATGAACCCCAGGCTGCTCCCTGCACTCTGAACTCAGGATTGGTTTCCTGGAAGCCACGTTTTTCCACTCTTAGCTTTAATGGGATCCAAGAAAGATGCAAATTTCCCAAACAATTAAATATACACACTAAGATGGAGCTGCAGCCAAGCTTGTTTTGTAATTCAAGCCTTCTCCTTGTCCCCAAGCAGTGGCTCAGAACTGGTTGAAATGGTGGCAGTGGATGCTGTGGGCTGGCTCAGGGATTTGTTATGTGGATCCCAGTTTTGCACTTCATTTTTGGCTCAGCTAAAGGATGCTTCCTCCTTCTACACCCCAGTGAGAAGTCACTCAATATTCCAGTTTGTAAAGGGCCTGCTTGCAAAAAGCCACTGTCACCTTTGATCCAAGGACACATTTGTGCTGATTAGATTGTCCAAAAACTATTTTAAGCTCGTGTCTGTCAGAATATGGGTCACCCTTTGTAATGTGGGTACATTTGGGTTTGATTTCTGGGGTTAATAAATCATTAATAGATGACAAGTAATCCACATTTTAGATGGCTACAAGCAATCCATTAACCTGCTGGGCCCCTGCAGCCTGTAGGAATTAACCATTTATGGAAATTGTTGGAATACAAATGAGCCTTTTCACTGCTTCTGTACTCTGAGTGAAAACAGATCCTTAATGGGAAGGGTATTTCTAACAGCAGGTGAATTTGGGGAAGGAAAAAGGCAACTCCTGGCTATTAATTCTCAGAGTCTCTGGATCCTTTCCAAGGTCCTGGGGCAATAATTTCCAACTGCTGTGCCTAAAACTTCCTCATATTTAAACTGGAGGTGACTGCTTGCCACCTCATGGCAGAGATCACTGTTTGTATTGTGGGATGGGATTTTCCTGCAAAAAAACCTCACCTGAGCACAGGTTTTGCTTGCTCACAATCCCAGAATCATGGAATGCTTTGGCTTGGAAGGGACATTAAAGCTCATCCCATTCTAACCCTGAAATCTTTTACTCTGCCAGGCTGCTCCAGCCTGGCCTTGGACACTCCCAGGGATCCAGGGGCAGCCACAGCAAATCTGGGAATTCCAGCCCAGCTTCTCCCCACCCTCCCAACCAAGAATTCCTTCCCAAATTCCCACCCAATCTCCCCTTTCCAGAGGGAAGCCATTCCCTGTGTCCTGTCCCTCCATCCCTTGTTCCAAGTCCCCCTCCAGCTCTCCTGGAGCCCCTTCAGGACCTGGAAGAGGCTCTGAGGTCTCTTCTCCAGGCTCAACAGCTCTCTCAGCCAACCAATGTTTTTGTTTCATTTCCTATTAATTTACAGAGTATCTCTGAAAAATGCTTCTTTCTTAGCTCTCCATTTGACAGAATATGCTTTACTTTATGAAAGTCAACTGTAAATCCCAGCCACAAGATTTCTTTAGGACAAATATCTTTACTTCTGAGGCTGCAGCTGCAGTCCTGGGGACAACTCTGGGTCCCTCATGACAAGAGAGACACTGAGGGGCTGGAGAGTGTCCAGGGAAGGGAACAGAGCTGGGGAAGGGGCTGGAGCACCAGGAGCCTTAAAAACTCTATTTCAAGATCTTCATCCAAGCTTGGGATAAAAAATTAGCAGATCTTGGAGGTTTGAGCTTTCTGAATTTTTATCACCAGGTCTTCATCCTAAAACATTGAGGGGCTGGGTGTGTCCAGAGAAGGGACTGGAGCTGGGAAGGGGCTGGAGCAGCAGGAGAGGCTGAGGGAGCTGGAAAGGGGCTCAGCCTGGAGAAAAGGAGGCTCAGGGGGGACCTTGTGGCTCTGCACAACTCCCTGACAGGAAGGACAGCCAGGGGTGTCGGGCTCTGCTCCCAGGGGACAGGGACAGGGTGAGAGGGAACGGCCTCAGGCTGGGCCAGGGGAGGTTCAGGTTGGATATCAGGGAAAATTCCTACATGGAAAGGGTGCTCAAGCACTGGGAAGTGGAGGAGTCTCCACTCCTGGAGGTGGCACTTGAGGTTGGTCTCAGTGGTGGTGCTGATCAACACCTCAACTCAACACCCTCAAAAAGACCTTTTCCTGATGCCTTTTTCTGGTGTTAGGAAAATGAAGCCAGACACAGTGAGAGGGCTGGGGGTCGTTACCTCCATGTTTTAATCAGGATCCTGTTGGATGCATCCACTTCACCCAGGTGACAGCGTGGCAATGCACACACCCATCAGTCACACACACAAGGTACAGACCTCACACATCAGCAAATCCAACAAGGGAGCCCAATCATGGGGCTGGGCTGGGCTCAGCTCCAATTTCCAGAATCTGTCCTGCCAGGGCACCTTGGCATTCCCAGGGGGGTGTTTGGTGTTATAAACACATTTTATAGTGTTGGTTTTTCACAAATAATGAATGCTATGTGTATAATATTGATCTTTGTAGAAGCAGTATTTGTAAATATTTGTAAATGTAGCCATTCTGGTTTTGCTTAATAGTTAAGAAATAACTGACATTGCTATGTTAAATATCACTCACAAAGCACCCCTCAAGCAAGGCCATTTACTCCTATCAAGATATTCCTGGATAAGAGACTCCTCTGCTAAATTGTCAAACAACTACACAAACTTCTACTTCTGTCAAGATATTCCTGGATAAGAGACCCCCCTCTGCTGGGAACTGGTAAAGGACTGTACAGATGGACAGATGAACTGAATTCTTCAAAAGACCTTCATTAGAATTGTACAACAGCTGAAACAGTAAAAAGTATATAAAGAAAGTCTCTCTCTAGGAAAGGTGTGCTCTGGCTCTGTGTCCCCAGGACACTGTAATTCTTTTGCCTTATCTTTGTCTTTTCTTGTTGATTTTTTTTATTAAAAACCTTTTAACTTTAACAGAAAAGGACCTCGTTTTTAACATTTGGTGTCCCTGGCTCTGCAGCTCTGGGCTGTTCAGTCTCAGGGCCTGCAGGACACTCACAGAGCACTGAGCACCAGGCTCAGGGAAGGATTACAAGTGTGCTGATGCTTGTGGGTACACAGAGCTGTGTAAAAGGGATAGAAAAGGAAAAAAACCATTCCAGCATCATTCCAACCACACCAACTCCACACTCCATGCCTTTCCAGAAGCTGCTGAGCTGCAACTTGGCTTGGTGAGCATGAACCCCCCACTGTAGTGGTGGTTCAAGCCCAGATTGTTACATATCCCCTGAGGAATTTCTGGGGGCCTAGAAAGTGGGCCTCTCTAAGGTAGAGTCAGGTTTGGCCTTGGAAAGGGGGTCAAACTCCCCTCTCCCATCCCTCAGTTAACAAAGGTATCTTGTGTCTCTCTCTCTCCTCCCTTACTCCTTCCTGACTCCCTGACCCTCTGACCCTTCCCTGTTCCTCCCCTGTACCATTATGAGATCAGTTGTAACCCTCAGAATAAAAGTCTGAAAGCTGGGCCTTCTGGGGTCTTTTGCCCCTGAACCCAAGCAGAGCAGACCATGGTGTGTTGTGTCTGATTTGGGTTCTGGGTGAGGGAACACTCTCTCTCTCAGCAGCTCTCTGGCTTTTGGGGCAGTGGCCACCATCCCAGGGAAGCCCAGCTCGTGGCAAGGGGAAAAGAAGTCTGTTGGGGAAGATGAAATAGGAAAGCCTTATAGATGTGATTACCTTGTAAAAGATGCTGGAAATATGGAAAGTAGAATCGAAATTGAGATGAAGACAAGGTTTGAGTTGAAGAGTAACTAATAAACAATGGCAGAGCTGGCTGAAGGGAATCCTCCTTCTTGATAGAACAATGCCCTCTGCCCAGGCAGGGCCAAAGGGCAGAGCAAACCCTGCCTGCCTGGTAGAGATTCCAAAATGCAGTTTTTTAAGGTTTAAAATATAACCCCGTATGGTAATGTGATGATTCTTATAGGTTGCATGTAAATGTTGTAGGGTTTGTAGCTTGTCTCAGATTGGTTAAAGAGAATTAGAATATTCAACAGAGAAGATGATTTATTGTATTGCAAACTGCAAATCAACCCTTTTTGCTCTCTCTTTTTGCCTCTTTCTCTCTCTTTCTTTGGCCTGCTCTGAGCTGTGTCTTGCAGCCCAGCAGCCTCTCACACCCACGCTCTTTCCCAATAAACTCCCATGCTCTAAACCCATCTTTAGAGATCCCTCCTTTCTATTTTACCCTCAGAACCAAATCCTACCGAGTTAAATACTACAGAAGTCCTCAGCTGAAGTTGACTTAACAAAAAGGAAACTTTCACAACAAACCGCCGGCCATCCCTGTGCTCAGCTGTTTGGCCCCACCACCACCCCTGTGCTCAGCTGCCCAGCCCCACCACCATCCCTGTGCTCAGCTGTGCAGCCCCACCACCAT
>JAHLSL010000038.1:16658798-16673138 GCA_025920805.1 Petroica traversi | reverse complement strand
CCCTGTGCTCAGCTGTCTGGCCCCACCACCATCCCTGTGCTCAGCTGCCCAGCCCCACCAGCCACAGCCCACCCTGAGAGCCCTGCAGGACTCACATCAGGCATGATCTCGATCTTCTCGTAGCGGCGCTTGTAGGGCAGGGTGAGCACCTCTGCGCGCCGGTAGGACACGGCCGCGGGCTGGCAGTCGATCATCAGGTCCGTGCGGTGCGACTGCGCGGGAGGGGGCTGCGTGTACTGCTCAGGGCACACCACGTGCAGGGGCTGCAAGAGAGTGATGCCAGAATGGTTTTTGTCTTTTATATTCCTTTTACACAGTTCTGTGTAGCCACAAGTATCAGCACGCTTGTAACCCTGCACTGAGCCTGGTGCTCAGTGTTCTGTGAGTGTTCTGCAGGCCTGAGACTGAACAGCCCAGAGCTGCAGAGCCAGGGACACCAAACATTCCCACTGGCTCAGGAACCCAAGGTCTCCTGACAGGAGGATTCTGTAAACTCAGGGTTAGCCCACCCCAACCTCATTATTGGGCCCCCTTGTTGGATCTTTGCTGTGTAAAGTCTATACCTGGTGTGTGTGATTGATGGGTGTGTGCATTGCCACGCTGTCACCTGGGTGAGGTGGATGCATCCAACAGGATCCTGATTAAAATCCTGAGGTAACGACCCCAACCCCTTTAACCGTGTCTGGCTTCATTTTCCTAACACCAGGAAAAGGCATGAAGAGCAGAGGGCAATTCCTGTCAGTGCTGCAAGGAACTGCACTGGGAGCTGCCTGGATTAAAGCCTGTGGCATTAATTATTGCCTCCGTATCACAGCTGCAGCAAGGAGGGAAAAATAGAACTGTTAAATGGCTTTTTTTCTTCCAAATTGTTGCAAGGTAAACTGGAAGCAAATGGCAGCAGTGGTGGAGGCCATCCAGATCTTATTTGGGTTTTGCCTTTTTGTTCTTTTATATGTTCCTTGTAACTCCCAAATCCTTGCCATATAAACTGGGAGCAAATGGCAGCAGTGGTGGAGGCCATCCAGATGTTGTTTGGGTTTTGCCTTTTTGTTCTTTTATTTATTCCCTGCACATATATTTGTAACTCTGTGGCCTACTGTATTAGAAACTACTTCTCCCAGAACTTTTCCATGGCCTTTCCTTAGGCAGAAAGGCAAAACAAATTCCAGAGCTCAAATCCCTCCAAAGCCCCTGTCCTATCTTGGTTCTTCCTGGGAACCAACTCTTGGAGATCCATTTTCAAGGACAGAGCACAGCCAGTGCTGAGGGCTCCAGACAAGGGGCTTGACCTGGGGGGGGGAATTGCATCACCACTTGTCCTCCTAATTGGTGCTTTTTATTAATTATGCTGATTTCCTAAAGCCTATAAATATGGAGTCACCCCTGGAGGGGCTGGGCTTTTGTGGACATCTTTCCATGACTGCCCCCTTCAAATAAAGATCCCCTTTTAAAATCACCTCCTTAATAAAATTATCTCAAGTTTCATTTCCAGATTGGGGAAGATGCAACAGCAGGAGTTGTGAGCAGCAATGACCCACCCACAATTTGTGTCTTTAATTGCCACTTTGTTACAGTTGCCACAAGGAGAAAAAAAAATAAAAATATTCTTTTTTTTCTCTCCTAAATCACAGCTTAGTGCTGTGTCCTCTTCATTAAAAAAAGGATCAGGGCATTGTCTCCTTTTTTGTTTAATGCCACATTTGTCCACAATCCATTTATTCATTTCAGCTGAGTGAAGAATTGCAAGAAAAGGCAACAGAAAATTCATTACCTGGACTTCTTTGAGCAGTTTAGACACCTGAATAAAGTTGAGTCTGGTGTCAATGGGACAATAAACACATTTCATTGCCAAGGGCTGATAGGGAGCCAGGGCATCCAGGTAAGAGAAATCAGGTTCTGCAAAGAGAAATATTGAAATCACTCAGAGCCCATTAACAGCAAAGGTGACCCAATTCCTCTCTGATTCCAGTTTAGTCACAGCTGCTGCTCAGGGTTAATTGTGTTACAGATTTCTCTTCCCATCCTCCTTCCCCCACCCATTATTTTCAATTAATTTGATGAAAATTACGCCCACAATTAGTCTTACCTTAATCAAGCAACAGAGCAATATTATTTCATTTGAACACATTATTGCGTGATTTTTAGAACAAATTTAATCAAGACAAAAACATAATCTCTTTCTTTTTAATCAGATCCTGTAAAGGAGAGCAAAATGTAGACATTTTGAGGCTTGTAAGGTAATCCAAATGGCAAGTTGGTTTGCACTAGGACAAAAATGCAGCATAAAGCACCTATCTTGATATATAAATATAAATAAATAAATAGATTCTCAAAATCTCAAAATCTGCTGCTGGCTGAGCCCCACTGAGCTCAGTGTGGGGATATTTACCCTGAGAGAACAGAACGTGGCACCAGGCAATGACACAAATATTTGGAAGTGTTAAAGGAATAATTTTCCCAAGTTTAAAGCAATTTAAGTCAGAGAAGTTGCCTGGGAACATTAAAATGAAAAATAATAACAAAAAATGAGATTTGTACAAGGATGTGGACCTGAAGCCAAGAATCCACAAACATGAAATAAAAATTATGCTGGGCAAAAAGCCACGTTAGTTAAAAGCAGATGTGGTGGTGGCAATGAAACAAAGGCCAAAAATATCCATGTAAAAATGGCATTTTATGTCAGTTAAGTTGAACAGCAATGAATGGAAGTTTAAAAATAGGAATACTGAGAAAGTTGGTAGTTGAAGAGACCAGTGACCAATTAGGGTTAAATCAGAAGGCATTTTAAAAGTCATTAGGAAAACCAGAAAGCTTAATTAAGGCAGGGGTTCTCTGCTAGAGATGTGCCATGAAATTGTAAAAATTAAGATTAAAAAGTTATCAGAAGGGAGATTTTCCATCCATCTGGGCTTGTGGAGGACACAGAGCTTTGAGGCAGAACCTGCTCATTATTCCTGAATCAGCAGGTCCAGATAATGCACAGCCATGGAGCTTTGGTCTAGAAATCCCATATAAAATCCAGTCCAAAACCTCTCTGAGCTGCTGATGAGAACAGGAGAGCCTTGGAAAAGGCAGAAATTCTAATGAAGGAACCCTAACACAGAACTTGGAAGATTCAGAATGTTAAAAACACAACTTGAGCTGGGCTCCCAGGGAACTCATGTGACACACAGGAACTGCTGTTTTGAAACCACCCAAAATCCCCAAATCACCTGTCTGGAGGCAGCAAGGACACATATTGACTTTTCCTGACAGAATGACAGGTCTTTAGCTTCTCCCCCAAGACTCCTGATTTACTGCTGTGTGACACTGAGTTATAAAACCTTCCACTCTGCAGCTCTGATGTGCATGAGCTGGTTTTAACATCTCCCAGGGAGCTGCTTTTTAAAGGAGACTTCTTTGTATCTTGTCTTCTCCTAGAATTTCTTTGTGGTTCAGTGGTATTCAATATTTTTAATCAATAATCTCCTCAGTGCTGCTCCAGCAGTGATGGCTGCAGGTGACACCAGAGCAGAGCAGCCCCACAGTTTCCTCATGGCTGATTTAATTTGTATTTTTGTCATTGTTTTTTCACATTTCAGATTGGAAAGGTGGGGGCTGACTGGTTCCTGTGGACTGAACAAGCAGGGTTCATTAGGATGGTCTGCAGTTGAAAGGTTCTAATTACCAGAATCCAGGAGTTTTTCAGAGGAAAAGCCACAACATCTGCTCTCACACACTGCTCCAATGGATCTTTCAGAACCACAGGAAATTTTAGCTTGAACCAGAAAAATAATTAAATGGAAATCAGTGGAGCAATGGAGGTTTTTCAGATTTTCACTGGTACTAAGAACAGAAGAATTTAATCTGCTGAATTTCTATAGAATCATCTAGGTTGGAAAAAAATCTGTAAGGTCATCAAATTCAACTGCCAAACCCAGAACTAAACCTGATTTTCTTGCAGCTGAGACATCCATAAAGAAATAGCCTAGGAGTAGACAGTGCTAAAGTCCAGTGGATGTACCCACAGAGACAAAAGCCATGAATTTAAGGAATAAAAGCATCTCAATCATCTGGACTCACTGAGCACTCCAAGGTCCCCCAGCTAGAGTGGAGTTTCAGTGAGTTCAGAGTGAGGATGAATCTCCCAGGTTGTCAGGAGTGACATTTCCATGCCCTCTCAGCCTGCCAGGGCCAGGCTGTGACAGAAGTGCCTCAGCTCCCTGCAGGATCAGGAGCTCACACAGAAAGGTCAATGGTCTCTCCTCTCAGAAGACACAGAGGAAGAGTTCTTGCCATGAAAGGCCAGTTCCTGACACCCTGGGCAGCACATTCACATCCTGATTAATGCCTCTGCTTCCCTGGGGATTCATGGGATGCTCACCCCAGCAAAGGCTCTGCACACTCGGGCTTCACTGGAGTAGAATTCACTATTTCCAAGATTCACCAATTCCAATCCCCATGGCAATTTTACCTAATTGGGTAATTAGGGTGTATCCTGAACTGCTCAAAGGTCAGGAGGGATGGGCACTGCAGCAGCTCTGCCTTTAGTGCTGGGATGTTCTGCACAATTTTTCAGCAGAAAACCAGTGTGGATTTAAGTTCCCTGCAGGAACCCACTCATGTCTCCCCTCCCACTGAATAGGGTTAATTATACACTTTAAATCTCCCAAATTGGCTTAACAGCATCATGGTACTTCAGACTTTTTGGTGGCAACACTGTGAAAGAGTCAAAGGGACTTGCTTGTCATTAGCCTCGAGTCTACACTTAAAGAAAGAAAGAAAGAGGAGATGACCCTTTCCCAGCCCTCTTTTCCTCAGGAGGTTTTGTGCTTTCCAGCAGCTTTCCTATTCCCTAAAAACTGGAGGCAAATATTAACAGTGGGACTCCATCCCACCCTTGCTGTGGGAGTTGATCTGTTCCTCAGGGCTCTCCTCCCCAGTTCTAATTACTTTGAAAATCCACTTATTTTTTTACCTGAACACACCTCCCATTATCCCAGAGCTCCTTATTCACAAATCCAGGAGAAAAGGACCTAAAGGATTATTCTTTGCCTTCTCAGATCAGGACAATGCCCACTGCAGGCTCTGTTTGGGTGCACCTCACAGAACCTCAGCTCCAGGGGAGGCCTTGAAGGATTTTTAATCAGGGTCACCACTAAAATCAGACAGAGAGAAGTGGAGGGATTTAAAAGACCTGTTGAGTACTGAGAAAGGAAACAGCTCCCCTGGGGAATGAGCCAGAGCTGTGCCTTGAACTAGAAATGTGTCTGTCAGCCAAAAACCATCTGAGCCAAGCTCAGCCCAAAGGCAGAACAGCTCAGATCCCTGTGCCCACAATGCTGGGACAGCAGAGAGGACAGAAACCTCTTTAGGTTTCTTTCTGCTGATGAAAGGGCAGGAGAAGGGATGAGGAAAGGTTTGTGGTTCCACTGGAACCTGAAGAAGTGTTTCTCCTTTCTGACCAGCATCCATTAGGTCTTGCCTGGGTTTAACTTGCAGCCAGCTGCTTTTAATTCAAAAATTAATTTCCTTTAGGCATTTTACTGCTGTGCATAGCAAAGATTTTGTTCAGACGTGGCAGGAATGGGCTCTGCATGGCAAAGGTTGGCTCTGCAGGGCTGCACTGAATTAAATGGCACAATAATTACATTTGTCCCTGCAGTCAGTCCTGGGGCCTTAATTTAGATAAGCTCCTACTGAAGTCAAAAACTTCTGTCCCAGAACAAATGAGTAAAGCCCCAGGGATGTGGCCACACTTCAGCAGAGTGCACAAACTGTTAATTTGATAATGAGATCAGCATTTTACTTACCTGTGAATATAACAGTGTTGAGGCTGGATTTTCCCCACAGCTCCATGAAATGCACCACATCCCCAAACCTGAGAGAGGGATGCCCAGTGAACACAACACAGGGCTGCTTGAAGTCATTGCTGAAGTCTCCATGGATGCTGGGATAATGTTTCAATTTGTTTGTCTGAATGAGCTGTAAGGAAAACAAAAATCCAGACAGTGCAACTTTTCATGCCTGTGGGCTTGAGTGTGTTTATTTACATGAGGTTACAAATGTTCTACAATTTATTCCTAACTCATCAGAGTCCCTTCCTGCATCCCCCTCGGATTTTTCCAACAAATTTAGTCATGACTGTCATAAATGTTCTGGAAAGGAAGTCAGAGCCAGCTGCCTCCAGGATGGTGACTGGGAGGAAACCCTGCAAACACTCCCTGTTTTGAGTTCCCCCGAGTGAGCAGAGAGCCAAATTCACAATAAACTCCTTTTTTCCTATTTGCCATGGCTGCAGAGAGCTCTGGGCTGGTGTTTAACCTGCTTTTCTTGCCTCACAGCAGCAGCAGGCACTTCTGCCTTCAGCAGAATGTCGCTGAGCTTTCCCTGTCTGAAGGGCTCACAAAGTCTAACCTGCTGAAAAAGAACATTTTCCCTTCCTTAGCTATCTCTGAAACCAGCCATAAACATGAACTAAGAGCTACAGGATGTTCTGCAGACACAGAGCAGTCAGCTCTGCAGGTGGAACAGATTTCTTTACTAAAGTGGAGAAGTTTATTTATTAATGCACTTTTGGAAGAGTTTTGCTTTATTTCTCCTGCCACTGTTTCCTAATCTGCAAAACAAGGTGCAACTTAAAAAGCAATTTAATAACCAGGCTGTGAAGTGCTTTCATGCAATATTTTGCAAGTTTTTCCTTGGCAGGTATATGCTCCAGCCTGAAAATAACTGTAAATACAGTTTGCTTAAAAAGCAAGGGATTGAGCACATGAAATCCCAGACTGAACAGCTGAGAGAAAAACGAGATGAAGAGCAAGAGGGAGGGAATGGTGGTGCTTTCTTTGTCAGCCAGTTCTTAAAGGAGGTTGGATTGCTCAACAAATCATGGAATCTTGGAATGGTTTGGGTTGGAAAGGAACCTTAAACTCCATCCTGTTCCTGCCATGGGCAGGGACATTTTCCACTGTCCCAAGTCCCATCCAGCCTGGCCTTGGGCACTGCCAGGGATGCAGGGGCAGCCACAGCTTCTCCTCAAAAGGAACAATTTCTCCCTAAAATCTCATCTAAACCTTTCCCACTTCAGCTTAAGGCCATTTCCCCTCGTCCTGAGTTATTTTTACCATGGCAGACCTAAGGTGCCTGCATGGAAATGAAGATAAAATGAGAATTCTCAGCAATCTGTGCACCAAAAAACATCTCAGAATCCAAGGTTATGACAATTCTGTAGGTGCACGTGATCATTTAATGGAGGAAAGAGAAACTGGACTACATGTTCTGCAGTTTACAAGCAATAGCTAATTCCTATTTAATCTTCAAGAGGGAAATTGGAAAAAAAACATCCAATAACTGCTCAGGCAGTTGGCAGGCACTGAATCTCAAAAACATTCCTGCAATTATACTGGTAAAGATTTCTGATTAACACATCTGGAGTGCAGGGTTTAGAATCTAAACTTAGCTTCAGTAACAAAAACTGCAGTTTAGCAGACAATGGGTAAAACAAATTTGAATCCATAAAACATTGACATTTCAATGAACTTGTAGGAAATGGCCTGAAAAATCTTTTTTTCTGTTTGTTTTTTTTTTTTTTATGGAAGCCAAAAGTCTCAAAACTGAAGCTGCACAAGCAGTTTCAATTGGATAAACTGGAAGAGGAGGATGATTTCTATTTCAAATATTAAATGGGATATGTGACATTCTAGAAGAAAACTCCACCAGGGACAGGCAGATAGGTCAGGGAAAGCCATTTCTACAGCCAGCATTTATCTGAGCCACTCCTGAAAATCACAAACTGTTCTTCCAGCATCTTCTTTCACAGGTTCAAAATGATATTTATCTGCATGCAGCACTCAGAGCTTTGGGAAGATGTGAGAGCAGCACTGGATGTGGAAAGCAGTGAACAGCTCATTTCTCTGCCATTCCTCCACAAATGTTCCCTGCTCAGCAGCATAAAAGCTGTATTTTCTTCAAAGCTTCAAATCCCCTCCTACTGCTTTGTAAAGAGACACAGGAGCTCTAATCCAGTTTTCAGGAGCTCGCTGGTGATGATTCCTTTTTCATCTTTTCTTTTTATCCTGCCAGATCTTTTCTGCTAAGTCTGGTGAGGCTCCAGAGCTCAGCTCACAATCCCTGACTCTCACAGGTGGACAGAGCAGGAGTGAAAGGCTACAAAAAAAAGCAAGTTTAGAGCCATTCTGCTCACTCCAGTGAGAAAGCAGCTGGTGAATTTTAGTGTCTACAGTAAAGCTTCTTCTAATCACCCCATCAAAAATATACAGAGCTGAACGTGCAAAAACAGGTCCAACAAAATTTCCCAGCTCGTTAAGGGGAGTCTGTAATGATTTGTGCAGGTTTGGTTTTCTATCTCCAGATGAGATGGGTTTGTAAAGCTTTGCTGGGCCATGGTGACACCTCCAGCCTGGGCAAACACAACCCTGGCACTGAGCCAGGCAGAATTTCCAGAGAGGGCCTGGTTTGTGGGCAGCAAAAGCAACATCCAGAGCATCTTTTTACAGAAAGAACCACTGCTGACTGAAAGCTTAAGAGATGGGGCTGGTGAAGCACTGAATCAAGAGTGAGAGCTGTGTTTTGCTGAAATCCCAAATGGTTCTGCTTCCCTTTAAAGCTGCAGGCTTGATTTACAGGGTCAGCAACTGCTGCTATAAACAGGATAAATCTCCAGAGCCTTTGTGTAGCCTCTGTTGAAGTGAGCCAAAATACACTGATATTTACTCTGTGTGTGTGAGTGTGCTCTGGATCCAGAATTTGGAACAGATGTGGCTCCTAACAGGGAATGAGAGATGCATTTATTGCTTCACCTCCCTCACTCCCTTCACCAGATCAGCACTAACAGGGGCCTAATTCTGTCACAGAATATCCAGAGTTGGAAAGGATCCTCATGGATCACTGAGCCCAACTCCTATATAATAATATTTATAGCACAATTCTACACAATACTATTAAACAAACTGTAATATTACACAATCACTTGATTGCAGGTATTTATTTAAATGGGTTATGCAGGAACTGGTAAATGGAGGAGGGAACCAGAGATGAAGAAGACAAATGCTGGTATTTAAGAATCAGAATCAATATTGCTCCCACCCTGGCTCTTTTTTGAGTCAGAAAAAAGGGGTTTTGCAGCCATTTCTCTTAGATCTTGCTAACAGCATCCTTAATAAGAGCACAGTAAATCCAAATTCTCCCTCCACTGGCAAATACTGATCAATACAAATTACCTCTCAAATTTTATTGTTGCAGACATTTAGAGGAGCCTGGATTCACTTATCTTAGAGCCTGAAATTGTCCATGTAAAGATCAACCAGAGAGGAACAATTCAGCCACAACAATTGAGCCATTCATTTATAAACATAAAGCCTCCACAAAAGGGATGGGGCAGAGTCTACAATCCATGGATCCTGTAAAAATGATCAAGGAGATCCCTAATTCCTCATTTGGGGCTGTGCTGGGATGGGATATTCCCACATGGAATTTGCTAAGACACCACACATTTGTTCTGGGATACCAGAATAACAAATTTAAGCTAAACAAGTTACTGGTTTGTGTTTTACAGCATTTCCAGCAAGGCATTGTGGAGCTTTTATTTAGTTGATCCTCAGATTTAATGGATACAGGGGCTTGGCAGTGAAAGCCACTCCTGCCTTGCCAGCCTGTGCTGACAAATATTTGGGGTCTCCAGTGTTTGACTTTGCAGTCACAGCAATTCTTCCCTCAGAAATGTCAAAAAGAAGCTCTTTCAGTTTGGGCATCACTAAAAGGCTGCAGGAGAGACTTTTACAAGACCCTGGATACTCCATTTTGATTAATTTTAGCAGGACCTGATGTTCAAATCCATCCCTACAAAGCTGAAGCACTTTAGCCCACATTCCCTAACAGAAGGAAATATTCCCTGTTCCCTCAGACTGGAGGTTAGGAAACAAATGCCACCACAAGAACTGTACCAGGACTGTGTAGGAGGAGGTAAGATGAACATCTACTGCTCCATTAAAGTGGAATTAAACAAGGAGGGAGAAATGTTTCAGGTCCTCTGCAGAGCTGAACATGTGTCTGGTTTTATTCAGCAGAGCAGAACAAGGAATGAGTTCAAAACACACAACATAAATCATAAAACTGGAAAATTTCCACGTGGAGAGAATGCAAAAGCTTCAAACAACAGAGTGTGGAGAAATAAAAATAGTAATTCTAGAGACAATGAAGATGCTTTTATTTATCCTCCCGTGACAATAATAAAGGCATAGTTAAGTGAAATGCCAAATACAATCACAGCTGATTAAAGGAAGGAATTATTCTGTTCTACTACACATCAGGCACTGCTGGAACTCATTGCTGCAAGGGACAACATTGAGGATTTGAGGGATTTTTTTGCCTTCTTTGTTTTTAAACTGTGCTGTTGATACAACCAACAGGAACAGCACATTTCAGGACCAGCAGCATGCTGGGCTGGGCTTGTTCTGTGGATAATTAGGAGCTTATTTCCTGGCCTGTCCCTCTCTGATCTATCATGCCAGGCATGTTATTAATGCTTCCTAAGAAGTAAGAGGCATGTCTGAGTAATTCCCTATTTTCCTCCAACAACTGAGCAGTTAAGCACATCTTTTCATGATGGGCAATTTCAGCACAGGTTACATTGCACAAGCCTGCCATTACTTTGAAAAAAGCCAAGCAATTCCCCACTAACAACCTCTCCAATAGAAACCATCATTCACTGTCTGCTTCTGATACTCATTAAAAATCCCCTGAAGTGCCAGGGGAGGGGAGGGGGGGTTGTGGAAGCCCAGGATTGTGCTGGGAAGAGGTTTTATGGATGTTTTACACTGTGTGGATGAAATGCAGTGTCAGGGGTGAGATTTTGGAGATTTAACAAGGGACCCTGGCATGGACATCCCCTGGGAAGTTCCATCCTGCACCTGGAACAGGCACTTTCCTCCCTCTGGGCTGAGCTGGGATGCACTGCTGGGAGGCCTTTCCTGCATAATTACCCTGATTATTATTATTATTAATTACACACAAAGCACAGAGCAGCTCCTGCAAAGCTGTGCCAATAATTTGGCAAAACCTCGCTGTCCACTGGCCCCACGAGAATATAAAACATTCAGGAATTAGAGGACAGAGTTATCACTCTATAAACACAAAATCCCATCATGTAAAATGGGTTAATTAATCCAGTGACAGCATCTCGGTTTTGGATGGATTTTCACTTAAATCTGCCACTTCCAGTGAATATTGTGAACCAAAATATGGGCTGTGAGTGAATCCAATGACCCTGTGGATCAACAAGGACACCCCAGAAAATTGGGATGGAGGGCAAGACAGAAAGCACAGGCAACAGCAAACCTTGCACTCAGAGAATTTGCAATTGATTTATCAGTGGGAATGAATTTTTTTGGTTATAAAATAAGTGGTGAACAGGTGGCTTGCCCTGCAGTCCACATTATTCTTGGTAACAGATTATACATAATTCACTGCACATCCTGCTTGAAACACATTCAAGCATCTGGAAAGAGCAAGGGCTCCTGGTCAGATCCCACTTCTAACAACACCTTTGAAGCACCTACAGATGATGGATATGATGGGTAATGGCAATTTCCAGAACAAGTCCCTGGATGAGATATCTCAGAGGAAAAAAAAAACACCCAGTGTCTGTAAAAGCATTTTATTTCTGGGCTCTTAAACCTGCCATGGCCACTCTGCACATCTCATTAAACAGCTCAGACCACAGCAACTCAAGAATGCAGTTTTCTGCATGTCCCAAGTGGCTCAGTGGCTCACAGGAGGAGGATTTAACTAAAATTCTCATTCCTGTTTCTGCCTCTTGTTTACTTCAGTGGGAAAACCACCTGTTCCCATGGTAGAATCTCCTGTCCTCACATGTGAGATAACTCTGAAGGCATCAGTTATATTTAATGTCTCCTTGGCTAAAGCTTCCCCTCAAATTATTATTTTGTTGCAGGGAAATCCTCCAAATTAGGATCCTCATTCCTCTTTGCTTCATAACAATGCTCAAGTAATTTCATTTAAAATTGCCACTGACAGCACTCAGTGCTGCAAACCTCCAATTCTGATATAAAATCTCTCTTTGAAGATCCCATTCCTCCTGCAGCAGAAATGGTGCCTGCTTCAGTGAGGGGGGAAGGAGCTGGCATGACTAAGCTGTCTCTGATAAGGAGCTCTCAGTTTCACAGACTTGGAAATAAACTGCTTGGACAAAGGGAATGCTGGTGCTTGCAGCTGATAAGAGCAAACATCCCACTCCAGATCTCCTTCTGTGGGGGAAGGAGTGAACCAGGCCAGCCTGTGCAAGTGATATGCTGGAATAAACAGGGTAATTTTGGAGTTGAGGGAACACCATCACTCATTCCTCCCCCACGCTCCCAAATTCATCACAGAAAGCAAAGGAAAAAACCACTTTTAGGAGAAATGAAACAAAACTTAAATAGCTGTAGAAGGGTTCAGCAGAAAAGCAGCAGCTACACTGTGTGGACTGTGAAAGTAAACAAGATTCTGGTGTCCTTACCTCAGCATGGGGAAAAGGAGGCTCTGGAAGATACACCTTTGTTTGTTTGTTATGACACAACCTTTAAGAGAAAAGGAAATCAGCTGGGTTAGAGGTGCAGCACATCCTGCAGCATCTGCTGCCATCTACTGTTCCCCTTCTGGGGAAAAATGCTTTGGATCTGAGGTGCAAAATCCCTGATTTGTCCTGTTGCTGCCAGGGTTTGTGGCTGGAGGAGCCACCCTACAGGACAGGACAGCTCAGTCACAGCAGGATCCCCCAGAGAAGGTGCAAGGCAGAATTACAGGGTAATTCTGTGTATCTGTAACTCAGCACCCACAATGGTTACTCACCCACACCTCAGCAGTTTTTGCAAAGCCAAATCATCTGTCAACAGAAAAATCCCCCTGGCCTCATCCCCCTTCTCAGCAGTGACTTGGTCCTTTTGCTCACTCTCATCCAAGTCCCCTGTGCATTTTATTATTGCAGTTTAATGTTGGTAAAATGCCTCTCCCCATGGCCCAAGGCTCACAGTGACCTGGCACTTTGCATCAATCACTTCTCTTTAAAACAGATACTGAGAGCTGTTGATGAGCTCTGCCCAGACTCCTGATTCATCCTATTACAGCAGCTAAAAAAAAGCTGTTTGTCACAGGTCTGGGTGATGTCACAATGATCTGCAGTGACACTGTCCTGCTGCCTTTTTCTGGGAAACACTGCCTGGCTCATACCTGCACTTCATAAAATAGAAATGAGCCTGGGTCAAACTAATTTTGATAAAGCCTAAGGCATATTAAGAGCAGGACATCTCTTTTAGCTGAGCAAAGAGTGGAATTAAAGGCTGGGATCCCTGATTATCAAACCACAGTTCTGACCCCAAAACTCAATTTTATAGATGTTCAACCTTTGCCTCCATTTCCATGTAAATCCACCAGATTTCAATCCTCTTTACAATTCTTACAAGATTTCCAGGACCTTTCTTTTCTTTCCTCAACTCCAAAATCTGGAGAGGTAGAAGAGAGGTAGAAGGTGGCTACCTTTCTGTATTTAATATTCCAGAGCATGATTCCATTTGTAAGAATTTGGGAAGAGTTCCAAGTGGTTGAGCTCTCCTTTCCAGGGCTCAGAATCACAGAATGAGGTGGGGAGGAACCTCCTGAGATCATCAAATCCAAGCCTTGCTCAGGCACTCTCAGCCAGAGCAGATCATGAGAATGTCCAGTTGGATTTTGATGTCTCCACAACCTCTCTGCACAGAGGCTGCAGTCTTTCATAGAATTGCAAAATCATGGAATGGTTTGGGTTGGAAAGGAGCTGATCCACCATCCCAGCTGCTCCAAGCTCTGTCCAGTTTGGCCTGGAACATTTCCAGGAGCAGCTTCTCTGTGCCAAGACCTCCCCAGCCACACAGGAAATAATTTCTTCCCAATATCCCACCCATCCCTGCCCTCTGGCAGTTTAAATCCCTTACCCTGATGGAATTTCATGTTTTAATTTGTTCTGTTTAATTTAATGTGCCCTGCTGAGGAGACTGATCCCTCATTCTCTGTACTCCCATCAGGTGTTCCCACACAAAGATAAGATCCCCCTGAGCCCTCTGCTCTCCAGGCTGGAGAATCCCAGCTCCCTCAGCCTCCCCTCATCTCCCTGGCCCTGTGATGGCCCCATTCCAGAAATCCCATATCCTTCTGGCCCTGGGGAGCCCAGAGCTGCACAGAACTCTGTCCCTGTGCTGGCCATTTCAGAAATCCCACATCCTTCTGGTACTGGGGAGCCCAGAACTGCACAGAACTCTGTCCCTGTGGCCTCCTTCCAGAAATCCCACATCCTTCTGGCCCTGGGGAGCC
>JAHLSL010000038.1:16627761-16658788 GCA_025920805.1 Petroica traversi | reverse complement strand
TGTGGCCTCCTTCCAGAAATCCCACATCCTTCTGGCCCTGGGGAGCCCAGAACTGCACAGAACTCTGTCCTTGTGTTGATCATTCCAGAAATCCCACATCCTTCTGGCCCTGGGGAGCCCAGAGCTGCACAGAACTCTGTCCCTGTGGCCTCAGCAGAGCTGAGCAGGGCAGGATCTCCTCTCCTCTCCTTCCTGGGCTCTGCCTCATGTAGCCCACGACACTCCTGGCCTTTTCTTGGCTCAGCTCAGCAAAATTAAGCCTGAAAACTCCATTTTGCTTCATGGTGGAGTTTGGGGGCTAAGATTTGTGAAGGACAGAGCTAAAACTCACTCAGGTCAGGACATAATTTACTCATTGGTGTAAGCACCAAAAAGCACAGACTGAGCCTGCACATTTAATAGGAAATGATCCTTCCCCCATCACAGAACATGTTCTTACACACCCACCCACCCTGGTGCCTCAAGGAACAAGTTCACAATCCCATCCAGGTGAATTTTAGGGCCTGTCAGGTGGAGATAACCTGCCCTTGCCTCTCCCCAGAGCTGAGGGTGCCCTCGGGGCTGCCCTGGCACACCTACCACTCTGCAAAGATCTGGGAGAACTCCAGGGAGCTGTTGGCAACAGGTGAGATGAAATAAAAGGGGATGTTGGAGAGCCCTGCAGAGTCAATGTACTGGTAGAGACACTCCAGAAGGTCATAGATCACTCCAGAGGGGTAACAGGGAACCAGGACATTGCCTCCATTCCGGACAGTCATTGCTAAAGGAGAGAGAGAAGGACAGGAATCAATTCACTGGGCTCAAATTTAAACTTTTAATCAGTTCCTTTCACCTAAATTTTATATAAAAAGCATGAATTCACAACATATTATGCACAGGAGTTGGGAAGAAAACCTCGGGTCATTAAATGCATTTATTTCCTGCCTTCTCCAGGCTCAGTGGAGTGATTTTACTCCTTTAGCTGGGAACACACAACAGCCTGAGCACAAGGAAAACTCCTGACAGGAGAGGGCAGCCGTGCACTGGCACAGGAGGATAAAGGAGTGACCCAAACCACCTCAAAACAAACCTTGCTCCATCCCTCAGCTGTCCCCCAGAGGGGATGGACAACAGCTCCCAGGTCTGAGCCAAAAGCACTGCACACTGAGCTGCTCTGTGCTTGATGAAAGGCTGAAGGTGTGGTTATTTCAAACAAAATTCTAAGTATTTCTGTCCTTGCCATGTAACAAGAACAATTTAAAACAATTTAAAACTTGCAGGCAGCATGGGACTAGATAAACATGAGGAGAAGAAAAAGGAAAAATAGTTTGGCCCTGTAATTGAGAGAGATCTGAGCACAACAGCAAAAGCAAGCAGAGCAAACATTGTGTTCTTTTGGCAGAATGAATGACAAAAATGCTGCACCTTCTTAGAAAGGAGAAATATTTTGTTCAGCTCAGTGAGCAATTCCACCTGGTCCTGGGGTAAAACCATCCACTGCTGTTAACTGAAAAGCAGTAAAATTATGCACCAAGCACTCCACAAAGAGCTGGGGAAGAGCCTGAAAATACAAATACTGCACCCCCCCCAAAATCACTTCCTTGACTTCAATTTCTTGCTGAGCTTTGTTGGGGTATGGATTTAGCATTTGCAGGGTCTTTTTGGCCTTGATGGGGTAAAATCTTCCTCAAGGAAGATTTTTCTGGCTGAATGTTTAAGTTCTAGGGAGTTCAGGGAGATGCACAGCCCAGGAGGATTTTTCACATACATTTGTGGTTGTTTTACTCCTTGTAGCAGTCAATGCTCAAAGGCCCCTTGTTTATCACTTAAAATACAACTTCAGGAGAGTGAATTTATTTCTTCAGGCCATATCCAAACGATACCATCCAAATATTTGTGGAGATGAACAGCAACAGTTCCCATTTGTGCAGAACTCGAGTTATTCCCAAACATCCCAGCAAAGGGTGACATTATCCCCCTCACATGGGCAAATCTAAACTATCCCAGCTGTAAACAGGATGTGAAGAGAGCAGTGAGGAGGTTAAGAACAACATTTTCAAAGCCATCTGGAGGTGGAAGTTGAGCTTCAGGACCTGAATTTGCACCGAGACAAAAATTGTGCAGAGGAAAGGAAAGTATCTGCACCTCCTGCAGCAGGAAAGGGGCACAGGCCAGGGATGGGATGCAGAACAGAGGGTGAAGAATGTGCCCAAAAAAAATGTGGATTCATTCCTTTGTGGTGCTTTGAGCCTGGCTGGAGGCTGGGTGCCCACCAAAGCTGTTTGATCACTCAGCTGGGCAGGGGAGAAAATGTAACAAAAAACTTGTGGGGAGAGTTAAAAACAGGCAGAGATCAATGACCATTTACCATTGTGGGCAAAATGGACCTGACTTGTGGAAATTGGTTTAATTTATGACTCCTCTCTCCACAGGACCCATTCCAGCCTCATTCAGGCATCCTCTGCTCCAGTGTGGGGTCTCCAGGGGATTTCTGCACCCTCATGGTCTCCAGGGGCTGCAGCCTGGGCTGGGAATCTCCACTCTGGTGCCTGGAGCAGCTCCTGCCTCTTTTTCCTCTCCAGGGTCTCATATCCTCACTCCTCTCTTCCTTGGCTGCAATTCCTGCACTGCAACTTCTTTCCCCTTCACTCTGATACCCCAGAGGTGTCACCACCACCTCTGATGGGCTTGGCCTTGGCCAGCAGTGGGAAAATTCTGGAAACTCCTCCCAGAAAGCACCCCTGGAGCCCCACACAACCTAATCTGGCCAGGCCAAACCCAGCAGAGCCTCTTAGAGAAAATTCTGGAAACTCCTCCCAGAAAGCACTCCTGGAGCCCCACACAACCAAAACCTGGCCATGCCAAACCCAGGAGAGCCTGAATTCCCAGCTATCCCTTCCTCATTGATTCTCTGGAAAGCTCAGGCCTTTTCTGCTGAAAAAAAAGCACAAGTTGGAGATTCCTGGGTCACAGAGGAAATAATGGAGAGTGAAGTGTTGGAGGAGCTGCCACTTTGAGTTTCTGTCCCCAGCAAAACTGCAGAGCTGCTGAGCAATAATGGACAAAATCACAATCCAGGGAGTGGAGGAGGATTCCAACCAGGCTGGAATCCACAAAGGGATAAAAATCACCTCCCAGGTGAAAACCATTCCAAGAATTCTGCTTTCCACACAAGCAGCAGGTCCAGTGTGGCTCTCTGCAGCACTACAACTTTTTAGAGTTGTCAGTAAGAGGACACATCTATCTGAAAGCTCTTTAAAACCCAATTTATCTCGGTGACTGACGGATGCTCTCGCTTGATAAAAGTTGTATAATAATCTTGGCATTTCAAATTTAGTCTCCTTCAGCAGCTCCATAACAAGTTGTCCAATTTGCAACTCACAAAGAGATCCCTGCTTTCCCAACAGCTGCTGCCACAAGGTCAGGCTGGCACCTAAAAAGCAAACTGTGCTCTTTTCTGCTCTCTACAAACACACACAGCCTCACACTCACACAAAATATCACCAACTGTCCCCACAGACAGACTGGCAGCTCTGCTGCTGCTGCCCAAGGCAATGTGGAAATAAAATGCTCTCCTTGAGCTGCAGAGGTGCTGAGCAGGGAAAAACAGGGTTTGGGGTGAACTGAGAGCAAGCTGGGGGTGGGACAGAGAGTGGGGAGGAAATTGTGAGTGCCTTGGGGATCAGGGCTGCAGCTCCACGTGCTGGGATGAAAACAGAGATTGATGTGGAGTGTTCACACTTCCATTTCTGTGCTTCTCATTCCTCCCTCAGAACCATGCTGGAACCTCCCATAGATATTTTTGGTGAATTTTGGAGTTTTTACTTTGAGTATTCTGAGCTGTTTGTGCACTGCCATGAACATTTAGGAAATTGGAAAAAACGAGGTGAAAACTACAGTGCTCAGCTTGCCTACTCAATTGCTTTTCCAAGTAAGCCACTGCTTTTTGGACTTTTTTATATATTTGAAAGAAAACTTTCTCTATTTTTTGATGTTGGGTAGATAAATATAGCTGGTGTAATGTAAAACACAGCTCTAGAACTGCATCAATATAGAATTATTTCATTTCTTCAGGTTGCTGGTTTTTGGCAAGTACCACTCAAATTGCAGATTCTTACAAAGGTATTATTTTAAGCATGTGTCTTCTGTTGTTCTTTAATGATTTTCTCATTTCTCTGAGTTGGTCTCACTCGAGACAGAAACTGGCTTGAGGACCTGCAAAACCCTGAAAATAGCTCAGAATGTTTCTGCAAACCAGAACAAGTTGTGCAGACAAACAGCCACCTGCACTGACACATGCAACACATTTATTTATACACACTCAACTTCTGGATTCTGCTTTGGCCCAACTACAGCTCTAAGAGTTCAATTTTTAAATGCATTTAAATTAACTCTTTATTCAGTGTGACAGGAGGGGATTGTGCCACCATCTGTCAGGGGGACAGTGACCCCATGAAGGGACAGGGAAGGGCAGCACATCTGGATTGACAGAACAAGGTCACCAGGGCTGATAATATGAATAAAATAATAAAATTCACAATTAATTAAAAACAATGAAAACACAGATGAAATACACACACACACACGTGAAAATACACATTTAGGAAAGGAAGTCACAGGTATTAACACAGTTTCAAGGGGAGGTTGAGCAAAACCATTGGACATCATGGATTGCACAATCACATGGAATTCAGGGAATTCCTGAAATAAAAATACTTAAAGATTATGAGAGGAAAGAAACCCAGAATCTCACCCTGCTCTCCATCTGCATCTGCACACAGCCCCTGCTGCAGCCAGGATGTTGGCAGAGAGGATCTTTAGTACAAGCCATGATTATCATTCTCATAAAGTGCCAAAATTTGCTCTGTTAACAGATATTTAGGATCATTGAGTGGGTTGGGCTGGAAGGGACCTTAGGGATCATCCAGTTCTCATTCCACCACACCAGGAATTTAATGAGATTTAGTCTTGTCATGCCTTTGGTAACCTTTGTAAAGATTCTCCTAGCACAAGCTTTTTAGTTTTATTTGCAAAAAGTAGTGTATTTAAAATAAAGAGAATATCTCTGATAAAAGAACAGGCATCAGAGAGCAGGACAGGCATGGGGAAGTGGTTTGATGAAAAAGGATGAGAGCACAGAGGAACTGAGCAGGGGGAAGGGGAGAAAAGGAGAGAACAGCATTGGATGTGACATTCCAAACAGGCTGGAAAATGCTGCCATTCACACTGATATCACAGCTTTGCAATTATCAGCTTTTCCAGCTGTGAAAGCATCTGATTAGGTTTTATATTTCTGGGGGTCTATAAATATATCTTGACTTTTTTTTTTTTTTAAACAGAGATTGTGCTGTTTGCTTTTGATATATTTAAAAGCCAGGTGTAAGAAGGGAAGCAGATGTGCTTGTTTTCAAAACTGAAAGTCATAAAAAAGCATGTAAAGATTTTATTCTGGCTGCTACACAGGAAGGAAACAGTGATATTTCAGCTGGGAACAATATCCAAAGCCCAGGCAACACGTAGCCTGTTGGCAGCCAAGTGACACACTTAGCAAACCAGAAGCAGCAGATGATTAAATCACATTATACCTGTTCCATTCCAAAACATTTTAGGTACAACTTGTGTCTCTCCAAGCACTTACTGTATTAATGACATCAGGAGTGCATCATAAAATCCAAACAGGTGGGTTCATGCCAGGAGCTATAGCTGGACAACTTATTCAATTCCAGGAATCTCAGAATTGTTTCCCACCCAAAGCCATGAAAAAGAAGATAAAACAGGCAGGAGGTTTCTCTCAGTGACCTACCCAGGTTGCTGCAGAACTCTCCCACCATTCCATCAGGGTTGGCAGTGGGGATCTGGGTCAGCCCTGTCAGGATGAGAACGTCGCTGTTTTTAAGAGAAGCCTGGTCCATGGGCTGGAACAGAGCACAGGGGAATAAAATCAGATTGAAATCTCCATGGAGAGTTTCTCCTGGTAGGATATGATAGATACAGTAACCAAACACTTCACTTAAACCAAACTTTGAACTTCACACTCCTCCATCTGTGGAACCCGAACTTGTTTTATGCTGGTATTTTATGAAAGCAGAATAAAAATGCAAACCCATTTCTCTGCATTAGCAAACAGAAAGTAGATATGCAGAAATTATACACTAAGTACATATTCTTGATACTGAAAATTTAGCCTGATCCAATCTTGGTAAGGTAAAAATCCACTTCTCTCTCTGCAGATAGTGAAAAGGTAACTTTGAGCCTCAGTCTGGGTTGGGATGCCCTTCCCACAGCTACTGCTCAAGCAAAAGTGGGCAGCTGAGTGGTATTTTATGGTTATTTACTCTCAATTAACAACTCTGCACTCTCAACAACCAGGAATGACTTCTGCCAGAAGAAACAGATGAAGATTTCCTCTGCTGAACCTCCAAGACCCTCAATTGCCCTGCTCAGCTCTCCAGAGTATCTGAAGCAGATGAGAAGGACCCTGCTCTGTTAAAAATGCAGGGGAATTTCATCTCAACTCTGACAGAAGTTTCCTCTGTGCACCTCCTTGTAGGATCAGAGCTGACATGTGAGATTTATCCCAATCTTTGACTCTCTGCAGTGTGTCCATGAAAATGAAATGCCAATAATGCAATAAAAAATAATCCAGAATCTGCCTATGATAATGTACATAATGATTATGGCATATTAGATCCACATAATTTCAGCTGCCATTGCACTGAGAGGGCCTGCATTGATTTTTGTGGGTTAATGTAAAGAATATGTCTTAAAAGGCTTTTAGTGACATGTCTGAACCTGTGCTGTCAACTCCTGTTCTCCACTTCAGTGGCAATGGTGGCAATTCCAGCCTCAGGAGAGGCAAAATTTCAATGGAAACCATCTGCCAGAACAGGGAAAACTTAATGGTGCCAGGCCTAACCCCCAATTCACTGGAAAAGAAGTTCTGGACATGTTCAAAGGATATTCTTTAAAAAAAAAAAATGCAGTTTTCACACCCTGCTAAAAAAAATGGGAATTTCATGAGGAACTTCTCACCATGATCCTACAGAGAAACAGGACAGACAAACAACTTTTCACTCCTTGAGGAAGAAATGATTTGCTGCTCACAATTCTGACTCTGTGCCACTCAATATTATCATTACATATTGTCTGTCCAACATCAAAGAGATGATGAAGAGCTAATTGGAAGCTCCCAAACCCCCCAGACAGAAACACCAGATTGTACAGGCTGTCCTGCTGCTCACAGGGATAAACCCCAGCACAAAAACTATTCACTGTCTTCAAAAAGCATCTGGAAGCAAAGGCAAGACAGTGATGATATGGGGTAACATCTGGGATGTGGTAAATACCAAGGAAAGTACAAACTGAGTGTGATTTTTACCTGTTAAACTATTCCTTCTAAAGATGTGCCCATGAGCTGTTCCCTCACACCCTGTGGGGAGTTATTTCCCTTAAAACCAGGGATTTGACCAAAAGCATCCAGAGAAATGTTCACCACTGGGGAATGATGAAGCCTGGCCAGTCTGACCTGATAAACTCAATCACAATTTGATAACAATGAGGAGAAAACATTCTCAGTTACCAAATTACTTCGTACAGGGCAAAGTTTCTCCATTCAGACACTGTCAAACCTTGCTGCTCCTCCAGGAGGGGCTGAGAGCTCAGCCCAGGATGAAATGAGGCTGATAAGAAACAGGGATTTAGAGGCTCTGATATATTTTGTGAATCTAAGGATGGCCTTACTATTAAGGATCATTTATCTGCTGTAGTTTCTCAGCTGAGAATGAGCTTTTAAGTGAGGGATGCTCAGAAGCAAAGCTCTCCTGCACACCCACCTTGGGGGAAATCACTTAGTGATCAAAAACCTGACACATCTACATTATTTTTAAATACCTCCTGCAATAATGCTTTTAACTATTTTGACAACTTCTGAAGCACTCGGCACTGCAAACTTCAAGCCATTCTTAGTAAGAATTTATGGATCTAGAGAGAATTAATTTACTGGAAATTACATCTACAGCACTATAAAGACTTTGCCCTTAGCAGAGCAGGGTGGAAAAGTTGGCAGCCAGTGAGCTATCATTTCTCCCAAGGAAGGATGTTTCAGAAGTGATATAAAGCAGTCTGTGAACTGTCTGTGAAGACTCTTCAGTCAAATATGGATTTTTTTTTAAAAGTCACTAATGCTCTTTAGTATAACTCTGTTGAAAATTTCCTCTTTAGAGTGAAAGACAATTTCACACTTTTAAGTTAACATCAAATCACCAATAATAAAGAATTTTAGTTATCTTTCCTCATAACTATTGATACCTGTCACTTGTCAGGGTAGGACTTATCAATGCCCATTAAGTTCAGGTATTGATAACAGCATTACCTGAGAGTGGCCTCTACCCCAAACCTGACCCCAGCTGGAATAATCCCCTTTTTTTTTTGGAGCAAAACTTCCTCCTAAAGACTAAGAAAAGTCAGAGGCTTTTACCTGAGGGTGTGTTGTAAGCAGAGAAGATCCTGAAACATAAGAAACCTTTTCATAGTGGGACTGGATAATCCAATTGGAACTCCCAAGAGCGTAGCCCGAGCTCAGAGGGGTGACCTGCACAGCCCCAAACAGCTCCTGAAAAACACAGCAAGAGACATTTCCTTGAGACAGCCCAAAAGAAGTCAGGACAGACCATTTTATTAACAGTGATAGGAATTTTAAAGCAGTTCTGCTGCTCAAAGCCTTTGTGAAGCTGTGAATTACAGCTGCTGGTTTTACCTACCCATGCCTAGCAGGGCACACACTGAGAAAAGCTTTTCTTCCATAAAGTTTCTTTTTCCATATAAATTTTATGGCATCTGAGTTTACACTGAAAAATATCTCAAAATGAAGGAATTAACCAGGGTCTTAATCCTCTGTACTGAAGAAGTTTGTGAGAGCTTTGTATCTTTGAAGACCCTACTTTCCTTTAGTCAAATTAAATTGATATTGGCCAGCAGGAGAGAAGGAAGGACAAGTACTTCCATATTGATATAAAACTCTGATTGGGTTGAAAATTTCACTGTGGAAAACAAACTTAACCTCAAACTGGCTCACTTTCTAACTTTATTTCTTTTTAAATGCTGCCTGCTGGTGATTTAGCAACAACAACCACATTTTAGTTTCAGTGTAAGCAACCTGACAGCTGCCTCCTTTCCAGGTGTCATTAGGAAGGGAATTCCTTTATCTGTACCCAGGAATGTGGAATACTTGTTTGGAGAAAGGAAAATAAAACCTTCATGTACAGACCTCCCTAATGTGATCCAAATTCTGGTTCCTGAATAATAGAACAGGTACAATTCATGCAATACTAAAGATTTTTTATAATATTTAAATACATATTTAGATGCCTCCAAAAACAAGGCAAGAGGCCTTCATCCCTCAGAGTGTGTAAGCCAAGGCTCTAAAGTTGATTATTTGAAAAGTTAGCTTTGGGAAAAGAAAAAAATATGGGGTTTTTTTCCCCAGTAACTATAAAAGAATAATTGGCATAATCTAAAATTAGGGGAGATGCATCCACACGATGAGGACAATAAAAAATGAACGGTAACAATCCATGGGTAATGAGGAGTCACAACTTCCTTTAACCCATATTTTTATGGTCTCTGAGCAGCAAAACCAGGTATTACAGCCCAGACAAGAGCAGGGATCATGGCCCACATGCTGCCTCCAATCCTTATGGGACCTGCAGGCTATGGAATTGTTCATTCTGGAAACTACACTGGATTATAGTCAGCAGCATTACAGACAATAACTGTTAGCTGGGAGCCCTGGGAAAGGAGTTTCTGAAGTTCACATGGAACCATTAGGTTTTGTTTACAATCCCTAATTTACAGTATGAAAGAAAGTAGAGGCGAAAGCACTCAAAAGATTCCCAGAAGTGAGACAGGGGAGCTGGGAAGGGGATGTGGCTTAGAGACAGAGAGGATACATTCACTCCCTGCATCCTCCCAGCTCTCAGTGGGCCAGCCATCAGCTCCAAATTTGAGGGCACGCCTCCTTAAAATTGGCCTCCCCAAGGAAGAGGAGAAACAAATGGATGTTTGGATTTCACCAAACAAGAGCCCTTCCTGGGAGGCAGACTGAGGGACAGGCTGTGTAATCCTGCCTCGCTTGCCTAGGCCAGGGTAGTTAGATCCTACATGGGATCTAGAGGGGAAAAAGAGCTGAGGAACAGCTGCTGGTGCTGCCCTGAGGGCTTCTGTGATGTTGGGGAAGATGAAATAGGAAAGCCTTAGAGATATGATTGCCTTGCAAAAGATGCTGAAAATATGGAAAGTAGAATCGAAATTGAGATGAGGACAAGGTTTGAGTTGAAGAGTAACTAAGAAACAATGGCAGAGCTGGCTGAAGGGAATCCTCCTTCTGGATAGAACAATGCCCTCTGCCCAGGCAGGGCCAAAGGGCAGAGCAGACCCTGCCTGCCTGGGAGAGATTCCAAAATGCAGTTTTTTTAGGTTTAAAATATAACCCCGTATGGTAATGTGATGATTCTTATAGGTTGCATGTAAATGTTGTAGGGTTTGTAGCTTGTCTCAGATTGGTTAAAGAGAATTAGAATATTCAACAGAGAAGATGATTTATTGTATTGTAAATGGCAAATCAACCCTTTTTGCTCTCTCTTTTTGCCTCTTTCTCTCTCTGTCTCTGGCCTGCTCTGAGCTGTGTCTTGCAGCCCAGCAGCCTCTCACACCCACGCTCTTTCCCAATAAACTCCCATGCTCTAAACCCATCTTTAGAGATCCCTCCTTTCTATTTCACCCTCAGAACCAAATCCCACCGAGTTAAATCCTCCAAGGTACTCACGATTTTCTGGGAGTAGCCCACCAGCTGGATCTTGCTGAGGGCTGCATTCACCTCGGGCATGGTGTAGCACTTCCTCCACATGGACACCTCCACTGCATCCTTCAGCGGGGCTGGCAGCAACCTGGCAACACCAGGGGATTTTCTGTGAGATCCAGAACACAGCTGGTGCTGGACCAGCTCCTACAGCCATTTATCATCTCCACATCTTTGATTTCACCCTTTAAAATGTTTATTTTCAATGTGCCTGGTGCTTTCAAGTGAGGAGCAAGACTTTCTGCCTGCTGAGGAGCAAAGCCACGCTTCCCACTCTGCTTCACCCCTCTGCTCTCCTCCAGCTCTCTTTGCTGTCCAGCCCTTGCATCAAAGGAGTAGCTGTGATCAAGGTGTTATCACAAATCTTGGGGTATTTTCACCACTGATGAAAGGTGCTGGCTGACCTGTCAACATGAAATGCACCTCCAGCACTGGATATTGCAGCAGTGTCTGTTTTTCACATCATAATAATTGGAATAATATCCTAATAATCTGAAACAATCTGATTAAAATGCATGAGCAGGGATGGCTCTTGCCCTGATTTCTGCCACGTGTCCCTGCAGCTCAGCTTCCCTGCCTTCAGTCCCCTTCCTTTCTGAGTGCCCTGGCAGGGACACACGAGCTGACACTGCAGAGCTCTTTGAAATCCCCTCCACGGAAGTATTTAAGATGTTTTACACCAAAGAAAGATCCATCCATTCTGCTCCTCACAGACATTGCAAGTCAGCTGGCCAGCACTGTCAAGGGAAGAAGGGAACTATAATGTCACAGGCTGGAAGAGGGATGGCAAACTTCTGGGAAATAAATCTTCCTTAGCAACATGAACTGAGGCAGGAAGCAGCACAGCTGCCAAATGCGTAAGAAGAATAGGATTTCTTTTTTTTTGTATATTAAACCAATGCTAAATCAAAGGCTAATTCAAACCAATTTCCAAAGATTTATGGAAATTGGTCAAGTTTCTTTGATCAATTTGTTTAAAGGAATTTAATTTATTGTTATATCTACTAGGTCAGTGATCTCCTCCATAATTTAAGATACTGAAGAAAGGATTAAGGGCAGCTCTTGCCAAGACCACAGCACAGGTCCAGAGTGATAACTGTAATTCCAGCACACGCTGGCTGAAAGCCCCCTGTGCTTCAGGAAACAAACAAAACCTTCAAGGTCTTTTTTGGGAAGTCATAAGCAACAAAAGGCCACACAATGTGGAGAGTTGTCCACCACTGCACTGAAGCAAATTGCCTGTAAAAGCCTTTAACCCACCATAAGGAGCATTTAGTGTTGGATGCTTTCAGGAGCTTCTCTTCTGGGAAGAGGAAAATGTTTCTCCAGGTAATGGAGAAAGTGGGGAATTGTCCTTGGTGATTGAAGGAAGTTTCTCTTATCCTTGACTGTGACTACACTGTGAAAATACTCAGATCCTTGGCAGAGACCAGTGGCACCAGTCTCCAGTGGTGAGTGGCACTGGGACAACGAGGTGCTGGTCCCTCAGATTCCCTGTCAGCATTCAGGGCTGTCACTCTCACTTATCAAACTTCTGCAGAGTTACCAGAGGGTATTTTGTGGTCTGGAGTAAATTTACTGACACTCTGGCAGATGTATGAGGGCAGCTGCTGGGACAGCCACAAACAGGGAGGTACCACAAATCCACATGGTTGAAGATGCAAAATTCATGCTTAAAAAACTGAGAAATTTGGATTCTTCCCTGGGATCTCACAGAGACAATCCCTCCTGGTCAATGCAAAGGGTGACATTTCATACACAAATAAATCCCAGAGCTGTTTGAAGGAAGAGGAGGATGGCAGCACCAAACTACATCAGGCCATGGCCTCTCTTGTGCCCTGCTCAGCCTCAGGAAAAAGCCTTTTTCAAACACTTTAAAAGATAGAGAAAACCATCAAACAAGGAGTCAACAAAGAGCTTTTCATAAGGCAAACTTCCTCTTTATCCCCTGAATCCCAATCAGTGTGAAAGATATCCTGGCTGACATCTACAGAGCTTCCATGAGACTGCTCACTTGAAATAAAACCCAGTGGCTGAACAATTATTTCAGACTGGATCTGATAATGGAAAAATGTAAACCACTATAATGAACTTATTATATTTTATACAGTATTTGCATTTAAAATGCTCCAGTGCTTTATCTAATGAAGATGATGATACTTTGTGTTCTATACTAACAGTTTGCAGCAGAATTAGCTGAACTGTAAAGCAGTAATGGGGACTGATCAACCTGAAAAATCAAAGTTTGACTCAGAAGTAATAAGTATTCTGTTCTAGCAACAGCCAAGTAGGAAAAAAAAAACCCAATTCATCAAGATCACATTTTCTTAAGTAACAGATGTCAGTCCAAGCCTGCATGTGCCATCAGGCAGGTGCTAATTTGGGGATCAGTGGATGTTTTGCTGTAATAATCAGTTCCATTCAAGCCTGTGTGACACTTGTCAGCAGGCATCTCAAAACACTTTGCAAACATTAATTAAAGTCCCCGTGTGCCCTCTGGGCTGGCTGGGAGCTCTCTTTTGCATTTGCACAGGGAGGTGAAGGGGGAAACTCAGGGCACAGGTGGGACAGAGGTGGAGAGGGAGTTCACATTTGTGCTTGCTCCAGCTCAAAGACAACACTGGTTCATACCAGCAGAATTTATAATATACAAATTTATTTTATTAAATTTTAGTTTAGTGCCTCCAACCTTACTGCTTGCCCTTTACAACAGCTACAGGATGGAATTATGAATTTTGGGGGACATCCCCAGCAATGGGAGAGTGGAATATGTATTTTAAACACCACTTCAAGGAAAAAAAGCTCCAGCCTTCAACAGCAGCTGAATCAGAACAAAGATTCTCCCCCTGTTTTCTCCTCTGGAATAATCAGCAGCATGCAAAGTGCCAGGCAGCACTTTTCCTAAAATACAACCACCAGGAAAGTGACATTATATGAGCTGCAAGATATATGATCCTCCTTTAAACCATGCATACAAAACATGCCTGGTGTGACAGGAATAAAGGCTCCAGTCCTCTCTCTCCACACTCTGGGAGCCTCAGCAGTGCCTTTGGCCAGGCAAATGGACCCCAAAATTTAATAAAAACCCCACTAATCTGAAAACCCTGCTCAATTTTAGTTCTTTAGTTTTGCTTTACACCCCAGTTCTATTTGCCTTCTTCAGAAGAATGAGGGTTACAGTGTAAAGACTGCTCCTAAATTCAGCAGGGGAACTCAAAACCACAGCAATTGGGATTTTTAATTTCTTTGCTTTGATATTGGAAAATAGCAAGACTACTCTTCTAATGCAAGAAATAATTCACTTTTAGGAAACTTCTAAATCAAGCCATCTTAAGAATTAGGAGTTTAAAATGGGAGATGAATTAAAAATGCACAAAGTAGCTTTTAAAAATAACTTTTTAATCAACCAACCCTATCTTTAAAATGTGCTAAAAACGAAGCCATCTCCTCCAAGGAACATGTTGTGCACCTAAAATTGTTTTTATTCCCAAGGAAGGCATCAGCTGCAATCAGTAAACTGTACAGATAATTTTTAGATTCCATGGGCTTTCAAAACTCTGAGAACCCCATTTTGATGTATAGATGGAATAATGGACATGGTGCTGCCAAATAACCTTTTTTATTCAGATTTTAACTTGTTTTTAAGCTTTGGAAAGCCAAAAACCCCATCTCTGCTGTTCAGGTGTAAAAGAAGATGAGAGGAAAGGTAAAAAGATGGGAAAAAAGGCAACACCAGTGACCTACAACAGCTGTGCCTTGACTTTCTTAGTATGTCAGCAAACATGAGTGTAAACACCATTTAAATTTAAATTATTCCAATGCAATTTGAATTAAATTTAAATAGCCTAATAATTTCAACAACTTTTTATGATGCTAATACCAAAATCTGCTGGTTTTATCTACCATCATGGAGCTGAACTGTGTGAGGGGAGACCAGAGAAGGTTTTGCTGCCACCAAGAGTTTCTCCAAAAAACAAATTTGTGAGGTTGGAAAATCAACAACGTGCAAAATGATTAAAGCAACAATCGACCCAAGGAGTCACAGCAGCAAATCTCAAACTCCCAAATTTGGGTGCTTTAGGACAGACCCCTTTCCTGGGGCTTTTCCTTACCTTTGCACCTCCTTGTTCTTCCACATGGAGGCAGACTGAGCCTTTGGCACGCGTTCAATGGAGTTCACCAGCTCTTCCATGAGCAGCCTGAAAGCATAAATCAAACTGAAATCAGCCCTGCCTCCTCTCACACAGGACAGAACTTTGGCCCAAATCTTTCTGAAATACCACAGAAATTGTAACACTCGGAGGGGGCAATACCAGCACTGCCCCTGTTTCTCCACAGAGTTTCCAATTCCATCTGCTTGCAACAGAGCAGGATCTGGCCCACTGGGTGAAGGGCTATTTGGAAAGTGTAAGATAATTTCTTCATTACTGACTGCTTGTGATATGGAATGAGACAAAACTCACAAGGAAACCTCAGCTGGTGCCTGTTTATCACTCAGGGAAGCCAAGCTTGCTGTCAGAGTGAACTCTCCTCATCTGCCAATGTGTATTTGAGATAGGAAAAGGTGTCAAGCATTAAAAATTCACTGCAGATTTCCCTGCCCAAACCAAACAGCATTTGTGACTGTGTGACCCTGCACCTTTCCCCTGAAGGCAGGAGCAGAAGGAGAGACATGGAATTACTTGGGATGGGGAGAACCACAGCAATGCCCTCTCCCACAGGACTGTGCTTGTTATCTCCAGCTCTGGACCAGCAAAGGTCCACTCCTGGTTCATATTTACACAATTCCTTTCACCTACAAGGGCCTTCAGTTTCTGTTTGTTTTCAGACAATGGGGGAATTACTCTGGCATGGGAAGTTTGCACAGGACCTGCAGTGGATGAAGATTCCTGTCCTGAAGTGCTTACAGAGTAGTTCAGATAGCAGGGCCCAGCCTGGCTCCTAAATACTGAAAGTGGCAGCTCTGTAGGAGAGAGGAAAGAGCTCAGTTCCAGTTAGGCCTCGTTAAGGGACAAACCTGCAGTGTTTGATGCTGACCCATCCAATCAACAAGACAATTCTGTAAAAATAGACTGGCAAGTTTGATAATAATTCTGGTTCTGACTGCACTGCCACATCTTAGATTTTCTACCTCAGTCTCCTATTTCTGCTATTTTTTTTAGTGCTTCTCTCTGGAGTTCAGAGCTTATGTGGCTCAACTGTCATTTGAGATGAAGTCAGCTTGAATTCCTTTCCATGGAGTGGAGGGAAGTGTGATTATATGAAATTACAGAATCCCAGAATGGTTTGGGTTGGAAGGGACCTTGAGGATCATGTAGCTCCAACCCCTGACACGAGCAGGGACACCTTTCACTAAACCTGGTTGCTCTAAATCCTGTCCAACCTGGCATTGATCATTCCAGGGATGGGGCAGCCACAGCTTCCATGGGGAACAAACCCAATTTTCTTCCTGGAAAGCCTCCTTTTGTTTAGGAGGAGCAGAGAGGAGCAGGAGAGCTCTTTGATCCATGGTTTTTGAAGGTCTGAAGTTGCCTATGTGGCAATTGCTGCTCGAGGTGTCTCAGCCCACTCAAGTTCCACTGTCCCAACACAAAACCCCTGCTGGAAATGCTGATGGCTCCAGAGGTTGGGAAACATGGAGTTAACACATTTGCAGCACTAAGGACTTGGCTGGCATTCAGCTCCTGCCTGAAAGCCTCTTTGGAACATTAGACACCACTCCTCTCCCCACACTGTCCTTTCCACCTTCTCCTCAGCAGCCATGAGAGAGGAGCAGAGAATATGAAGGGAATTTTTACCTGCCAATTTGGACAGTGGGCTCGGTGGCATAAACTGTTCCAGTGAACCCTGTGTACTCTGTGATGTAGGGCAGTGCCATCATGCAGTGATAGTTGGAGATCAAGATTACATCCACTGTGGAGAGGTCAAGCAGTTCAGTCTGAAAACAGAGCAGAGAGATAAGCAACTTGTAACTGTTTCATGCAGTTGAAGCAATGGCAGAAAAACTTCTTTTTTTTAACTTTATATTGCAGGAATGTAACTGGTTTATAAAAGCATGTCTCAGCTGTGGCAAAGATTAATGTTGCCTTTAAAATAAGAAGGTTTATTTTAAAAGCCCCCCAGAATTATTCTCTTCTCCAACAAAGGAAACCATGTCTTGGGTTTATCTGTCATTCAGGTGTTATGAGATCCATGATTATTTTATTTTTACCAAAGAATTGATGTGTGCACCTCCTTAGGGGGGAAGAGACACCAAAACTTCAGCACCAATGATTTAAGGTGTCTCATAATTTTTTATGCAGCACATCATACTGTACCCCAAGAGAGAGATGAATGAAGACTGTATTTATTCATATGTTTAAAATAATCCTCATCTTTTCCCAAAGTAAATTCCTGGCATCTTTAGCATTTTCAATTTCTACAGCAGGAGATGAAGCCCATTCACAGGATACAACAAAACGGATGGGTGGGCCCAATTTGTTTTGATGTGACAGTTTAGACAAGAGTTCTGAGAGTGAAAGAAGATTTCACACATTGTTAGAAGAATTTTAATTAGAAATATTTACTGGTAATGCTATTACACAAATGGTGTCAAGTCAGAAATTTACAAGATTACTGACCTCTAACTCAGTTATTATGGAGCAGCTAATGGAATTCAACACTCATCAAGCACATATTATCTGATTACAAGGCTTGGTCCAGCAATTTGAATAAAAAAGGCAAGAAAGTAGGTCAGTCTGCTTTGCAGAGGGCTGACACAGTGCTCTGGTGACAAGCTGCTTAACTCCTCCTAAGCACTCATGGTCTCAATCCATGATCACAGCTGATGGCAGAGCAAGATCTCCTGGTGGAGAACAGGAGGTGAAACACCATCCTCAGATCAGCTCATGGCAGGGAGCTTTTATCAGCCTGGGCTTCCAGGCAGAACAGGCTCCCTGCAAGGTATCAAAGGGCTGGTGCCAGCTCCTGCCAAGGCTTGCTCTGTCCATGCCTTGGTTTCCAGCTGTGTCCAGACTGCACAGGATCAAATTCTGGAATGCTTTGGGTGGGAAGTCTCTTAAAGACCAACCTGTTCCACTCAGAGCACCTTCCACCATCCCAGGTTGCTCCAAACCCCCTCCAGCCTGGCCTTGGACACTTTCAGGGATCCAGAGGCAGCCACAGCTGTTCTGGGAACTCCAAGCCCAGATGGGAATTCCTTCCCAAAATCCCATCCCTCTGGCAGTGGGAAGCCATTCCCTGTGTGCTGTCCCTCCATCCCTTGTCCCCAGTCCCTCTCCAGCTCTCCTGGAGCCCCTTCAGGCCCTGCAAGGGGCTCTGAGCTCTCCCTGGATCCTTCTCTTCTCCAGGTGAGCACCCCCAGCTCTCCCAGCCTGGCTCCAGAGTGGAACCAGCCCTGAGCTGAACCCCAGCCCAGGATGGAAGATTCACACCATCACTTTCCAACCTTAAGCCACATCTCAGCACCCTGGAAGCATTTACTGACAGGATGAAAAGGGTGTCAAAACCAAAACAAAGTAAAATCTTCCCTGGGGCTTGTGGTGATCTCACTAAAGTGCCTTTGAGCTGAAGAGGCTTCAAAATGTTTCTTGAACATGAAGTGAGAGCAGAAGGTTGCCAAGCAAAGAGAGGGCTGCACCCTGCACTCTGACATGTGTGAGTGTGCTCTGCTGCTGAGACAGCTCTTATCACCTTGTGGCTGCTGGATCAGCCCCAAAACTTGGCTTGCTTTGGCAAGGGTGTTCCTGGAAGTGATACAGAGATGCTCTGGCTCACTGCTTCTGCAGACAGGTTTCTTCAAAAGAAGTGGCATGGAAGGAGACAAAGTAAAAGGCTCTTTCACACAAACTCCCTCTTATCCTGTGTTGCAACATTTCCACTCTGTTTTCAGCTGGCTGTGGCTCCTGAAGCTCCTGCAGACAGGTGAGCTCAAGGTGTGAGCTGAGGTATCACAGCCAGATCTCCTCCAGTGAGGATTTCTTCCTCTCAGAGGAGATGTGGCATCTCCTGGGAATTTTGGGAAACACCTGAGAGGTCATTTTAGAAATCCCTGCAATGCTGACATGTGCAATTGGTTGCCATCTTCTGGCTGTAGGATGGGCTGCTGGGAAGCAACTTCATGCAGTGGTAACAGGAGAAAAATGAAGCAGTGACTCCCTGATTGTCACATTTAGAGCTACACACGTGGGTATTTTCCAGCCCAAAGGAAGCAGAAAGCCTGGCTGAAGCACCCTAAACTCCAGCAGATTATCATTCCAAAGGGAATCCAGCACATAAACCCTGTCCTTCTTAAGATCTGGGCCATAATGGCATTTTCTACACATACAGACACTTCCCACATTCCTCAGTTTCACAGGACAGCAACCAAAGGCTCAGCAGAGCCCAGAATTCTTAGGCTTTTGGGTTGGTCTTTTTTTGGTGTAATTGGATTATGACCATTCCAGTTGGGTTGGAATGGTTACAATCAGTTGGAACCACTTGCCAAAACCTGTACCAGAGCTGCCAACTCGTTTGGAAGAATCCAGATGCCAAGAGTGATGCCAGAGAGGAGTTTTGTGGGATCCACACACAGGAACAATGCCAGAACCTCAGCAAGCTGACAGCCACCTTCCAGGAGTGTTTTGTGCTTCCTGTCTACAAGGTCAGGCAGAACAGGAAAAAAAAAAATTGCTGGCCAAAAGCAACTGGGTCTGCCTTTAAAAGACAGAGAAAATGACATGAAATGACAGAACTGATGTCTGAACACACTGAGGAAAGAGAAACTATTCCCATGCTACCTCTCTCTGCTCAGCTTTTTACATTTTCAGTTCTACAGCACTCCCATGATCTATCAGGTAACTCCTGCTAATCCAAACACCTTCCATAGTATTGCTTGTTTTTTTTAAAGCCAGAAATTCCTGTAAAAACCAGCCTGAGCAGCCATTTGGGCATGTCCTGCATCTGCAGCTTTCCTCACCTTCACACCCTGCCCTTATCTAGATCAGCACATGGATCCTGCCACACTCAGCCCAGCTCAGTCAGATTATCTGAAAACCCCACAAAAAAGGACATTCCAGTGTTCAGTCTCATTCTTGTGTGAGATATTTGCTCAAGGAGATCTCCCATGTCTCTCAGAACCAGTGCTGAGAAGGTTGTTTCCATTCTTTTTCCAGTGTCACAGATCTTGGAGGCACCTTAACACCACAGAGTTTAGCAGTATTATTTACTGAATATTAATAAATTAGCGGGAAGCAGATAATAATAGTAGTAGTAATAATAATATTATTTAGCAAGTTTCTCCAATTGAATGGAGTCAGATTTTTCACTCAGGCTTTGAACAAACTCACCTCTGGCAAGCAGAACTCAGGCACAGAGTCTACAAACACATGGCCAGAGCACTCCTTCAGCTCCTGTAAAAAACCACACCATCAGGAGACACAAAAATACAACACAGTGTTACTTCAAGGCAGCACATTTTGGATCTTCCAGATATTTTCTTTATCACAGGTAATTTCCAGCCTGTTACTACACCATGTTTATCCCCCTTCAAACACAGTTTGGTGTAGGTTGAAATTGTTTTCATGCCTGATGAGGCTGCTTGGTACCTGAAGGGATCAGATTTTCCCTGGGAAGGACAGACAGCACTCTGGTAGGTAAGGAAAGAGCCCTGGTAACCACCAGGAAGGCAAGCTGGGAATTTAGTTTTGGTTCCAAATAACATCCAACCTCTTCTGCATTATGAGGACCAAAATACAATTTATATCCCCTGTCTCAGAGTATTTGATGAAACAACTTTTGGGGATCTAATCTCCACATGGCACCTTTTATTAAACTCTATCTCCTATTTTCTTCCCCTTTTTCAAGGCTGACACCAGAAGCTTTTGTCACATGAAAAGTCACATTCTTCAGGGTTATATGTGGAACAAAAACATTCCCAACTCTGCTCCTAGCACACCTCAAAGGCTCCCTACCACCCACCCTGCCTTCCCTCCTGTCCCAAAGCAAGTGGTCTCAGCCAGCTCCAGACTGACAGAATTAAAGATTGAATCCAATTCTTAATAATTACAGTGCACCTGCCAACTAATAACGAATGAGCAATTACATCCAGTGGCAGAAGTCTCCTAACCTCATCTCAAGGGAGTTCAAAATGATTAAAAGTACATTGCAGCACATTTCAATGCCTCTTCAGGACTGAAGTTTTATAACTGAGTGCTGGAACAGGAATGTTCACCCCACATGATAAAACACCCCCCTTTGACTCCTTCCCTTGCCTTTTTCCAGCATGGGTCACAGAATTTACCACTCCAAGCACTTACAGTGGTCAAGGTGAAGTTAAGAGATGCTGCCTTTGAATTTTTAACACCATTTCCATCACCACTATGTGAGTTTAGAGGTTTCTCCTGAGCACACACTGCAGCATCCCAGAAATTTAAATATATTCCAAGTGAAACTACAGGGACAGTCTGTCTGTTCTTTGGTGCCCAAAGCTCTGATACCAAAGCTGGGGTTCTGGAGACACAAATTCCAGGGAATTCAAACTGAGCAACTCCATTGCTGCCCCTGAGCCTCTGCAGCTCAGTGACTGCCAGTTAGCAAGTGCTCTGAATAGAGCTGTTTCTATTTTACCAACAGAAATGCTGCCTGCACAGTTTCTTTTGTCTCCAATGAGAAGAAAAATCAGGTCTTTAATCTGTGATCTTCAGCTCCCTTGTCTGTAAAAATCAGATCAATCTATTTTGTCCACCTCAAAGTCCCACACAAAAGCAACTATTATCACTGTTTCCTTTAATGTTCCCATAGTCAGAGAACAGTCTATTAAGCATTTTCTGCACTGGTACCTATGGCTGCCCACATTTGAAATGTATCTGCCTATTTTACTAACATCTGACATATTTTTGTGTTCATTGTTCCCCTATGGCAGATCAAGCTGGCCCTGCTGCAGTGCCAAGGTTTGGCTGAAGCCTCAGATAAATTCTGCCTCCAAAACTGATGTAATGAAAAGAAGGGGGGAAAAAAAAGAGCAATTCTGTGTCTCTCATGTTGCTGAGGAAGTTCTGTGTCTTAGAATCAGGAGGCTGGAGATAATACCCTCCCTGCTATGTCCAGCAGCAGAACACATGTTGATTTAAGAGGCCAAAGCCTTGCTTTTCCTCTCTGAGAGACCTCCCATAGGCAAACCATTGCCTTTCTCATGGTTCTGTCTGAAAAAGGCTATGAAACCAACCTCATTTATAGGCATCTCTGAAGCCTCAGCATCAGAAAAGCACAACTGTGGAATAAAAGGCACTCTAAGAAGGCAAAGCACTATTATTTATGGAGCTCCATGAAATACAGAAATATTCACACTGATGACTCGTGCATTTTAAGAGGATTTTTTTATAATCTAGGCTACCTCTGAAGCCTGAGAGTTGCTATTAGCATTTTGTTTCAAAATGTTCTGCTCTGCAAGGACATCCTGGCTGGTAAAGGTACACAGAGAAAGCTTTGGGATGAGTCAGCCTGCAACTGTTCCTGCAGCACCAGCTCCCAACCTGCCAGGTAAAAAATTCCAACCATCACTTCAATACCTTGTCCAGAAATGTGCTTCCATCTTTCAAAACCCAGCCAGGAAGTTTGGACAGCCTGGGGCTGCAAAAAGAAAGAAAAATTATTGCAATATGAGCTGAATTATTATCAGTGGCTAAGCACAGACCTTCTACTTGGTGTCACACAGGCAGAGAACACCATTTCTGTCTCAGGGAAGTAACAGTCCCAATAAAACAGACAGACAGTTTCACTGTGGTTAAGTGTTCACCAAAATGACTTTTACAAATCATGATTATGACACTTCTAAGTAAAAAGAAATAAGAGGACGAGGCATGCAGGGAGTTTTTAGTCATTTATGGTGAGGATTTTAAAAAGGCTCAGGGCTGCAGAGTTCCCTGTGGTGAAACTGGATGAATAAACAGAAGTTAAGGCAGCAACAAACTCTGTGCTCGAAACAACACAAAAGCACCATAAAACTGTTCTGGGATAGAGGACAACAGACAAATATTCCCATTAGCAGTGGCAGGGACAGACTGATGCTCTGGACTAAGTCATTTATAGGCACAGGTTGGGATTTTAGATCCCATAAACAATGGTTTTGTGCCTGGGTTTCACCCTGAAGATCCACACCAACAGGGTACAGGACACAGGGGCAAGGAGGCCTTTCCTTGCCTAAGCAACAGCAGAGTCCCTTTTGCATTGTTTCAAATGCTAATAAAGGAATTTAAAGGTAGACATTGCCATTCTGAGCTTACAGCAGTAACACCTGCAGCATTTCTTGCTACCATAACTGAGAGACTTATCTATATTTCACAGTAACATCTGATTTTTGTGTGAGCCTACAACTCAGCTCTAACACCACTGTCTGCCCAGACTCAAGTTTATTTATACAAATAAAAAAAAAATTGAGTAAACAAGAGAACTGAACCCACCTGAAACCAAGCCCTGCAACAAATTCAGATTTGGAGACAGAACCTGGCTGCAATGCATTTGGCAAGGGTTGTGCACTAAACTCTACAGACAGGCATGTTTATATCCTAAAAGGGCTTTCAAACTCAACATCTTGAAAATAGGAAGTGATTCAAGAGCTTGGAGGAATGCTGTGCTCAGATTAACAGCAGCATAAAAGAACAAATTCTGACACCCCCATAAGTCACAAGAGAGGAAAAAGGGGAAATCCAAGACTCAAGGAGTGAAGACAGAAGGTGAGAGGTGAGAGCAGAAGGATCTGGCATGGAGAAGATGTGCCAGAACAGGGCAATTCCCTTCTAAGGATAAAGAGCAAGTCTGAAGGAGTCTGATGACAGAAAAGATGAAGTCGTTAAATGTGCTCCCCAGGGACATGTTCAGAAGCACAATTTAGCAGCAGTAATCTGGAGACTGAGGGGGCTGAGTAGAATTGGTGCAGTGAGACTAAAATTCATGGAAAAAGCAAGAACAACCCACTCTGATATGCAGCACCTCTGACAGATTCAGGAGGAGAGGACAGGACCCTTGGCTGGAGAGGCTCCTGGAGGGCTGCAGTCCAATATCCCAATGCCAGCACAAGATCAGCTCAGTCTGGGCTGTGCCTTGCAAATCCCTGGATCCATCTGTGATTCCAGCAGCACGAGGCACAGCAGAATAAACTTGTTCTACTCCCCAAAATTTAACCTATTAAGAGTTTTGCTTTATTCATGATGAAAGAGCACTGAATTTGTACTAAACTGGCATCCACTGAGGAGTGAATGGTCTTGTCAGGGGAGGTGTGTCGTGTGTGTGGCTGAAAGCAGAACAAGCAACACAGGACAGAAAGGACTCTTTACCTTGAAGCCAAGAAGCAACACAGTTCCTCCTGACATAGTTTTGACATTGTAATACAGTGATTGATTAATCCAAAATAGCTGGAACTGTCCCATAAATAATGTGAGCAAGTGTGTCATGGCTAGACAGGAAAGGTTAAGAGCTTCCCACATGTTCATTTTACTGCTTTGCATTTGACTTTGGCACAGGGGAGAAAACTCCAGTTGACAAACCTCCTTCAAAGTACAGGAGCATAAAGAGTTGGGCAGCTGCAGGTGCTCCACGGGCTGGGGAGAACAGGAACTGCCATTTCCAGGGCAAGGGGGAATCTAAATACCTTTGCACTGGCATTTCTTTGAAGAGCAAAGAACTCTAAAAAATGTCCAGTCCCTTTAATGCCACAAACACTGCAGCACTTTCCTCTCTTACAGATTAAAGCACAGGCTCTCAAAATGTTTGCTCAAGGAAGGTCCATGCCAGGTACCACACAGGACTGAGCTGTGCAGCAAAAATCCTCTGTACTGTCACACCTTTGGGCAGCTGTGCAGACCACATGAGATTTGCAGAATCCAAGGGGTTTGTGCATCTCTGGATTAGAGACAGCAGAGAAAAGCACAGCTCCTCTCAGGTTAAGATCTCACTCAGGTCCATCTCCAGTTAGCACAACTGGTTCTGAGAGGACACACTGGTGAGAACCCCAGATCTGACAGATTTGTGTTCAAACTCCCCAGGCCCTTCCTGTCACCTTACCTGGCCACTGATGACAATGCCAGCTCTCTGTCACCCCATGCTATGTTGATATTCAGAGGTGTTTGGGCATCAGGGTAATGGACTCCTAATCTCTAATGGTACAACTAGGAGTACTTCAGAGATAAGGACTTTGCAGTGGCAGCCACATTCCTCTCACATTTCTGACTTATTTCCACAACCCTCTGCAGGACACCTGGTTTGCAGAGGAGATCAATTACTTGCCCAAGTCCATGTGCTCAGGCCAATCCTTGCTCTAAGGGGTGTTCAGTCACCTCACAGACAAGATTGATTGGATTTAAATCCAAGTGTTTGCTCCAATTCCACTGGGCCATCAGGGGTCAAATCTGACATCCTCTCTTATTGAGTTTGAGTCATTTTAGTGCCGACATTCTGGAGGTGTTTGGGGAATTCCAGGTTGTGACCTGCAATTTGGCTGCTCATTCCCAGGGTCTGCTATCAGCAGACAAAGCTGCCACATCCCAGAGGAAGGCTGATTCCTGCTGCTCTAAAGCACCTCTTAAACCTTTGTTCAATCACCTCATTTTGCTACTTGTACCTCTCTCAATTTCCTTTTTTTGGGAGGGTGGGAGAAAGAGATTATGAGACAATTGTCAGTACCTGGATTTCTGAAATTTGCTGGATCTGTTCAAAATCTATTACTGCAGCAGTTGTTGCAGTCAGCAACTACATTATGGAATGGGACAAAAATTTACTTTCACACTGATCCCTCTGAGGGCATCTGTTGCCTCTCTCCAGCAGATCCTGAACTCCACGTTCTTGCAGAACAATGCACACATTGTCTATTTTCCTCTCCTCTCCAAAAAAATAACAAATCATAGGAAGTGCTGGACAAGCTGCTTTAACCTCACTAGGTCACTTAGGAAACTCCCTTTTCCAACTGTGTTTTCCCCCTCTCAATCAAGCCTTCCCTGAACTCAGAATGTTCCTCACTTGATTCCCTGAACTCAGAATGTTCCTCACTGGTTTCCTTGTGGATCAAAGTTACTAAACAGCTTTTGAGAAAACTCCTACTGCTTCCCATCACTGAGAGTGACTCATTCCCACCTCTCCAATTGCTAATTTTTGTCATTTATCCCATTTACACAAAACATGTCACCCTAACTGAATATCCAAATTAGTCTAAAAACCTGGGGAAATACAACTTCATAGCAGGGCACAGAAAGGAGATCTCAGGATTGTGTTAGAGACTCTGCTTTGGTTTCTCTGCTGTTCCAATCCCATGCCCAGCCCTTTTATTTATTTAACTTTTAAAAGGGAACAATTATGCCATGCAGGAACTAACAAGGGCTGCTAAGTGCTATTTTTCTTTGCATTAGGCCGTGCTCTGAAGAACAGCCTGAGAAGATGGTGGTTAAACAGGACTTGCTGGGCTCCACTCACTCCCTCTCAGTTACCCATTTATCTCATCTTGCATGAAGAAGCCAGAAAGATGACAGATATGTGACCTCACTTGTGCTGAGCAGTTGCAGCAATACTTTACTGAAGCTTAGAATAAATTATCTAGAAAAACCAATCAATAAATCCATAAAATGTCTTCCGTCTACCGAGCCAAAGGACGTTATTTTGATAAAGAGAATTTTTAAGTGAACAAAGTCTATTTATGATATCAGATGATGCTGTTCATTTGTACCCATCCCCTCCCTCCTTCCAATACACCATTTCAGGCAGAGCACTCCAACTGCAACCCAAGAAGATGCAGACTAAGTGCTGACAGGCCACAGAACTCACCTCTGGACCAGAGGAAGGGGGAGGAAATTGAGGGTAGATGTCATATCCAGCCCACAGTCCAGCATGATGGTGGTGGATTTGAACTTGAGCACGTTGCATGGCAAGGTTGGATGTCCTGACAGGCAGTACTGGAAGAGGAACGAAGAGGGGTTACTCAGCATGGCCTTTACCTGTGTGCTGGGCACTGGTGAAGCCACATCTCAAATCCTGTGTCCAGCTCTGGGCCCTCACTGCAAGGACATGGAGGGGCTGGAGAGTGTCCAGGGAAGGAGCTGGAGCAGCAGGAAAGGCTGAGGGAGCTGGAAAGGGGCTCAGCCTGGAGAAAAGGAGGCTCAGGGGGGACCTTGTGGCTCTGCACAAGTCCCTGACAGGAGGGGGCAGCCAGGGGGGAGTCAGCTCTGCTCCCAGGGAACAGGGTGAGAGGGAACGGCCTCAGGTTGTACCAGGGGAGGCTCAGGTTGGATATTGGGAACAATTTCTCCATGGAAAGGGTGGTCAGGCATTGGAAGGGGCTGCCCAAGGAGGTTTGGAGTCCCCATCTCTGGAGGTGTCCAAGGAACACCTGGATGTGGCACTCAGAGCTCTGGGCTGGTGACAAGGTGGGGTCACAGGCTGGACTCGATGATCTCTGAGGTCTCTTACAACCTAAATGTGATTCTGTGAACAGAGTGAAAACACCCCTGCCCCCACAAATTGCCTTCCCCCCTTGTTTTTATATGCAGTTTCATACACACCACAACAAAAACCAATTTCCAATGCATCTGTGTCCTACAGCTGATTGTTCATTGAGATTTCCCCACGCAAGGGTATTAAGGGACAGATTTTCTTCAGACAGTCTGTCTGATCCCAAGGCTTCAGTGATGGCAAAGCCCTCTCTCTGACTTATAACACATGCAGAATCTCTTTTTTTTTTTCGGGCAATCACCTCTTTTTCCCCCAAAACCACAAAGATCAGTTTCTTCCAAACTCAGTCCTACTGCCAAACTAGGCTAGAAAATTTGACAACATCTCAGGGCAGACAGGGAGGCAGAGAAGGAACGCATGGATACACTGCAGGAACACAAGTTTTTATTTTGGTAAGAAACCTGCCCAAACAACCCCTGCACAGGTGCAGCAGCTCTGGGGCAAGTTCTCACCAGCTTTTTGTCTTGCTAAACACAAACAGGAAGCAGGAGGGACGAGGCAACCCCACCTGAATGGAAGGGTTTGTGTATCCAAATCCCAAAGGCTTTGCAAGCTTAATGAGCCGCTGAGCAGGTGATGTAGGGGGCACTTGAGCATCATTGAGATGCAGCCACCTCCTGTCTGGAGTGACAAACATTTAACGAGCCTTGAGGAAGAAGAGGACAGAAAGGTCGGCTTTAAATTCGGGATTAGAGACAAATGTCTGAGCAGAGCAGAGCAGGGAGGGTTCCTGTGCTCCGAGGAGGGATTTTTGCATCCCCAGACTCCCAAGTCTGGGCATCTGAGCACAGCCACGCTCAGGCGCTCAAATTGGAGCTTTTAAATTCAAGTTTTGGTCAATTAAGATGAAAAATACCACTTGTTTGGCCTTGCACTGCACTAAAAACAGACTCAGTCTTTTTCTAAGTCATTTATCCCTTCAGCTTGTGTTCTGTATTTTACCGAGTAGAAAAAAGGGAGATTAATCATTTCATTTTCTACCTCTGCTCACAATAATGTTAACACAGGACTGCAACTGTCTGGATTAAGAGCCCACAAGGAGTCTATTTACATACGTTCCTCAAAAACCTTCTTCAAATTATATTTAAACAGAAAAACCTACTAAGCCCCAAATATTAAATTTAAAATATCACAGAGACTTTTGTTTTAAATTCACAAAGCCTTAATTATTAAGGAGTTACATCACACTTTACCTTTCTTTTAGTAAAGTTTAAAAAAATATGTAAAGCCAAGCTGGTGAAGGAGTGAGGAATTCAGTTGGTTTATTCACAAATGTAACACACTCATGTGAAATTAAGTTCTCACCAGACCAGAACTTTGACAAATGAAGCTATAAATTGAAGTAAATAGAAAGAAATGAAGGGAAAAATAAGTTCTATATTTGAAGCTTTTAAACTATTGGCAATTAAAAAAAGGCAGTGAAATATCACCACTTTTATCAGCAACACATTTTCTTGCCTTTTTTTATAATCATGAGTAGGATCACAACCCTGACACCTACGAGCTAACTGGAAAATGTTCCTTTTTTCCTTCTTTAAAAGCAGCTAAAATCATCTCCCTCAGTGGCTGCCATGCTGTGGGAAATGCATTCCTGGGAGTCAATGGATTCTTTCTACCAGATTCAAACCAAAAAATAAAATAAAAAAAAAAGTAATTCATATTTTCTATACAGCTCTTTGCACAGGTGACATTGCTGGGCCAGCACCTCTGTTAGAATTTTAGATTAGGAACCCAGGAAAGGGAGTGCTTGCACTGTTTGTGTCTTTGTGTGACAATTTCCACACAATTTATATTTATTACTGTTTAAAACAGATCCAGAAGTCCCAGTCATGCTCCTGACTGGACTAAAATGCAAGATTTTATTCCAAGATTTGCTTGCTTCCAACTTTATTCTCTTATGGCTAAAGGCTGGTGCAGCCAGCATACAAAGGTGCCTCATCTCCTAACTCCAAAAGTCACGTAAAAAAATACACAAAACACACAAAACGCATAAAAATGGCCAGCCCAGCTCACAGCTTTCCTGGCAGGTTTTGCAAATTGGATTTGTTTGACAGTGGGGCTCAAAGGGCTCAAAGTGAGGGGCTGATTCCAGATGCTCAGGCCCTGGGAGAGGCAGGTTCTCCACAGAAATCTCATTCCCACTGAGCACCTCATGGAGGATGTGACAGAGCAGAGATGGTGGCTCACTCTTGCAGCTCCAAAGCATTCAGAGTTGTGCAGGTTAAAGGCAGAGCTCAGAATTCCAGGAGAAGGCAACAAATCCTGCAGTGCATTCCTCCAGAATTAGTATCACATGCCAGCTTAAAATCTGGGGGGAAATTAGCACCCAGATCTGCCTGAGCCAAAGCACTTTTGAGTTTGTGGGAGTCTGATGTTTTCACTGGATTCTGCATCAGGCCTGGAGTCAGAATCCCAGCATGGTTTGGGTTGGAAGGGACTTTAAAGCTCATCTTGTCCCAACCCCTGTGCCATGGACAGGGAACATTCCACTATTCCCTCACCTCTCCCCTGTTCTTCCAAATCCAGCCCAAATCTCTGAGAAAAGAGGATGAAAAATCTCAAACTCCTGTCCCCACAACCCCAAATTCAGACATGTCTCCAGAAAAATATAAGGTGAAGAATCTGATCTTATAATTCTCAGCCCCTAAATTTATACATAGGTCTAAAAAAGCTCCAATACAGACTCCAGACAGATTTTATTTCCCCTCCCTACCCATTTCTTCTCTCTGTCCCTATGAAAGACTCTAAAAGAGCTCTGCATTTCCACTGGGGTCTTAATTTAAAGATTTCCCAGTTTGCTTTTCCCCATGGAATTCTATCAGCCTCTACAATCACACCCAGAAGAGCTTGACTTTGCAGAGCTTGTCCCACTGGTAATATTCATCCCCACACAGATAAAATTAATCAGGCTCAAGCCCCTTTGACCACCTGCCTCTGGAATTAATTGTACACACTTCCATGGAGAGTGATTTCCTAAAAGTCCTAAAACAGCCCAGAATCCACATTCACTCCTATAAGACTTTGTTATAACACACTGCTCAGTCTCAAAACCAAGAGACAATCTTATATTTAATAATGGTGTCACTTCAGATTGAATAAATCAAATGTTATGCTCAGGTATGTTGAAAACTGCTTGGGTTTTCACCTCCAGACTGAGAGCTGCAGCACATTATGTGAAACAGAAATTCCTCCTGGAAAACCAAGCAGTGCCTGAATCCAAGGTCTCTAGGAAAGTTTAATAGTTCAGAGGGAGATCTAGAGAGGAGACCAATATCATGGGTCATGTACTTTCTGACAGAACACAGCAATATCAGAACCAAAATCCCTGTCAGAAGCAAGGTGCATCCTTGGCAAAGCTGTTCCAGGGTGATATTTTTTATTAATATCTCCCCGTACTATCACACTGCGGATGAAAAACGTCTTTATTACAAACCACGGGAATTTATTCACATTCCTAGCAGAGCCCAGCAGAAGCCACACGTGCAGGGGGGAAAGCTCCACGCCTGTTCGAGGCTACGAAGGCTGAGAAACATTTCCTCCTCCTCCGGAATCCTACTGAGCTCTGATCCCATCCAGCACCTCAAACCCGGGCAGCGGCTCCCCCTCACCCTCCCAATTCAGGGCCGACCCCCGCCATCCCCTCACCTCAGGCCGACCCCCGCCTTCCCCCTCACCTCGGGGCCGACCCCCGCCTTCCCCCTCACCTCGGGGCCGACCCCCGCC
>JAHLSL010000038.1:16554116-16580076 GCA_025920805.1 Petroica traversi | reverse complement strand
ACTTCTGGAAAGCTCCTTCAGCCAGGTTTTGGTCCTGGAAGTTCATGGGTTTCTTCATGGAGGAAAAAAAGGACTAAAAAGCCACGTGAAGATGGTGTCACCATCCATGGAGGGGTTTGAGAGCTGTGTGGATGTGGCACTTGGGGACATGGCACAGTGGTGGCCTTGGCAGTGCTGGGGTAACAATTTAACTCGATGGCCTTGGTGGAGATGATTTTCTTCCTGTGCTCTGCTTTGTGGGACCTCGGGTGGGGTTCTGTGTCCAGCTCTGGGGTCTTCAGCACAGGGACAACCTGGAGCTGTTGGAGTGAAACCAAAGGAGGCCACGGAGCTGCTCCAGGGCTGGAGCCCCTCTGGAGCCAGGCTGGGAGAGCTGGGGGGGCTCACCTGGAGAAGAGAAGGATCCAGGGAGAGCTCAGAGCCCCTTGCAGGGCCTGAAGGGGCTCCAGGAGAGCTGGAGAGGGACTGGGGACAAGGGATGGAGGGACAGGACACAGGGAATGGCTTCAAACTGGAAAAGTGAAGATTTGGGTGGGATATTGGGCAGGAATTTTTGGCTGTGAGGGTGGGGAGGGGCTGGAATGGAATTCCCAGATTTGCTGTGGCTGCCCCTGGATCCCTGGAATGTCCAAGGCCAGGTTGGACAGGGCTTGGAGCAACCTGGGACAGTGGGAGGTGTCCCTGCCCATGGCAGGGGTGGCACTGGATGATCTTTAAGCTGGGAGAAGGTTTAGGTTCAATATTGGGCAGGAATTTTTGGCCGTGAGGGTGGGGAGGGGCTGGAATGGAATTCCCAGATTTGCTGTGGTTGCTCCTGGATCCCTGGGAATGTCCCAGGCCAGGCTGGCCAGGGCTTGGAGCACCTGGGACAGTGGGAGGTGTCCCTGCCCATGGCAGGGGTGGGACAGGATGATCTTTAAGGTCCCTTCCAACCCAAACCATTCTGGGCTCCTGTGATCTCTGAGGGCTTTTCCAGCCTAACCAGCTCTGGGATTCTGCAGTCCCAGTGGGCTCCATCAGGGATAGATTCAGAACCTTTAGGAAGTTATTCTGTGGTATCTGGACCACTCTTAACCACTGAGAGGAGCCCAGATGTGCCCACCCATGATTTGCTCTCCATGATTGTTGATTTTACAGATGGAGCAGAAGAAATTACCCCTGTGCTACTCTGTCCACTCATTTTCTATCCCAGCTCTGCCTGGGTTTCACATCCTGCTTTTCCCTTTCCTGTTGGTTCATAATTTGACTTTTGGAGCACTTTCAGCCCGTGTTAGTTTGTGGAGAAAGACATCAGCAGTGATAGCTGGGGAAAATTCTATTAGGTCATTCCTCCTCAGAGCACAGTACCTGTCTCCCCAGCTCTTTGGGGATGTTGGCCAAATAATCCTTTTAATAGCTTTTGTGAGTTAAAAGGGTAGGTAACTGTCATAAGGCTAAATGATTGCATAGATTAATTTACTTGTGGCCGAAAGAAATCAATTGTAATTTAAATTTTTGTCTCTGGACTGATTACAGCAGCAGACATCAACTTTCTCTGTAAGAATGTGCCGTGTGCTTTGAAGTCTGTGAGTCTGGATTAGTGACAGATTATCCAGAATGATGTGATTGGATCTCTTTGCCTCTCCCCAGACCTCTCTGATGTTCTTGGATCTTTTCCTTGTGTTTTACAGAATGGTGAATAACACTGAAGACCCTCAAGAGGCTTTGTAACGTCCCATCCTCATGTAAAGTATGCTCAGAACTTTTCCAGTAGTGTAAGTACAAGCTGAAGAAACTCATCACACAATTTTGTGGTGTTTTCCTGTTAAATTGTCTAAAAGAAGTGGTTGCAATGATTGTGAGCTGGAGATTTCCACTGGTTCAGTGGAATATTTAAAACAGGAACAGTAAAATAATATTGGGATTAATAACATTGAATTCCTCACTTAGTCTGGAATTGTGTTGTTTGTGCTTTTACATTTCTGTCACTGAAACAGAAGGAAAATGATGCAGTTCTTAGAAACTCAGCCTTGATCAGAGACAAATCAGTGGTAAAGGAGAGATCTCCATACAGCAACTGAATAAATGAGAGATTTGCTGAAATTCATGAGCCATTTTTAATTCAGTGACCTCTGGCAGGGACAGAAAACCTGGGGCACCTCACCTTACCCTGGTGCTGGGTGTGTTGGTCCAAGCAACTCAAGTGTTCCAACTGAGGTTGTCCAAATCTCACCCTGGTATTTGAAATGAGTTTTTCCCTTTAAATTACTTCTGTCAATTTAATTGGTTTCCCTGCAGTTTGTTCAGTAAATAAGGAAATTAATTCAAATCCTGGAGCTTGTCAGGCTGAAAGGAAGGGCTTGACCTGTCACTCATCTCCCACTGGCCACTCCTGTATTGCTGTTCCCAATATCCCAACCAAATCCTTGTCCCCTGGAAATCAGATCCCTGAGATATTTTGACCTCTTGACTTTAGATTGTTCCCCTGTCAGACTGAGCTGGAAAGAGAAATTTTTTTCTGCAGGATGGGTAGCAAGGAACTGGCTGCTGTGAATTGCATCCCATTTTCCCAGCTGGATTATTTCAGGGATGAAGATTTATTGTTGGACAGTGAGAGTGCAAGTGGCTGTGCAGTCTCAGGCTTCTGGAGAAGGAGTCACAGCAAAAAAACAGGGATTTAGTGCTGGGAACAAAGCTCCAGTGGATTTCAAAAAGCCATTAATTAGATATTTTCTATTGCTGGTGGTTTAAGTCTTCTATTCAAACCTGGTGGTTTCCTACTTTGCTGCCAGTCCCTCGAGCCACCTCCTCTTCTTCCTTTTAGCTGGAATTAAGTTGGATTTCAGCATTCAAATCACCACCTGAAACTGTAAAGATCTGGTTCACAGCAGGAGAGAATCTGGAGGTGAGGCCACGTCACCCTGGGCATCTTTGTTCTCCTGGGAATTCTGAGTTTTGCAGGGTGACCTCAGAGCTCCCCTGTGCTTTGAGTGAGCACAAGGACATCTCACAGCTTTGTGGCAGGCTTTTGCCAGAAATTTCCAGGCTGGGAATTGCACAGCTTGAATTTCTTGTGTTTTAGCTGCATTTCAGTCATGTTCTGCCCCTGGGCAGTTCCCTGCTGCCACCTCCCAGCAGAGCAGTAGCAGCTCCCTTGATTTATCCCCTGTGCAGTCAATTCAGTCATGGAAGATGCAGGAAAAATAGAGGTGGATAATTTTTGACTGAGGGAAAACTAGGAGGAACCTATTTGGAGTGGATTAGAGAGCACAAATTGGAGGAAATGGGCCATGATGCCCTGTTTGGATAGAAAGTTTCCAGGTTAAACCATATCTTTTTAAAATGGGGTTGTGAAGGGGAAAGGAGAAAACGGGGCCTTAATTTTTTTTTAAAAACTTTTAATTTAAATAGTGATTTAGATTAAGTTTGAAGAGTTGCAAAACTGCCATGGTAAGAGAGGAGTTGGGTTACTCCTAAGAGTAACTGCCTGCAGTTACCATTTCACCACCTCATTTTTACCCAGTCAGTGCTGGAGAGGAGTTTGAGGCAAGGTGTGAACACAGAACTCTTTATTTTGGCCTGACAGGAATAAAGAATTTATCTAAAACTGAGTCCTGTGGCCAACACAGGTTTATTCTCTATTGGGCTCCCCATAAATATGGGAGGAACTCCTTGTAGTCCTGATTGATTAATTGGTATGTGTTAATTGTGGGCTATGAGCATCAGTGTGTTTTCCATCCCTCCAAGTGTGATTTCTGCTAGATCCAGACAGTTTCACTTCAAGCTTACCTGAATTATCAGGCTTATGAATTTAACTGCCAGGGGTGTCTGGGGAGTGAGAAAAAGAAATTCAGGGTGAGTAATGCAGGTGGAAAAGGACTGGATTGAAGCCTTGTCATCCTTTAGGAAAAACAAAAGGAGGAAAAGAGCAAAAGTGTGAACTCTATACCAAGATTGAAGAGCAGGCTGGAGCTACAGGGGCTTGGAAAATCACCACAGGCTGAGCTGGACCTGCCCAGTGCCCTTGAGATGTGACACAAAACAGGTTAATTAAACTCAGGTAACAGCAAACTCAGCTGATTTGCTCCTTTTGTCTTCAGTTACCATGTAAATAGCAGGTGACTCTGGGAATATTCACTTGTTTTTTTAGCTTCTTTGACTGAAACAATGTCCTACCTGAGCCCTTGGTTTCACTTTAAGATAAACCAGATGAGTTAATTCGTGATTTCACAGCTAAAGTGACCTAAAGAAAATTCCTGTTGAATGGAAATGTTGGTTTTTTTCCTCAAAAAGGTTTGGCACAGCTGCCCAGTGGTGGATTCCCATCCCTGGAGGGATTTAAAAGCTGTGTGGATGTGACACTTGGGGACATCATGGCTCAGTGGTGGCCTTGGCAGTGAGGAATGTGGACCAGGTCTTGTCTGTCCTGCAGGAAATGTCCCTGGTTGGGGCCAGGATTCCACAAAGAGATGTTTGGTGCTTTAAGAGCATTAATGAGGATATTCATTTCTTTCTGAAATGCTTTTAACTAAAACAAAACTCCATATGGAAGCAGCAGTGGCCAGAAGCCCATGGCTTTTGCTGTTATGATTTATTTTCTTCAAGGAGACACCGTTATCTATTCCAAATTTCTCCAAGTGTAATCTCTGTCTTCACTAAGGCTGTGCACTTGCAAAGTGTTTCTTTTCTAGTGGAAAATCATTTGCTTTTTAGTTAAGCACAAAACCAAGGGTAGGTGAGGTTCAGTTGTTTGGATTTTAGTTTCCTGCAGTGCTTAATTTCTCTTCTAAGGAAGTGTTTTAGTTGTTAGTGCTGGTGATGAATCCTGAAGGAAATACTTCAAAATGTCTCTTTTTCTTCATGTGTGGAAGAGGTGGTGGAAATCCTGCTGATGGCTTTGCTTGAGAGTTGTCCCACACCTTGTCATGTGTGATTCTATAGATGGACCCTGTATTTGTTGTGAGAAAATGCTCAGAGTTTGGCCAGGCTCTTGTTCTGCCTTCTTGCAAAATTCCTGTGGGATTTTGAATGAGTTATTTGGGCTTTTCCAGAGTCCAACCCCTCTCTGGGAGCTCTTGGTCTCAAAAATGAGTGTAGTATAACTTCCCTGCCTCACGTGGATTTTGTGATTCGGGTGTTTGGATACCCCAGGTGACAAAATTATTGAAGAGGAACTCTGAAATTCTGCCTGGATTTTATAAAGGATTGGTCAAATTTTGAAATGAAATGGAGGAGGCAGAAGGCAGCATTGTACCCTGTAGTCTTGACGGCTGAAAATTATGAATTATCCTAGAATTCATAAAATTATGAATCATGGTTTGGGTTTGGGATGGAAAGGACCTTAAAGCTTATTTTGGATATGGGCAGGGCCACCTTCTCCTGTCCCAGGTTGCTCCAAGCCCCTTCCAGCCTGGCCTGGAGCATCTCCAGGGATGAGCCAGTCTGGTGTCTAAGGCAGGTCCACATCTCAGTTTTATTGATGACTTTTTAAAATTACTCTGTGTTTTGATGTGTTCTTGAGATTTACTGTAACTGAAGCCCACAAGTCCTGCTCTGAGAGCTGTTACAGAGCTTATCTATCCAAAATTTAGTCTTTGGCTCCCAAATCCAAGAGTTCCTCCTTGCTCTTGGCACAAGTTTGGGCTTTGGGCCCTGGATCAGTGCTCAGCTGCCACTTCAGTTTTTCTGTTTGTCAGTCCTGCTGATCCCTCATTCTGCCCTTGAGTCCAGGCTCGGAGTTGGAATTCCTGCCTTGTTGCTGTAGAATTGCAACAATAGCAGGAAAGCCAGATTTTGGAAGTAGGGAAGGTTAGGGTTAGTCAGATAAGGTGTCAGAGTGAATCAGTGTGTGCCTTGAGTAGAATTCAGAAGTATCTGGCTGCCAGCCCTGTGCTTAGTCAGAGGTCAGTCCCTTTTGTAAGACTTGGATTATGACAATAATTGCCATTTATATTATATTTTTGCCTTGTAAGATCAATCTCAAGTTCTCTCTTTCCCAGAGATGCAAAGCAGAGTAAGTTACTCACCAGAGTGGCAAAACTGCTGGGTTTGCTCACTGCCAGCATCCATTAAAATCATTTTATCAGCAGAGAATTTCAGGGAAGAAGTGAAAGAGCAGCTTCTGTAGAGCAGTGAGTCGGGGTTTGGGGCTCTTTAACCAGCTGAGAAACTTGAAGCCTCCTGAAGAAAGGATGTGTTGATATTCTGCTCTCAGCTTGCCTCCTCCAATTTGCGTGGCGGTGAGTATTTGATTACGCCGGATTTATTTTCAGAACTTTCAGGCTGCTCTTATTAATTGTCCCCATTTTGAGGCGTGTGGCAGAGCTCTGCATTCCAGAGCTGCTGTTTTGCATCCCTAAGCAGAGCTGGTGATGCTGAGGCTCAGCTCAGAGCCTGATTTCCCTCCTTGCTGCCTTGCAAGTCTCTCCCTTCCCTGGGATCACAGCAGTCGTTACAAGAATTACATTTTGGATGAATGGGTGTAGAGAATTTTATTTATTTTCTTCTTCTTTTTTTTTTTTTTTTTTTGGGAAAATCAGAACTCAGAGATGCAACTGCTGGAGATAATTATGCAAAAGTATGGATGAGGATGGCTCTGTGTTCGTTGGCATGATGAGCACTTCAGGCCTGAGGTTTTTTCTCTCTCTCTCTCTCTCTTGAAAACTGGTACAACTCCTCTGAAAATACTGGAGTTGCAACTGATGAGCAGAAGTGATGAGTCAGATCCTTAATCCTCTGTTACGCCCCAGAATTCACAGCATCAGCTCCTGCTTTTGAAGGCAGCTTTGCTTAATGTGGTGCAAAGTTTTAGGTGGTTCTGAAATATTTATATTGATGTGAATCATCGAATCACACAATGGTTTGGGTTGCAAGGGACCTTAAAGATCATCTCATTCCACTGTCCCAGGTTATTCCAAGCCCTGTCCCAACCTGGCCTTGGACAATTCCAGGGATCCAGGGGCTTTTCAGGGCACCCTGTGCCAGCACCCTCTGAATGGAGATTCACTTGTTCAATAAGAAAAGAAAAGGGCAAAGTTTGAATTTCAGAATACTGGACACTGTTAAGCCCTAAATGCCTCAATTCTCTCCAGCAGTGCCTTAGAGCTGCCCTGGGAGGGTCACAGATTTTGCCTCTGGGCTTGATGTTCCTCCCAACTCAGAATGTTGTGAGATTCTGGGATTTTTTGGGTGATATTTGTCAGTGCTCTGTTTGTGTAGCTCAACGAAATCCCTTCCTTTGGGATGGGGAAATGTTGGGAAGGGGCTTTGATCACCCTCATCTCCCAGTTCCATCCCTGCCCGTGAGCTTTAAGGTCCTTTCCAACCCAAACCAGCCTGAGATTCTGTGTAGAAAAGGAAGGACTGAATGAAACTGTGCTTGGTTCTTGGATTTCATAAACGTGTGGAGAGAGAAACACACTTTTATAACTTAAAACTGGGTTAAAAAATTCCAAGTGGGCGTCTGGAAGTGGAGTTTCTTTGTAGTTGTGGCAGGAAGCATCAGGAGCAGTACTTGATGTGAATTAGGAGGATCAGTATCAGAGTGGTGATAAGCAAATTGCATTGCTTTGGAAATTGCAATGCCATCCTTAATTCCCTTTTTTTTTTAATATGAGGAGGACATCCATCTCCACAGCTCTCACCAGCACTGCATGCACAGAAAAATCTGGTTTAGTTAAGGAGTTCAACCTTCAGCTGTGATGGTGTTTAAAACTCTGGTTTAGTTCAGGAGTTGCAAAAAGTGATTTTTGTAGCTTGGGAGGAACCTATTTCAGCCAGAAAAGCACAATTTACGTCGTGATTTTGCTCTTCCATTTGAATGGTGACACCGAGGAGGTGCCTGTGGTGCTGTGATAAATGAGATGACAAGTCCTGGATGTCCCTGTGAGCAGGACAGGAGGTCCTGCCCTGTGCCACGGGTCAGGGAAGGGTAAATGTTGGCATCTCTCCCCATCCTGCTCTCCTCAGCTGATGGGACTTGATCAGAATCATTCTTAAACCAATTACCAGACTTAGGATCCTGCTCTGAACACTTTGGCTCTTGCCCACATCCATATTATGCAGATTCTATCAAATTCAGGTCTTACATCCAAAAGCACAACTGGTTTTGTAAGCCTTGAGCTTGGCTTATTAGATAAAGCAGTGAATTTTGATGGCAATTGGAGAAGGACCTCAGCAGAAGAGCATCTCTAGAGTGCTTCCTACTCATCTACAGTGAGTAGAAGAGTGGAAAAAAAATGATTTCTTGTGCTCATTAAAGAGTCCAGAGCCATTTTCTCAAGTGTTAGAGGTGTTAAGGCTGGTGTCTGGCCTTATTCCCAAACGGGTAATTGAATTGCTTTGAACTTCTGGGAGTTCAATTGGACGTGGACTTAGCTCGTGGCTGTTTTTATGGGATTATTCTGCTGTGTTCCATCACCTGGAAAGTTAAATGTTGGGTAAATGATTCTTGTATCAGCGTGGGCTTGGGCTGTGAGAGAAGGTGAGAAACCCTTGATGTGTTTTTCCTCACTTTTCTCTGTGCAAAGCAGGAAAATAAGGGAAGGGAAAACTCTGGCTGTGTTTCCACACTGGAGATCAGGACTGTGGGGAACTCCACATCCAAAGGGTGAAATTCCTAAAAAAAAGGGGTTAAATAAATGGTGGTGGTGAGAGCAGCCCCTGAAGAGCCTTCACCCCTCAAAGTCCCTTTAGAAGGGGGGACTGGGCTGGTTGGGACCTGCTGGGTATTTTATATCTATGGGTTTGGGAGGAAAAATAAATTCCTTTCTATTTACCTCCTTTCAATCTGATATTCAGGTACTCAGGGTTGCTTTTGGATGAGCCATGAAAGATGAGCAAAAAGTGCTTTAAAATGGTAGAATTGAACCATCATTTTGTGGGATGATTGCCAACTTTGTGTGAGGAATGTAAATAAGTTTGATACTTTAGGCTACTTCTTTTTTTTTTCTGTCAAGGCATAAAGAAACTGTTTTAAGGCAATGAACATTCAGGAAATTAAATACTCAGGAAAAAAATCGGTCACTTTTGGTTTTGAGTTAGAACTTTGCAGAGGTTTTGCTGACAAAGTTTCAGGGAGAAAAATGCACAGTGTTCACCCTTGGTTACCTCTCTTTTTTTTTTTTTGGGTGTCCCCCCAAGAAAATTTGTCAGCCCATTGTCAGTGGTGAGAGTTTTGCTGACTGATGGCAGATCAAGCATGGGATGGGGAGGATATTTTTCCACACAGGCAGCAAAGTCTGACAGAAAAGTCAGTTTGCAGTCCGTGTTCTCGGGAAAAGTATTTTCCATCTTGATTTTCTCCTGTACTCCCCCATCATTCTGCTTGTCTCTGTCTTTATTTCATTCCTTGCTACTTTTGCAGCTGATTGTATTTCACAAGGAAAAAGAGGGGAAAGCCAATTGAATTACAGGTAGCCAGAGGAGTGCAGGAGGATAAGAGGCTCTTACTGCAGTGGGGAGGGAGGATGAAGTGGTGGAGAATATCCCCTCCTTAATGAGGTGAATGGAATTAGGGTGATTCTAAAAAGGCTGATTTACTTAACTGCTTTGGAAATTGATCTTTAAACAGGGTAAGTTTATTAAAATATTTTGAGAAGGGGAAATAACTGAAGCCCTGCTCGAGTAACAGTTTGGAATAATACTTACTGTAGTTATTCATTAAAAAGTTGTAGATAGTTGGCAGTGTTGGAATGTGTTCAATAATACCACATTTTGCAATATTTGTTTTGGGGTATTAATGGAAAATTCCGAGTTCCTGCAGTTGTTTTCAATACATTAAAGTCCCTCAGGAACTTTATTCCTAGATCTTATGGCTGTGTAGAAAAGCACGTGAAGATGGGAACAGGAGTTCAAGGAGACCAATGAGATGTGTCAGTGCAATATATGCAGAATATGTAAATATTCACAGGGCACTTTGGACATCTCTGTATGGCATTAGTGAGACCAGCAGGGAGACACTCTAATTTTGGTGTTCTTACCTCTTCAGTGTCGAAAAATTACCCAGAAGTTGCTTTGAATGGCTGGAAGAATTCTTTGTGTGGACAGACAAGCAGATCATTGATTTTAATTTGGTTTTTTTTTTTCAAATTGCCCACACGTACTAAACCCAGTTATCACTGAGTTGATTTGAGAGTAGCTTTGCTGCTCTTACATTGCTTTCTGCGAGGCTTTTAAATCCACTGATCAGCAGGACTCCAGAACAGAAGTTGGAAATAATTGAATATCTCATTCCTGGGGCAGAGGGTGCCCAGCTGCCCTTGCATCCCTGGGAATTGAAATTCCTGCACAGGCTCAGCTGAATCAAAGTGGGACGAGTTGAGGCCAGAGCTCTTTCACCTCAGGAGGTGAACCCTGCCCCTGCATCTGGGAACTCTGCACTTCATTAGCTGGAATCCACTAAAGGATTCACCAAATCGTTTTGTTTAATTCACTAAATGAGATTAATTTGGCCTGGGCCCCCAGATCCAGGGGCTGAGCCCTGGTGCTTTGGACAAATTAGGAATGACACCCAAATTTTAGAGGGAATCGCTGGCCATGGCCACCAACTGCTGCAGGAGGGGGGATGCCCAGAGAAGCTGTGGCTGCCCCTGGATCCCTGGAAATGTCCAAGATCAGGTTGGACAGGGCTTGGAGAACCTGGGATAGTGGAAAGTGTCCCTGCCCATGGCAGGAGGTGACACTAAATGATCTTTACAGCCCCCTTTCAATCCAAATAATTCTGTAATTCTGTGATTCTGTGCTGCTTGACATTCTTGGAGCCATCTGGAAAGTCTTGCTATTGTCAGGTGGGAGTTTTTTAGTTCACGGGGCTGCAAGGACAAAAGTTCTGGGTTTCTGTGTCTGTGACAAATGGAAGATTAAATAATTTAAAGTATGCTTTAGTGCTAAATGTTGAAGAGTCTGTCAAGTAGGAATTTTGAGTGGAGGTAATTCTGGTTCAAACAAAGAACTTGAGCACATGAAACTCGGTTTGGTGACATCAGAAAAAATCTGGTAAAAAAATGCCCAAACCAGGTGTTTCCCTGAGGGAAGGTGAGCTGGCACATTTGGTGAAAACCACCTCAAGGCCAGATATTTAAAAAGATTTTCTGTTTGAAAACCCTGCTGTCTGTGATGAGTCAGAAAGTCCGTGTGACACTTCTCCCAAAGCTGGGAGAGGAGGATGGAGCAGCCCTTCCTCCCCCAGAGGCCAAACCTCGAACACGGCGTCTGCTTCCAAATGCTCCCTGTCAAGCCCTGAACATCTCAGGATGCCATTCCAAATTGTGGTTCTTACAATTCCAGTCACTTGCTGGGTGGCTGCTGCATTGCCTGCCGTGCCCTCCTGTGCTTCAGCAGTCTGGGTGCTTGTCTTTGAAAATGTAAAATGTTCTGGATGTTTCCAGTAATCAATTTTCTGGAGGACAGCACATTCCTGTTGGGCTGAAGTGCTGATGGGGATGGGGAACGTCTGTCTTCTCACACAGGCATTTTCTTGGATGGGAGTCATCCCCTTGCGTTGTCCTCCTGCTTCCTTCTCCCTCAGAGCAATGGAAGGGTGTAGGGTTTAACTCGGTGGGGTTTGGTTCTGAGGGTAAAATAGAAAGGAGAGATCTCTAAAGATGGGTTTAGAGCATGGGAGTTTATTGGGAAAGAGCGTGGGTGTGAGAGGCTGCTGGGCTGCAAGACACAGCTCAGAGCAGGCCAGAGACAGAGAGAGAAAGAGGCAAAAAGAGAGAGTAAAAAGAGACCGATTTGCTGTTTACAATACAATAAATCATCTTCTCTGTTGAATATTCTAATTCTCTTTAACCAATCTGAGACAAGCTACAAACCCTACAACATTTACATGCAACCTATAAGAATCATCACATTCCCATACGGGGTTATATTTTAAACCTTAAAAAACTGCATTTTGGAATCTCTACCAGGCAGGCAGGGTCTGCTCTGCCCTTTGGCCCTGCCTGGGCAGAGGGCATTGTTCTATCAAGAAGGAGGATTCCCTTCAGCCAGCTCTGCCATTGTTTCTTAGTTACTCTGCAACTCAAACCTTGTCTTCATCTCCATTTCGATTCTACTTTCCATATTTTCAGCATCTTTTGCAAGGCAATCACATCTCTAAGGCTTTCCTATTTCATCCTCCCCAACAGAAGGGGCTCAGTAGTTGCTGGATGAGGGCAGAGATGGGGTTTTCTTCTCATCCCTGGATTTCCCAGGCTGCAAATGCCATTTTTGTGGATTTGTGCATCCTGACTTTGTCTTTACAGCTCTGCTCCATCTCTGCTCCAACAAACCCGTTCTCAGAGTTGTTCCTCAGCCCCAGCTACTGATCTGGAGTCATCCAGTGACTCCTGTTGGGAGCTTCTCTCTGCCAGGGCAGAATTGGCCATGAGGAGTCACCCTCAAAGTTTTTGGGGAGAAACAGCCCCGTCCCAGGAATTTCTCTCAGCCTGAGAGCCATCGTCCCTCTCCTGGCTTTCACAGGGTCCTTGGAATTGTTCCTTGACTTTCCCTCGGCTGTGATTTGCTCTGGCTCCTGGGGCTGGTACATCAGCTCTGTCACATCTCCTGGAGTTTGAGTGATCTCTTCACCCTGCTCTCCTGCAGGAGTGGCAATAAACCCTTGACTCACGGGAAGAGTCCTGAGAAGGATGGAAAAAGCCACGTTCTGCTTGCCAAGTTCTGCCTGCCCTCCATCTGCCATCCCTTCTTCTCAAGACCTAGAGTTCTGAAGGAGGAGATCTTGTTGGGTGTGTGACATTTGGATCTGTAGCCAGGAAAGAAGAGCGATTCTGTGATTTTTTTTCAGTTCCATTTCTGGGCTTTGCAGCAAATAATGCCCATTGTTGTGGCACCTTGGACAGTTTAAGAGTTAAAAATGCTTTTGTCGAGCCACCAGGATGATCGAGTTGCCAGTCTTTGGAGGGGGAAAGGATGAAGACTTATTTCTTTAAATGAAAGCTCAGGAGTAATTGGCTGTGCTGCACTTTCCTCGTCAGGGCAGGCAATCTGAGACAACATTCCAGGTTCAAAAGTTCTTAACTTCAGAAATCCAACTTCAGTCAAATCAGCCTGGGTCCTACAAGGCCACTAGAATTTCCGCTCGATGTTTTTTTATCTTCATTTTTTTTCAAGGCAGCAACAAAAGTTAGGGCAACTCGAACTCTTTGTAGTTGAGATTTGAAAGAGTTGAGATTCATAAATCTCACGTCAGAACTGGTTAAAACTTGTCCAGCAAAACTCAAATCTCTGGCCACCACAGAAATCTGTGATTCCTGTCGGGTGGGTACTTAACACTGGGCAGAATTTTGTCTGGAATCAAGCTGCAGCCTTAATTACTGGGCACCCCCAGTGTCTGTAGCAGCAGTTTATCAAAAGCAAAAGGGCACAAACTGCAGGGTTGTTGCAGGAGAGGGCTGAAATGCTGGTGGAGCAGGAAAAGAAACTCCAAGGAAAAGAAACCCTTCTGCTGCCTGGTGAGGTTGGCATTCATGGCAAGTGTCAGGCTGAGGTTGTTTTGATGCCTTTTCCTGGTGTTAGGAAAATGAAGCCAGACACGGTTAAAGGGGTTGGGGTTTTTATTTCAGTATTTTAATCAGGATCTTGTTGGATGCATCCACCTCACCCAGGTGACAGCGTGGCAATGCACACACCCATCAGTCACACACACCAGGTATAGACTTTACACAGCACAGATCCAACAAGGGAGCCCAATAATGAGGTTGGGGTGGGCTAACCCCGAGTTTACAGAATCCTCCTGTCAGGAGACCTTGGGTTCCTGAGCCAGTGGGAATGTTTGGTGTCCCTGGCTCTGCAGCTCTGGGCTGTTCAGTCTCAGGCCTGCAGAACACTTAAAAAACTCCAGCTCTTTGCAGTTGAGATTTGAAAGAGTTGAGATTCATAAATCTCATATCATAACTGTTTAAAACTTGTCCAGAAAAACTCAGATCTCTGGCTACCACAGAAATCCGTGATTCCTGTCGGGTGGGTACTTAACATTGGGCAAGTACTAAGCACTAAACAAAGTAAAAAGTTGCAAGTGTGCATGCTGCTGATACTTGTGGCTACAGAGAACTGTGTAAAAGGGATATAAAAGAAAAGACAAAAACTATTCCTGCATCAGTTTGGAGGTGGATTTTGGATCTGTCTGTTTAAAGCTCTCTCCATGTGCCGCGCAGAGCTGCCGAACCAACATAATTTTGTGTTTCCCCTCCTTTCCAGCCTGCTGGAAACCATGTCTCACTACACGGACGAGCCAAGATTCACCATAGAGCAGATCGACCTCCTGCAGCGCCTGAGACGCACGGGAATGACCAGGCAGGAGATCCTGCACGCCCTGGAGACCTTGGACCGCCTGGACCAGGAGCACAGCGACAAATTCGGGAGGAGATCGGGCTACGGGGGCGGCTCCTTCGGCAACAGCACCAACAACGTCCCGGCCTCTTCCTCCACGGCCACGGCTTCCACGCAGACCCAGCACTCTGGGATGTCCCCATCCCCCAGCAACAGCTATGACACCTCCCCACAGCCTTGCACTACGAACCAGAACGGGAGGGAGAGCAACGAGAGGTTGTCGGCCTTCAACGGGAAGATGTCGCCCACCCGCTACCCCCTGGCCAACAGCCTGGCCCAGAGGTCCTACAGCTTCGAGGCTTCTGAGGAGGACTTGGACATCGATGACAAAGTGGAGGAGTTGATGAGGTGAGTGGAGTCTCTGGTGGAAGTTTGGGGTGGGAAAATGCTGCTGTGGGTTTTGCAGGGATTTGAGGTGGGTGCCCCAATGCTGGGAATGTTCCAGGTCAGGTGGGACATGGCTTCAGCATCGTGATCTGCTCGAAGATAACCCTGCTTGTTGTGACCTGAAAGGTCACTTGGAACCCACAGCATTCCATGAGGATTTGATTGTCAGGAGCTGCTTCAGGCAGTTGTTCCTGCCAGTTCCCCAAGCATCACCATCCCAGAACCTCTCTGTGCCTTGAGCAGGTATCTCCTGGCCCTCTGTGGGTGTCCCACAGTCTGACTGCTGAAATAGGTTTTCCAAAAAATTGGGATTGATGTTGGGGAGCTCCTTTTCCACTGAAATACGCAGCTTTAAAAATTAGGATTTTTAGGCAAATGTTAGTATAGCCAAAACCAGCTGGAGCAGATTCAGTAAGCAAACCCAGCTAGAGTTAATTAAAGAATTAATGTTTAACCAAAGAATTGAGTTAGAAGTGAGCCTTAAGGTGTAGGTAACTGGTTGCTTGTCATTTTATATTTGCTCAGCTGTACTTATAATGAGAAACAGAAAACATTGATTAATAGGTCTGAAGAATGTGGGCAATTACTAAGCATTCTATTTGAAAATCCATTCAACTATGAATGAATGGAAGAACTGAAGGTCCCCCCAAAAGCAATTTCTATTGTCAAAAGCCAGAAAGGCAGAAAGGTCAAAGAAAGGAAGACAAGTTCTACTTCATCATTCTCACCCTCCCCTCAAATTATGTGACCACCGACTCAATTTAAAGACCAAATCACGCATGCTTAATATCAATAATATTAATAATTCAGCTAATTACCAGACGGAGTGGGGAATGGGAGGTATTAATGTGATTAATGTGTGTTTGTATTTGGAATATTCAAAACCCCTTGCAGATAAATAGATTTTGTGTTGCTCTGTGTATCAGGGAGCTGTCCCATGCAGGAGCCCAGTGCTGAAATCCACATCCACTTTCTAAAAACTCTGTTAGAGAGTCTTTGTCCATATCAGATCAATTCCCATATTTTAATAAATCACCAGCCTACTTTTATCAGGATTCTGATCAATTATCAATTCACTTGACTTCCCCTCCACTATTTCACACCTTTTGTGATCCTTTCCATAAGGAGGGAGAGTAGGGAATCCAGCTTGGGTTGGTCAGTGGGATCTGCAGAGGATTGTTGTGTATTTAGAGTTCGTGGCAGGGATTTGCAGAGCAGTGCAGGAAAATACAAATTATAAAGAAGAAGAAGTTTTCAGTGGTGGTTTTTTTTATTTTTTTTTTTTCAAGGCTGACCTTCCTTTACTTTTAGCAGCTTCCTTTTCAGCATTATGGCAAAGATGAAAGGAGGGGATTACACTCCTGAGGATGAAAGTCAGAGTCAGTGGGCTTTGAGAGCAGAAAGAAATAAGAGGAAAGGCCAAATGTCTCAAAACAATTTCGGTCATAATGTTGGAATTTATTCTTTTTTTTTTCCCCAAAAATTGCACCGTTCCTGAAATACTTAGAGAGAACCCACAAGCTCCGGGATGGAAATGTTGGAAATAGTTTGGGGATTTCAGGGAAAGATGTGGCTTTTGGGGGCAGAGGGTTAGAGATGAGCAGGAGGAAAAGCTGATGAGCCTCATCTGCAGGATGATGGAATTGTGCAGGAAGGGGGTGAGTTCAGCACAATGCCAAGTTCCCAAGGTTTGGGTTTCTGTGCAGTGACTCTCAGGCAGTGCTTTCAGTGCTTATTTCAACTGAAATCACTTGTATTTTCAGGCTCATGGAAGATGAGTGGTGGGTAGAGAAATAAAAATGAACCCAGAGCACAGCATTGATTTTGCTTTTAGATTTGCAAGCTTGAGTCTGCCTTCAGTGCAGGAGGGGAGAAGGGGAAGGGAAATGTCCCATAAAGGCTGGTTTTAATTGTCTGTCCTTCTTGGGAAGGGAGAGAGGAAGAGGAGAGCAAAGGGTATTTATTCAATTGAAATTTGCTGCATATCAGTTCCTGTGCAACCTCTGATTTATTTGCTTTTTAGTAGTTTTAGCCCCTTCTGAGCTACCTGTGCAGACCTTGTAAAAAATCCTACAAAGACCTCAGTTCATTCAGTGCAAACTGGACTAAAATAGGGGTGTGGAGACAGAGGCAGCAAAATTTTGGATCTTTCCCTTGGAATGCTGGAGGAGGTTGGAGTATACATATTCATTTGGATAACTTAACCATGCAGCCCCCGCTCTCCTTTATTTTTTTTATTTTTCTGCCTCATTTTTATGAGTGAGGCTTTTATGCTGGTGGGAGAGATTTATTCATCCCCGTGTAATGAAACTTTGTACATTCCATATGGCAGTGCTGCACCTAATATGAATTATATGGGACATGAGTCATCCATTCTCCTGCTCTGGTGCTTTGATCAAACGTGACACTTGTTAAAAGAAGTGTCCAGCACTGAGGAGCTTTTTAATGCCAGCCTTCCCCACTCCTTGCCCCTAAAAAAAAGGAAATAAAGACATTTTGCATCTTCCAGGTGCCCTTTGGTCCCTCTTTTTGTGTGTCCTGTTGTTGTTTTGTTTTGGTAGGAGGGACAGCAGTGTGATAAAGGAGGAAATCAAAGCCTTCCTCGCCAACAGGAGAATTTCCCAAGCAGTTGTTGCACAGGTAACAGGTAAGAGGTGGGGGAGTCCTTTTTCCTCATTTTGGGAATCTCTGTGTCTGAGCTGCCTGTCTGAGCATGGTGCAGATGTTGGAATATCTCTTGGCTTTCTGCATTGCAGTGCAGATCTGTCAGCTTAGTCATGATAATGTATGCCTTTGATTTAAGACCCATTGTCCTGCACATCATGGAACTTCCCCAGTGAATCACTTTTTTTTTTCTTTTTTTTCTTTTCTTTTCTTTTTTTTTTTCTTTTTTTTCTTTTCTTTTTTTTTCTTTTTTTTTTCTTTTTCTTTTCTTTTTCTTTTTTTTTTCCTGTGGCTTGTGCTGGCAGATTTGATTTTACAGCATTATAATAAACCCTGAAGTTCTTATCTGAAAACGAAAACGGTTTTCCTTAATTCTTAAATTGTTTGTTGAGTGTGGCAAAAAGATGCTTATCTGCATCTCTGGGTGTGCAGAGAGAGAGAGATAATGTGTATTTATATATTAAAAAATAGTCAGGAGATACAGTGGTACAGTTTTAGTTGGTTCCACTGCAGCCAGGAATTGGGGGATGAGAGTTGGAAGTTCTGTCCATGCTTTGAGTCACAGAAAATGAAAATCCAAAGGGAGGTGGAGGGATGATCAGCCCAGCTGGGGTTTTGCCTGGAAGGAGCAAATTTTGGGTGCCCTGAGCCTTCTCTCTCCCATCCAGGCAGGTGAACTCACTGCCCTGGTGCCACTTCTTCCCTGGGTGTGTTCCCAGAGCTTTTCAGAGAGGGTGACAAGGTCCTGCTGCTCCTCCATGGCTTGGGCTCTTGTCAGTCCTCCTTTCCAGGCTCTCAGGCCTTGCCTGGAGCAGCTCAGGGTCATTTTGGTTGGAAAAGCCCTCTGAGACCATTGAGTGTGACCCACCCTCCCTCAATATTTTAGGATGAAAACTTGATGATAAAAATCCAGAAAGCTCCAACCTCCAAGATTTTTTAATTTTTTACCCCAAGCTTGGATGAAGATCTTGAAATAGAGAGGTTTTGAAGGTTCCTTGATGGCTGAGAATGCCAAATCAGGTTTTTTTTTTTGGTGCTTTTTCCAGGATTTGAAATGTCAGGAACTCACCGGGGTGGGAACTCTGGGTTTGCAGACAGGGCAGCAGTTGAGGTGGGCAAGCACCAACTGGTGCCAGGAATTCCTTCCATGTCTCCAGCTCTTCTGTGATCCTGGGCAAAATCACCTGGTTTCAGTTTCATCTGGAAAATCATGAGATTATTAAACTGTGTACATGTGAGGGATCTTATTGGCCTTTGCAGATGTTAACACCAATACTTCAAAAATTAAGTTGATTTGCTTAAATTGCACCTGAACTCTAAAATTTTGGTAGTTGGGAGGTCACACTCTCTTACTGTTCTTCATTCCTTGTCTGAATACAGTCCTGGAAGAATTAATCTCTGAATTAATCTCTGAATTAATCTCTTTATAGCACCCAGCAGGTCAGGCTGCCTTCCCCTGCAAGGGAAATAATGCACAGAAGGGAAAACTGCACAAAAGGAGTCTTTCCAAAAGGATCTTTCCAAAAGGAGCCAAAGTTTTTTTCTGGGCAGTGGAACATGTGGGCTCATTGAATCAGAATCATCACACCAGATCCAAGTGTATCAGTGAAAGGAATGGGTGTAATTATAATTAATTTGGTGTTTTGGTGTGTGTTTGGTACCCTGCAAGAGGCTGGAGGGTGGGCAAGACCAGTCCCTTTCCCTCCTCCCACCCTGAGCCTGTTCTCCTGGATTTTGGTGGCATTAAATTGGCATTTAGGCTTTGGGAGCTTCTCATTGTTTCCTCCTGGGAGTAAATGCCACTGAATTTCACACCCTTCCCACTCCTGTGTGACACGAGGGGAATCCTCAGTGTGCTCCCAGAGAAATTACAGGGTGTCACTGGGACAGAGTTTTCAAGCCAAATCCATGAAAAACCAGTGGCTCTTTGCATCTTTGCCATCCCACCTGTGCCTGGTGGGATTAAATAAATAACCCCCTTTTTAGGTAAATAAATAAACCCCTTGTGAAAGCAGATGTGGAGCACTCGTGTGCCACTCTTATGGCTTCTCTGAGAGAAAAGGCAAATCTCAAGGAGATTTTTGGAAGGACCAGATTGAAGATCCTGCTCAGCTCTGGCAGGGAGAAGCATCAGCTTCCTCTCAAAAGTCTCTGGCTGACTTGAGGGTTCTTCAGATGCCTCCAACATCCCTTCAGCTGGGGAGGAGACTCCCAGGGAATGCCTGGACACCACTGCTGGTTCAGTAGAAAATAATTTGTGGAGGTTTTGTATAGGAGGCCGTGCAGACAATGCAATCCCAAGTGGATTTACAGCTTAGTCTGATTGAGAAAGATTTTCTGTAGGAAGTTAAGAGGAAAGCAGAAAAATCAGCTTTTAGTCTTCATCCCTTCTGCCCTGGGAAGAGGCAAGAAATGAGAAATTTATGGCAGGTTCTGCCCAGGAGAGTGGCTTGGCTACCTCTGCTGGCAACTTCTTCTTTTAACCTCTACCAATTCTCTGTTTTCTCCAGCCCTTAGGACTTTATTTATCCCCATTCTGGAACTTGCCACGTTCTGTCCTTGGCTCAGAAATCCTCCTGCAACTGTGACCCCCTGAAACCTCCATTTTGCCTTGTTTTGCTAATTCTTCAAACTCCACTTCCATTCAGAAACACATTTGTTCCTTTTTCCCATCTTAATCCTGACACTGCAGAGCACTTAGAGAATCCACTTTCCTCCACCAGCCAGTCCTGCAGAGCAGCTCTGAGCAGTAAACAGCTTTTCCTCCTGTTTTTCCTGCTGTAGCACCAGGGGAAGTGATGGAGAGAGGAGCTCAGAGCTGGAGCTTAAAGTCAGTAGAAAAATATTGAGGCTCTCTTAATCCTTACAAAATAACCAGAAACTTTAAAAAGTCATTTAGAGAATGAACCTGACAGGAAAAATTCAACTGGGAGACATTCTACAGGGCTTGCCTGGTGTATGGAGAGGACAGGGCAGGTTGGAAAATAATAACAGGGTATTAAAAAGGGACTTGAAAAAGGGATGATTGATAAGAAGCAAAAACTTAGCATGGCACTTACTAGTGCTGGCCCTAAAAACAGGAGCTGCTTTTTATAGAAACTTTTTAAATGGTGTCTGTAATAAGATAAACAAGAAGCACTTGGGTTGGGCTCTGTATAAATAATCTCCTACTGATAAGAAAAATGACAGTATAAACAGGAGCTAATAATAGTTCCTGTGGAATTTCCTATCCTGGTGTTTGGAGCTCCTTTTAGCATCACTGCAGCCCAGGGGTTCAGCCCCACGTGGGGCAGGTGAGCTGCCAGGTTTTTGGAAATGGAATTTGAAGTCTTGTGCTGCAATTCGCTTAAATTGCCACGAGAATTGTGCTTGGGTCGTGGTCAGAAGGCAGAGGGTGAAGAGAGAAATGTAAAACTTTTTTCAGGGATGCTGCCTGAGCTGCCAAAGTGAGATGGAGGTGGGGGAAATTTTTCAGGAACAGTAAAGGACAGAGGGAGGAGAGCACAGGGATGAGCCCTCTGCAGATGGGCTGAAGGGGTTTGATGGATGATGCCTCTGCTACATTTGGAAATATTACCTTTGCTGTTTTTTACACATAGGGAGTGAAGGAATAAAATAAAACCCAACCTGTTTTTTTCCTGAGGTTACGAAGCAGAAATTTGAATTCGGTTTTCTCAGTTCTTAACAACATAAAAACCAAAAACCACCATTTAAAAAAACCCCAAACCCACCAACAGTAAAGAAGTGATTTTTTTGGGGTTGTTTTTAAATTCACAATGAGCTTCTCAGGGTGCAGTTCTGGTAACTTTCCCAGTTATTCCTCTTGTACAACCCAGCCCTGTCCCAAAATCTCTGCTTTAATTGATAGGAGATCTCCAGGACTTGGCTTTGGATTGTGCTAAACACTCGTGCAGTGAGGGCAGCCTTGGAGCACTGCTGCAACAAATCAAATGCCCAAAGATTGGAACCCACCAGGCTGCTGAGCAAATGCCAACACAGTGAAACTTCACTGGTTCCATTGTGAAAAGAATTCAGAAAATTCCTGATTTACTGATCACCTGAAACTGCATTTTGAGAGACATTTTCCTTCCTGTTTTGTTTTTTTTTATACTCATGACAACACAGAGCAGGATTTGGTTTTTTTTATGATTTTGATCTTTGCAGGTTTTTCTGTAAACAAGCTTTGCTAATCTCCTAAATTGATAGATGTCCTTTGCAAGCACTTGTTCTCTGAATCTGGGACTTTGCTTACAAAGTGAAGAATTAAAACACAGGCAGTTACTTTCTTCTCCAGGTCTGACGTATTCCAGGTGCTTCTGAAAACCTCTGCTGAAAGAAACATTAAAGAAATGCAAAGCAGAGCTGCTGAACAAATCTGTCTGTGAAGGTGAAAACCAGTTCCCAAAGACTTGATGAGCAGCAGAGCTGAGGGTTACGAGCAGATTTGAGCTGCACGTAGCAATGGCCTTCTCTCAGTGATGCATTTTGCCATTTATTTTATGTATTTGGAAGGGAAAATCTCCTGGATCAGTTGGGTGGAGACAGCAGGGCTGGCCAGGAGTGAGCACAGACTGCTCTGTTAATCCCTGGGAAGGGTCACCTGCTGGGGGAAGGAGTGTGACAAAAACACTGAATTTCAGTGTTGGGGAGGATGAAATAGGAAAGCCTTAGAGATGTGATTGCCTTGCAAAAGATGCTGAAAATATGGAAAGGAGAATCGAAATTGAGGTGAAGACAAGGTTTGAGTTGAAGAGTAACTAAGAAACAATGGCAGAGCTGGCTGAAGGGAATCCTCCTTCTTGATAGAACAATGCCCTCTGCCCAGGCAGGTCCAAAGGGCAGAGCAGACCCTGCCTGCCTGGGAGAGATTCCAAAATGCAGTTTTTGAAGGTTTAAAATATAACCCCGTATGGGAATGTGATGATTCTTATAGGTTACATGTAAATGTTGTAGGGTTTGTAGCTTGTCTCAGATTGGTTAAAGAGAATTAGAATATTCAACAGAGAAGATGATTTATTGTATTGTAAATGGCAAATAAGTGTCTTTTTTTGCTCTCTCTTTTTGCCTCTTTCTCTCTCTCTCTCTGGGCTGCTCTGAGCTGTGTCTTGCAGCCCAGCAGCCTCTCACACCCACGCTCTTTCCCAATAAACTCCCATGCTCTAAAACCATCTTTAGAGATCTCTCCTTTCTATTTTACCCTCAGAACCAAATCCCACCGAGTTAAACCCTCCATTTCAGTAATTCTTCATGGACACCACTTCCCTTCAGTGTTCTCTGCTGCTGTCCATAACCAGCTGTGTTCCTGATGCTGATCCTGAACACCCCAACCTTCCTTGAGGTCCCTGCATCAGCTGCAGAGTGAATTTCACCAGCACAACTGGGTTTTCACGACTCCAGAGAAGTTATTTCAGTAATTGCTTCTGGCAGCAGGATGATTTCTTTTTTTTTCCTGCCAGTGCAATTCCCTAAAGCAGAGTGGGATCAGTGACAATGTGACAGGAGGGTCCTGCTGGTCACTGTCCTGTGAGTGAGCTCTGTGAAACCCACTTGAGATGCAGGAAACTCTGACATGACAATTTGGGGGGTTTATTTTTTTATACTGAAAGGAGCAAAGGATGAATTTGGATCCCACTGTGCTGGATGAGTTTTTCTGACAGACTTTGCAGGTGACCTTGGCTTGGTCAAAGCTGTTGGGATGTGGTTTTGGGGCCTCTAAACCTTGCTGAGGTGCAGATGCAATTTCTGCCTTAAAATCACCTTGCAGAAGCAGCTTTGTGAGCTGTGAGGACCTGCAGCAAGTCAGAGACTCAGCTCCTCCTTTGAGAGCCACAAAAGGATCCCAGCTCAGATCCAGCTCTGGCTGGGAGAGCTTTGATGCAGTTCAGGACATTGGGACAGAGCATTAATTTGTAGAAAAAAGCTTTTTATTACAAAGATGGTAAAACTCTGGCACAGGTTGGTCAGGAAGTTGGTTTTGCCCCATCCCTGGAAACATTCAAGGTCATGTTGAGCTCTGAGCAGTGTGATCCAGTTGAGGATGTCCCAGCTCATTGCAGGAGGACTAAATGACCTTTAAAAGTCTTTCCCAACTCAAATTTTTCTATGATTCCTCAAAAGTGGACATGGCAAGACCCAGCCTGAGTCTTTTGGCTCCTGTGCTGTGCTGTGCTGGTGACATCTGTGCCACATGTGACAAAGTCAGGCAGCTCTTGAGCAGAATTTGGACTTTCCACTCATGTCAGGCATTTAATCTCAATTTTAATTTTTATCTGCCAGTGCTTTGTGTCTGTGTCTTGGGTTGTTACCCAAACACTCACTAATTCACTGCAATAAGTGTAAGTGGACTGTAGTAAACAATCAAATGACTGGAGCTGTTACCAGTGATTAATTAATGGCAGCAGGGCAGCCAAAAGCAGTGAGACACAAACCTTTGTGTCCCACGGCCCCAGCACAAAAAATGGCTTTTATAAATCATAATAACTGCAAATTTTCAAATTTGCTCTTTGCACTGGTGCTCAGGGGTGCAGGTGGCAGGATTTCAGCTGGGCTGGAGCCTTGGTTTGGGTCAGGCAGGGTTATCAGCTTCCACTGGAATTGGCTTGTGTGCTTCCAAAGTTCCTCAGGGTAAACTTGGCAGGGTCTGAGGCTTGGTTTGGTTGAGTTATTTCACTTCCCCAGCAATAGAAACTCAATTTTAGATCCCACTGTGGGCCCTGGGCTGCCCCAGCTTGTCCTGAGCTCTGTCAGGTGAGGGTGAGGCAATTTCTGGGTTTAGGGAAAATCAGGGGCTGTTTTGTGGGCACAGCAGTTGAGCTGGTGTGTCTGAAACAAAACACACCCAATCCTTTCCCCCAGGACAATTCAAACTTGATATCCTCCAGAATTCTGTCTGAGGGAGAACAATTAAAATTCCAAACCCCGTGATTTTAAAAATCACCTGAGCACGATACCTGAGAGTCAGGTAGAGACATTCCAAAGTCAACTACCTTGAATACACAAAAAAAAAGCTTAATAAACCCCCACTTAGAAGTGGTAAAACTACAGGGGGCTGTTTTCCACGAGTTAAATATGATTATGGGAGTTTATAAAACCTTAATGCATCTCTGGTTTGCAAAGCAGCCTCTACCTGCACACTGATCCCACCGAGCAGGTGGTGCTGGCAGCACCTTGGTGCTTGGAGCACCTCCTAAAACTTCATTTCTCAGGAGGGTTTGGGTGTTTTTAACCTGTGGCTGAAGGGCCTTGTGGAAGGCATGGGGAGTTCTGAAGTGCTGCTTCAGTTTCTCAGCAAACTCTGCATTTTTTTGTATTTTCAGATGCACCTATTGCTGACCTTTCCATGCACTTCCACACCTTTTTGTAGGGTTTAACTCGGTGGGATTTGGTTCTGAGGGTAAAATGGAAAGGAGAGATCTCTAAAGATGGGTTTAGAGCATGGGAGTTTATTGGGAAAGAGCGTGGGTGTGAGAGGCTGCTGGGCTGCAAGACACAGCTCAGAGCAGGCCAGAGAGAGAGAGAGAAAGAGGCAAAAAGAGAGAGCAAAAAGAGGCTGATTTGCCATTTACAATACAATAAATCATCTTCTCTGTTGAATCTTCTAATTCTCTTTAACCAATCTGAGACAAGCTACAAACCCTACAACATTTACATGCAACCTATAAGAATCATCACATTCCCATACGGGGTTATATTTTAAACCTTCAAAAACTGCATTTTGGAATCTCTCCCAGGCAGGCAGGGTCTGCTCTGCCCTTTGGAGCTGCCTGGGCAGAGGGCATTGTTCTATCAAGAAGGAGGATTCCCTTCAGCCAGCTCTGCCATTGTTTCTTAGTTACTCTTCAACTCAAACCTTGTCTTCATCTCAATTTCGATTCTACTTTCCATATTTTCAGCATCTTTTGCAAGGCAATCATATCTCTAAGGCTTTCCTATTTCATCTCCCCAACACCTTTTGTTTTATTTAATTCCTCTGCTGATCACTCTTCCCCTTCCTGCATTGATCCTTCATTCTCTATCACGCTTTGGAAAGAACTGAATTAACTCCAGGAATTTTTTTCCCCTTTTTACTGTTTTCTTAGAAGTCTTGCTTTAAAAAACTGCAATTTTTTGTCCCTAAACATGCCTGGGTACCTCGAGTTTGGCTCCTGCTTTGCTGCCCCTTTCTGGTTTGTTTTCTGGCCCTTGTTACAGCTGCTGACAGTTGCTTTGCTCCATTTCTGGGCTGATTTGATCTGTATCACATAAACTGTTCTCTGTGTTTATCTCCCTTCTTATTTGAGCGTTGAATGATAAGAATTTCCCAACAATCATTATTTTTATATAACAGTGGGGAAGGGACTTTTCCCATTTCACTGATGGAGACATTTAGGGATCAGGGACAATTCAAGTCAGTGATGACTTTGCGTTCCCAGCTTTTTCCCTTTTTGTTTTTGTTCTGACTGTGCAGATTCCAGGGTGAGCCTTGAGTAAGGCTGAGCATAAACCAGAAATTCAGGCAGTTTGGGGCAGAGCAAAGAACCTTCAACTCTGCTTTTTCTGGGACTGAAAAGTCACAAATTCCTGGGCATTTTTAGGGAACCTTCAACTCTGCTTTTTC
>JAHLSL010000038.1:16518513-16540224 GCA_025920805.1 Petroica traversi | reverse complement strand
TGCAGCAGATTTGTAGGACGTGCTTTTATAATTATTTTAATGCTTCCCTTCCCTCTTGCTTGCACAGGGGTCTTGGGAACTGATTGGGAGCATCTGAGCTAAGAGTGAAATCCTGAGCTCCCTCAGGAGCACAAGCTGGACACACTTGTGTGTCTCTGCAGGGCTGGAACAGTAACTTAAGTGTTTGTTTCCCTGTTCTGGCCTGCTGTTGATATTTTTGGCTCTGCCTGGATGTTTCCCCTAAGGAAATAATGTAAATGTTTGAAATCTGTTCTGCTTTGTTAGACCCAGCTAATGCAAAGCCCTGTGATGTGATAGTGAGTTTTCCTGGTGTCCCCCTCCACCCAGGCAGAACAAGGGGTAGAACATTTGAAATGCTGTCTGTCTGTCCTGACAGTGTGTACAGACCACCACAGCTCTGTGTGCCTTCAGGGCAGCCCCATCTCCTGATCAATCTGTGTGTGAAATGCTTATTGGGAGTAGAATTAGGGCTGCTTTTCTTTTTTGTTTCTGTCTGGCCCAAAGTGCTGCTGTTTTTTGCTGTTTGAACCCTGATTTTGTCTCAGACTCCTTTGCTGATCGAGAGCTGAGCAAGCCACCCTTTCTTCATCCACCTCTCTCCTCAAGCCACTCTCTGCTGCAACACTCCAGAAGTTTAAAAACCTGTGGAGTTTTAGTTAGAAAGGTGAGATTTGGGTATTGAAAGAATCAAGTTGGTGTTGACACTGGAAGTCACCCCGTGGTGAATGCAGATTCGTAACCACTCGATTTAATTTTTCATTAAATTCTTCTGTGTCGATCTTGGTTTTGTTCTCTGTGTCTTGTGCTCTGTAAGGTCTTTGCTGCTGGGGTTTTCTCCTTGTTCTGCTGCTGATTCAGGATTCACATTGCCTGAATCCTGGTTTTTAATACCAATTTGCCAAGCCCTTGGCTGGCTCACTGTGGCTGCTGGGTTTCACACCCTGTGTGGGTGCTGCTGGGCAAAGCTGAGGAGTTTTTCTCCAGGCAAGAACACAATAAAAACACCGTGCCAATAAAGCTACACCATAAAGCAAGCTGGGAATTTGGCTGTTTAACTGCTGGGCTTTAATAGGCCTCGTTGAGCTGCAAGGATGAGCTGTTTTATGTGACAAGTTTTGAAAGAGTGGGAGAAAAATGCTCTTCGGGGAGCCCTTGGAGGAAAGGCACAGGTTTCACTCACAGGTCACTGGAGTTTTCCAGCCTTGTCCATGCTGTGGCTCCAAAAAGCAGCAGGATGAGGTTCCCTTGATGGCCCAGGGTCAGGGATGAGCATTTGGCCACTAAAATGGTGTTTGGCATTGCCTGTGGGCCACTGCAGTTTCTCTGGTGATTTGCATTTTCCTCTGCAGGATGAAGTTTTGAGGCATCTCAGTTTAATGGTCTGTTTTCCCAAAAGAAATGCCACTTCCAGTGCTCTGTGGCTCTGATGCTGCTGCACACCAGGATTTGGGCACCTGGTTTTGAGCCTCAGGGAAGTGCTCCTTCCCTTTTGAGCCTCAGGGAAGTGCAGGAAGGAGGAACAGAGATCCCGGAGACAATTCCATCCCACTGATGCACCTCCCTCTCTGGCTGCCTCCTGCAGTTAGAATTAACTTTGCTGGTTTAGTTTAATGCCTGAAAATAAGTGTAGAATCCAGACCTGAGTGGAACCTCTGCAAAACTCCTCCTTCCCTCTGGGGTGCTGTATAAACATTTTTTTGGGTGAGGATGAGGGTGTTATCTCCATCACTGAGTCGTGGCCCCTGCTTTTACTTTTGTCTTGGATTCAGTTGGTAAAAATTGGAGTTGCTGAAAATCCACGTGTCAAACAAGCTGAGAGCCCTTCAAGGGAAGAATCTGAACATGATTGCAAAAATTTGAGGGATTTGCTTAAGACAAGTTGGAAATGCACAGGTCAGGATTGGATCATGAACTGAATGAGAAGGGGGAGGGCTGAAGGGGTGGTTCCTCTGTTTTTAAAAAATATTTAAATCATCAAAAAATTCTGGTTCAATTAATTATTCTATTGGTGCCAACTTGATAGAATGAAGATCAGAGTTAGGGCCATATCCTGAAATGTCTGATGTACCTGAGGGTCTGAGTTCAGGGTATGTGTATTAAAGGAACTAATTGGTTTATACTGGATTTCCAGGATGCTGCTTGTGGTTTCTGTAATTCAATTCTCCAGCCTTTACTGCTTTTTTGGAATCCTCCCAGGGTAGTTTATTAACCCCTGGTCTTGGATTTTTTGGACAACAGATTTGGTTCTCTTTACCCCTTTATTTATTTTTTTTTTTTCTGTAGATATCTCCCTGAATATTTATGCTCTGAAGGTTAAGAGGAGTTCCAGAAAATAAAGTTCTATATTTAACTGCAGACTAGGTGTGGTTCAGACAACTGCAGTGCCACTGATGCCAACCTTGACCTGTTCTCTTCTGGAGTCTCCTGCTCGTGGAATATGCTGAGTTTTGAGTGTGTGGATGTTGTTGTGTGGCTTTGCCCTCCTTTGGGAGCAGAGCTAAGACTGTGAGAGTCCTTTCTGCACAAACCTGAGGTTAAACTTGAAAGCCTCTTTCTGCTTCACTTTCCTGTTCTTTTTCTGTTACGTCTTGTCCCACAGATAATGTTGGATTTTTTTTTTTTCTTTATCTGCTTTGCTTCTTCTTTTCAACCCCTCTCATTAGAAGTATGAAATTGAAAATTCCCTTAGGGCTTTCTCTTTTTTTTTTTTTTTTAATGAAGCTGTGTTGTCTTGTCAGTCTGGTTTTTTTGTTATTTTTTTTTTCCCCCAGTGATTTATATTCTTCTCCTCTAATCATATGTTGGAGTAGAGGTTTATCTTCTTTTCCACGCAAAAAAATAACTAAGATTGGCAGCAGAATCCATGATTTTCTACCCGTTTTAAGGCACTTTTCATGAGTGCCATTAAAGACTGAGGGGGGGGGGAGTTGAGTGTTGTTTTTTAAGTATATGCTTTATCCAAAGATCAGATTAAAATAACTGTAAATTCTGCCCTAAACAAAAATGAATAATTCATCAGTCGAACGCATTTCAGTTTGTCTGGGGAGCAGGGACTTTGCTTTGTGGTTGAGGGTTATTTGGTTTGATTTTATGGCTCTGGGTTTTTATTTTAACACTTGTCTGTGCTTCTGAAGCTCCTTCTGTAAAGCTGCATTTCCTTGAAATAAGACTGAGATCACACAGATCCCCATTTCAGAGGTGGCAAAACAGACTCAGGTGTTTCACTTGGCTTTATTCAGGAGAGAAATGGGCTTTGATTTCCCAAACGGGGGGGGACATTTTGGTGTTTTAGCTGAGCTGAATTAGCAGTTTGTCACCAGCTCACCCTTAGGTGTTACCCTGCCTTGCCACCCTTCTCAATTCCTCCTCCTCAGTTTCCCAGCCCCTGGCTCTGCTGTGCCAGAGATCTTTCTTGTCTGCTGGAAATAGCAGCCAATTCAGGCTGCTCTAGGAAAAATAAATCCTTTTTATTCCCCCCTGCATTTTCCTGGATTGTTTTGGCTTTCTGTGCGCTGAGGCTGTGCCAGGGCTGTCCCGGGGCAAAGGGCAGGAATGAACAGCTGGGAGCACCAGGAAGGGGAAGTTTAACAAAAATAGGGTGATTCCGTGGTGGTTTTTGTTCTGATTTTGTGTGGTTTGAGTTGGATGAGGTCCTGGTTTCTTTAAAAGCGTGGTCAGACTGACAGTTGTGCTGACATAGTGGGAGAGGGTTCCTCTGATTTTTCCAAGGAACAGGAATGGGATGGGACCATGAGGATGAGAAGGGTGGAGCACCTTTCCCCTGAGAGACTTTGGGGGTTCCAGCCTGGAGAAGAGAAGGCTCCAGGGAGAGCTCAGAGCCCAAAAGGGCTCCAGGAGAGCTGGAGAGGGACTTGGGACAAGGGATGGAGGGACAGGACACAGGGAATGGCTTTAAGACAAGAGAGGGTAGATTTAGGGATATTGGGAAGGAATTCCTGTCTGTGAGGGTGAGAGGACCTGGAATGGAATTCCCAGATTTGCTGTGGCTGCCTCTGGATCCCTGGAATTGTCCAAGGCCAGGCTGGACAGAGCAACCAGGGATAGTGGAAAATGTTGAAATTGTAACCAGATGATCTTCGAGGTCCCTTCCAACTCAATCCATTCCATAATTCCATGATTAATTTAATTACTGCACCATCACTGCCAAACTCTTGATTTGATCAGTTTTGGTGTTGTTCCCCCAAGCTGAGGAAGGGTCACCTCCCTGCTGAGCCCAATCCCTGCTGCTTTCCCATCGTGGTTCAACCTCCTGGAAAGAGGCTCATCCCACCCTGCTCCTGAGGGTTCCTGGGCATGGTCCTGGCTGGATCCCTGAAAGTGTCCAACCTGGAGCAACCTGTGACTGTGGAAAGTGTTGAAATTGTAACCAGACGATCTTTCAGGTCCCTTCCAACTCAAACCATTCCATAATTCCATGATGAATTACTGCCCCATCACTGCCAAACTCTTGATCAGTTTTGCTGTTGTTCCCCCATGCTGAACCCAGTCCCTGCTGCTTTTCCATTGTGGTGCTGGGAGATTCAGCCTCATTTCCCCTCCTGGAAAGAGGCTCATCCCACCCTGCTCCTGAGGGTGCCCTGGGCATGGTCCTGGCTGGATCCCTGAAGTGTCCAGCCTGGAGCAACCTGGGATAGTGGAAAGCGTTGAAATTGTAACAAGATGAACTTTCAGGTCCCTTCCTACTCAAACCATTCTGTAATTCCATGATGAATTACTGCCCCATCACTGCCAAACTCTTGATCAGTTTTGCTGTTGTTCCCCCATGCTGAACCCAGTCCCTGCTGCTTTTCCATTGTGGTGCTGGGAGATTCAACCTCATTTTTCCTCCTGGAGAGAGGCTCATCCCACTCTGCTCCTGACGGTGCCTGGCCATGGTCCTGGCTGGATCCCTGAAAGTGTCCAACCTGGAGCAACCTGTGGAAAGTGTGGAAATTGTAACCAGATGATCTTTCAGGTCCCTTCCAACTCAAACCATTCCATAATTCCATGATTAATTAATGTGCCATCACTGCCAAACTTGATTTGTTGGGTTTTGCTGTTGTTCCCCCAAGCTGAGCCCAGTCCCTGCTGCTTTCCCATCGTGGTGCTGGGAGATTCAACCTCATTTCAAAGAGGCTCATCCTACCCTGCTCCCGAGGGTGCCTGGCCATGGTCCTGGCCCTGGGTGAGATGAGTCCTGACGTGCCTTATTAGAAACCCTTCCGACTGTGAAAGTGCTTTTACTGCAGCTCTCCCGGGCGCCGGGGCTTCCACGGCCTCCCAGGGGAACCCCAGAGCTCTATTAGCTGCTGAAATCCAGTTAGGAAATTTTCTTAGTTAATTTTATCCCATTACTCTTAGTTATGTCTTCCAGCAGAACCTTAATGCCAGCCCCGTAGGGGATCTGAGTTTCCTGTGCGAGGCTTTGGAGGAGATTTAAGTTTGGGATTCATTGCGTTTCTCCTTTTCCAAGCTGGCAGCAGAGCAGGAAATCGTGTCCTTTGGCCCCTTCCATTAGGCTGCAAACAGAACAGCAGCTCCTCATCAACATAACCATGGCCAGGGGTTGGCTTGGGAATGCTGCTCCTCTTCCCTGGGTTTGCTGGGAGGTGAGGAGGGTTTGGAATCCTCTCTGTGACCCTCAGGTGTCCTTGAACCTTTTGGTTCCAGCTGTAAAATATCCACTGCCAGCTTGGGGGATGAGTCAAGCCCAGGGAAAAGTGCCAAAAGCCTCTGGATCCTTGGGTTACCAAGGAATGTTGGCATTAGGAGGAACTTCCTGACTTCAGGAACAGCACAGCACTAAGCAGGTTATCTACAGGAGCTGCAGAACATTTCTCAGGGGCAAAATTAGCAAAATTAGCTGAAATCTGTCAGGGTGGTTCTGAGATATTTGATCTTAATGCAGAGAGAAACGTCAGGTGATTTCTTTATATTTTTTTCCAGCTCTTTCAGTCCTGTCATAAGGTGTTTGTTAGTCAGCAACTTCCAGGGGGAAGTTGAACTTCATTAAGTCCTTTGAGATGCAGGGAATGGGTTGGTGTTTTTTTGGATCTTTGCTGTTTATGCTCCTGAAATGATTCAAGATCTGAGCGAAGGCACTTTGCAAAGGCACCAGCAAAGTTCACTTCAACATTCAGACCCAGGCAAGAATCATCTGCTTGTGTGAAGGTTCAAGGGGTTTGGCTCAGGGTCATTGCTCTGTGTCTTCAGAAAATGCAAGAGCAGCCATTTTCTGCTTGGCACACAGGATCTGCCTTATTTTGCATTAGATCAAGCTCTGTTCCCTCTCAGACATGCATAATATACAAGCTTCCTATTCTAATCAGCTCGAAGCAAATCCCAGATTGCAGGCAGTGAAATAAAAGGCAAGGATGTCTGTCCAAAGCCTCACCAGGCTCTGGTTTCTTCAAGGATCCAGCACCTCATGAGTTATTTTGCTTTCTAGAGAGCTCAGGTGCTTTTTGTGTCTTTGTGTTCTCTCTCTGTCTTTTTTTTAAAAAAAAAAAATAATAAAAAGATGGTCTGTAGGAGGGGCAGCTCCTTGCAGCAGGCTTCAGGTAAAATTCTTGTCTCTGCCAAGGTCAGAATAACTGAAATCAACATTTCCAAAAAGCCTCCTTGTCAGTTTGATCTGCAAAGCCACATTTTAGGAATGGGAATTCTTCTCTAGTGCAGATGTTCTGCTGCATTTCTCCAGCACCACTTTGGATCCTCCCTGTTCTGAGCCCCTGCTCATGAAGGTGAAAAGCAGGATCTCACCCCAGGTGATGGTGGTGATGGTGTTTATCATTCTTTCTACCTGTCCTCTCCACCCTGGGCCTGCTTCACACCCGTGGATAAAAACTCTTACCTCATTTTTTAAATTTTGAATTCTTAATTTTTAACTTTTAATCCTCATTTTGCACTTCTGGGTATTCTTATTATCCACATAAATATGTAATCCCTTCTAAACCCCACTAAAGTCTTCAGGGTACTTCTGGAGAACCAATTACACCTGGTTTCATTTTCTGTGCTAAAATGTGTTTAAAAACTCAGAGGTCCCTCTGGCATGAGAAAGAATTAGGCAGAGCATTGCATTTATCCAGGATCGTTCTGTGTGTGCTGCTATCAAAGTGCTGCTCCTTTATCTCCTCTCTGAACTCAACAGTCACTCTCTTATCTCTTCTCAGACACCAAGGCTTCCCTTGCCTCTAATAATATTAATTGTCACTCTTCCCTGGACCTTTCCTATTCTTACATTCAATTTTTGGTGACCTGGGGCAGGTGAGTGGGGACCCAGGCAGGGCTGATTTCCATATTTCCAGGCTGAATATTCCAGCTTACACAAGCAGCTGAATCCGAGTCCTGTTGTTCTCTGACCTCCAGCCTAACTTGTTTTTTTTTCTTTCTAATCACTTTTGTGTATTGATTGAGAGTATCTCTTTTTGGAATAATCTTTCCTGAAGAATTACAACTGATTTAGACCTGGTTGTGCATATGAGGAGCTGGAATTTTTTCTTTTCCACACACAGTGCTTTGCTTAATGCCAAGATAACAAATAAAACTCAATTGTGGGAGTGTTAATTGCTGTGAATTTAAAAAATGCCAGCTTTATTTGTGTCCAGTATCAATAATTCACCTCGCAGAGCTTTGTTTGATGTAAATGTTAGCACCAGTTGTTTTAGGGCACAAATTGGGTTCTGTTCATGCCCAGAACCTCTTGCTCTTTACAATCATGTTGAGACCTCTGGGTGCTGCCTGCTGTAAGGACAGTGTGAAAACACAAGTCTGTAGGATTTAACTCTGTGGGATTTGGTTCTGAGGGTAAAATAGAAAGGAGAGATCTCTAAAGATGGGTTTAGAGCATGGGAGTTTATTGGGAAAGAGCGTGGGTGTGAGAGGCTGCTGGGCTGCAAGACACAGCTCAGAGCAGGCCAGAGAGAGAGAGAGAAAGAGGCAAAAAGAGAGAGCAAAAAGGGGCTGATTTGCTGTTTACAATACAATAAATCATCTTCTCTGTTGAATATTCTAATTCTCTTTAACCAATCTGAGACAAGCTACAAACCCTACAACATTTACATGCAACCTATAAGAATCATCACATTCCCATACGGGGTTATATTTTAAACCTTAAAAAACTGCATTTTGGAATCTCTACCAGGCAGGCAGGGTCTGCTCTGCCCTTTGGACCTGCCTGGGCAGAGGGCATTGTTCTATCCAGAAGGAGGATTCCCTTCAGCCAGCTCTGCCATTGTTTCTTAGTTACTCTTCAACTCAAACCTTGTCTTCATCTCAATTTCGATTCTACTTTCCATATTTTCAGCATCTTTTGCAAGGTAATGACATCTATAAGGCTTTCCTATTTCATCTTCCCCAACACAAGTCTGGTGCTGTGATTTCTCTCTCTTTGAGCTGCTGGAGTTGCCTCAGTTCTTCATGGTGTTGTTCTTCCTGTGACTTTCCTGGTTAAAGGACACTGAAGGAATTAGGAGGAAAAAGCTTGTATTAATCAGCTAAATTGTTCTTTTCTCAGCTGTTTTAAGGTGGATTCAGGAGGCAGGGAAAGCCATGACAAACCTGTCACACAAACTGTGTGAGGTGACCCCTGGCTCATTCGGGCTGAGTTTTTGTGGCTGTTCATAAGGGCTGGGCTGTCAGAGCAGATCCAAGCTGAGGGAATTCAGCAGGAATTCAGCCCGTGTGTGATGTTACCCCAGGAACAAACCCACTGAAGTGTGTTGGGGAAGATGAAATAGGAAAGCCTTAGAGATATGATTACCTTGCAAAAGATGCTGAAAATATGGAAAGTAGAATCGAGATTGGGATGGAGACAAGGTTGAAGAGTAACTAAGAAACAATGGCAGAGCTGGCTGAAGGGAATCCTCCTTCTTGATAGAACAATGCCCTCTGCCCAGGCAGGGCCAAAGGGCAGAGCAGACCCTGCCTGCCTGGTAGAGATTCCAAAATGCAGTTTTTTAAGGTTTAAAATATAACCCCGTATGGGAATGTGATGATTCTTATAGGTTGCATGTAAATGTTGTAGGGTTTGTAGCTTGTCTCAGATTGGTTAAAGAGAATTAGAATATTCAACAGAGAAGATGATTTATTGTATTGTAAATGGCAAATCAGCCCCTTTTTGCTCTCTCTTTTTGCCTCTTTCTCTCTCTCTCTCTGGGCTGCTCTGAGCTGTGTCTTGCAGCCCAGCAGCCTCTCACACCCACGCTCTTTCCCAATAAACTCCCATGCTCTAAACCCATCTTTAGAGATCTCTCCTTTCTATTTTACCCCTATAACCAAACCCCACCGAGTTAAACCCTACAGAAGTGAATTTCAGAATTAACCCCCTGAGTGCTCTGGGAAGGAATTCAGGACCAGGCTGGCCCCTTGTCACCTCTGCTTTGCTGCAGGCAGGGCTTTGCTGCTCCTGTCACCAAGGAGGGACAGGGAGCAGCGTGGTTGGATTTTCCCATTGCTGCCCTCCAGAACTGCAGAACCTCCCTGCTGCCTCTCCCTGCAGCTCTGAACTGAGTCCAGCCCTACCTCAGCCAGAGGAGACTCTGCCGTGGAGTAACAGATGGGAGGTCTTTGCACAAGCCATAAACAGAGTCATTACAGGGAGGAGGGAGGAAAATTCCAAAGTGGAACTCTTAAGTTGCTGCATTGTGTATTTATGGGCTCTTGGTCAGGCTGTGGAGCACTTTCAGCAGCCTAAAAGAATGTTCTGTCAGAGAACCACATGGGCTTTAGCCACAGAAGTCACTGCCACATCCTAGATTCTTTATTAATTCTTTTTTTGGTTTGGTTTTTTTTTTTGGTGATCCAGGATAGCACAGCTGTATTTGTTTGATTTTCCTTTGGAACACACGTAAGTTTGAGTTTGTTTTGTACACTCTGCTCTGAGTGAGGAACCCTGTCAACAACACAAAAAGCACCTTTTATGGTGCTTTTCTCTGGATTGGGAATAGCAGCATCCTCAGCTGTGTCAGCTTGGCCTTTGTGGTGCTTTTTGTTGAGTGTTTTGGTCACGGTGACTTCACAAAAACTGATCTTCCCAGCTGATGATCCTTCTGTGCCTGAGAAGTTGTTGTTCCCAGCGTGGGTGACCTTGGATGCTGCACTGTTAAATTTCTTTTTACTTCTTGCCTTAGGATTCTCTGTTATTTTTTATGGTGCTCCTGCTCACTGTATTGACTTTGGCCTCAGCAGATTCATCTCCATGGGCAGAATTTCTGTCAGGATCATTAATTGGTTCTGTTTTTAAGATGCTCCAAAGATGATACTTGAGGATTATTCCTGATTGTGTCTTCCAAGCCATTAGTTTCATTTTTCAGCTCCTTCCTAGTTAGATGTCTCCTATCTCATAATTATACTCCTCTTTTGGTTTTTTCGAAAATCATGAAGAATTTCCCGTTTGTCACTTTATCAAATACTTCACTAAAGTCCAAGAATGATAAGAATAATTTGGTTTTTCTGGTCATCAATTCCTCAGTTGTTTTTGGAGCTTTACTGACAACATTTTTAATTCAAGTCGTGCCTCCTAAAAGGATTGTCCTGAGGAAACCTGGCTGATCTGAACGAGGGTGACAATGATATTTAAGAGGAAGCCCATGGCAAAACCCTTGGCTCAAGACAGGGAGCACAAATCTTGGAGGAAGGAGCTGTGGATTGATTCAGTCTGGTTTTTTGGCTCTGTGTCTTTTAACTTTGCTATTCTACCTGTAAATTCTAACAGTGTTAAAGAATAAGGTGAAAAAAGACAATTTCAGAATACTTTTAAGGGAGTTGATGATTTGGGTATAAAAATGCTCTTGAAATGTTCTACAAATGCTCTACAAAACATGAGGGGTGTTGGTAAATGAAATAATCTTTTGAGTCTTTGGAGCTTATTATTTCCAAGATAACTATTCACAATCCTGTGGGCAAAAAAAAATTGTAAAATATTGGATAATAAACTCAGCTATTTCCTCTCCCTGGTGGTGGTGAGTGGTCACTGAACAATCTTTAGCAAATAAAGAAAAAGATGTTGCTGCTGACAGACTTGAGGAATATTCTTCAAGTACCCCAAAGTTTCCTGATGGCTTAAAACTTCCCTTTGATCTTTTTCTTTGCTGAGTTGTCTAAAATGAACCTCCTGAAGTTGCTCTTGGCACTGTAGGAGTTTAATCCACTGGCATTGCTGGCCTGGTTTCATTCATGATTTCTCATTTTCCTTTGCCTCTGTCCATTTGGGTTGCAAGGCACAAAATAGATTAATATTAAAAATTAAATAAATTTTCTGCTACCTGACTGGATGGGATGAGAGTTCTGGCCTGGGTGTTGGGACATGCCAGGCTTTAGGACACCCAGAGTCAAATTTCATCTTGATTTTAGGTGCTGGGTATCCTGCAGGAATTGGCCTTGGCTGTGAATTCTGTAGGATCCTTTCATTTGGTTGAATCCATTTTTATTTTCTGAAAATGCAGCAGCAGTGGGGGCTCTGCTGAGCTGAGCTGACTCTGGCCCAAGACTGGAAACCGAAACCAAAAACTTGTGGATTTTTGAGCTAAAATGCTGGTGATGAAGTTGGGAGCTGTGAGTTTACACTAAATTTAATCCCAGATTTCACGATTGCTGCTTTTCCTCTCCTGGATGCTCGGGACAAAGGGAGGCTCCAAGATTCCCATCCAGAAGAACTAAAAAAACCTTGCTGGGGCTGAAGTGAGGACAACCTGACAAATCCCAACATCCAGGGCAGGGCTGGGCTGTTCTGGGAATGCCCAACCAGCTGAGCTGAAATCCAAGCTCTGCCTCTGCTGAGTGCAGAATTTCCTCCCAGGGAGCAGAGAAAGATGTTTTGCCTTGAATAATGTAAAATCCAAGTTCTGCTATTTATTCATGTTCCATAAAGCCTTGGAATGCTCTGTTTTCTGGTGAGTGATGTGTTTAATACCCTCAACATTGATTGGAGTTTATTTTGTTGGAATTGGGGGTCACCCAGTGGGTGGCCAGGGCTGGATCCTGCAGGGTCTCATCCCTCCCTGGCCACATTTCACCCCTGGCCTGACCCTGCCTTGGCTCTGCTTGTGAGGACCAGATAATCCAAAACACCACTGAAACAACCCTTGCCCTGTGCCACATTAAAAAAAAAAAATGAAGATGAGGTGTTTGTTCTGCAGTCGTTTGGAGAAAGGTTTTGTTTATCACTGGTGGATTTAATGCACATAAATATCCCTGCAGTGTGGAGGCCTCAATTTAAATATTTCAAGTAAATAAAATGGAACAAGAGATCCTATTTTTTGTGCTTAGATGCCTTGTTAGGAAGAGCTTTGAAGGGCTGTTGGCCCCAATTTCAGCACCAATATTGTTGAAATATTGTGGGGTAATTTTCCCTCTCAGTTTATGTTGGTTACACTTTGGTTGTTGGTCGTGCTGGCTTCCAGAAACATCCACTTTTATTTTATGCACAATTTCTTGAACTCTGTTGACTTTGGGAGCCTGTAAGTTTAAGGATAAGTTTAAGGCTATTCAAAACTTGAGTTTCAGTGTCTTCAAGGTGCCTTAAGCAGGAGGTACCTGTTTGAAACTGCTGCAAACTCCAGCTCTCGCCATTCAGAGGAGGCTGTTGTGTCATTTCAGAAATGCTCTTATCACCAAATCCAATTAGGAGGAAGAGTAAATCACCACCTCGGATGTCTTAACTATTCTTCTTTTAATTGTTAATTATCTCGACGGTGGGGTGCTAGAGATTAGGAGAGGCAGATTATCTTTCCAAGTACGAGGCTTTCAGAGCTCTTGTCAATTAATTCCATTTCTAAACAAATTTTGGGATAATATTAATAGCTTGTGATAGGATTGTGGTGCTGGAAACTGCTGTCAGAATATTGAGAAAGTGATGCTGAAAGAATGAAAACCTCGTTGTTCTGTTGGCTTTGAAGGTCACCCAGCTTTACCCTCTCCCGTGCAAGGTGTATTTTTGGCATTTTAATCTACGTGGCAGAGGAGATTCCTGCGAAGAAACAGCAGTGAAACGACTCTTTTGGAGTTGTAAAATCAGAATTGAGAGTCAGCTCTGTGGTGTGAGGGTTTTTAACGTGTGCTGATGTAGCTCTGGAATTCACATACACAAACACATCCTGAGCTGTGAAATCATTTCAGTTTCTCTGGGTCTGGTGCTCTGACTGATCTAGTGCTGGTGAGATTTCTCCTCCAGAGCTGCACTTGCAATGAAAAGAAATCCAAGAATGAAATATTTGTTAGAGGCAGAGGCTGAAAAACTGTGCTGTCTGTGCACAGAGCATGTGGCAATACCCTGGGCTTGAAAGCTCAAGTTGGGAATGAGAGAGGTTTTTTAAAAATGAGGATTTTTGCCGTTTGTTTCCAAAGGTGATTCTGCATTGGACCCCCAAAATTTTTATGTTGGGACTGGGTATTTCAGCAGGCCAGGCAGAAAATCTGGGCTTAATTCCAGAATTGCTGAGAAACCTCAGTGCTGTAGAAGTCAAGCTCTAGTCCTGCAGTGGTTTCTCCATTCCTGGGAATCCTTGGACCTGGTGAATCCATTGATGAAGTGATGGTGCAGTGGGGAAAACATCAGGGAGCTGCAGCCATCGTGTTTGCCAGTGGTTTTTTCTGCATTAAGAATTTTTTCTCAGATTTGTTTTGCTGCTTGGAAGGTCTTGAAGTTCATCCAGAGATTTGCACTTCCCAGCCTTGTGTTTTGCAGTCCTGCAGCTCCATCAGAGTTCATCTATGGAGGGGCTACCTTTGAGCTTTAATTCTGCTGTCAGAAATAAAAATTACTTTTTACCATGGGTTTAGTTGACACCCATGTCGTTACTGGGGAATCTGTGGAAATATCAGTAGATAAAACTGGTGGTTTCATCTGCTGACCTCGCTGAGAATGGCATCAGTGATAGTCCTGGCCAGTAGTTACTGGGAAATAAACCAGTCATTACATTTGTGATGAGATTATGCTCTGAATGTCACTTCTCTGATAGTCTGTCTCAGAGATAAGATCTCAGGCACAGATGACAGACTGACTTCAGAAATATTTCCATTGATTTGACAGCTGAATAATAGTTCTGCTAAAAGCCACAAAGGCTGGGACAGTGACCTCTGGCTGCTGGGTGATACTGGGGTGATAAATCTACTAATGAGAGAGAAGGAGGCAACTGATTGGAGTGTTTTCTGCACCTTGTCAGTGCAAAGCAGAACTCTTGGGAGGGAAACCAGATAGGGAACTGCAATTACAGGATCTTATCAGAGCCAAAGGAGCAGCTTCCACCTTTTTGGGGGTTTGGCAGGGAGCTCCATCCCTGGGGACAGCACAGGCTGGGCAGTTGTGCTTTTCCATCCCCCCCCTGGGCTGGAGGCCGAGCCTGTGGCTCTGGCTTTGCTTTCAGCATCCCTTGGAGAGGAGGATTGGGAGCTGCTGGGGAAGGATCTGGGCCCAGCTGCTTTTTCAGCTGTGTCCTCCCACCTCCTTTGGCTGCACAACCACTGCTCCTGGCATGTGCAGGGAGCTGGGCCAGGGAGGCAGCCAGGCACAAAACATTCCTGCAGAAAGGGGTGAGGGAAGGATGGGATCATTCCTTTGCTCTGTGGTTAAATGGTGCTAAGCTGGGTGATGCCAGAATGGTTTTTGTCTTTTCTTTTCTATCCCTTTTACACAGTTCTGTGTATCCACAAGTATCAGCAGCAGGCACACTTGCAGCCTTTTACTCAGTTCAGTGCTCAGTGTTTTGTGAGTGTTCTGCAGGCCCTGAGACTGAACAGCCCAGAGCTGCAGAGCCAGGGACACCAAACATTCCCACTGGCTCAGGAACCCAAGGTCTCCTGACAGGAGGATTCTGTAAACTCAGGGTTAGCCCACCCCAACCTCATTATTGGGCCCCCTTGTTGGATCTGTGCTGTGTAAAGTCTATAACTGGTGTGTGTGACTGATGGGTGTGTGCATTGCCACGCTGTCACCTGGGTGAGGTGGATGCATCCAACAGGATCCTGATTAAAATACTGAAATAAAAACCCCAATCCCTTTAACCGTGTCTGGCTTCATTTTCCCAACACCAGGAAAAGGCATCAGGGCTGCAGGCTGAGTTTCAGGGAAGGTGAATCTCCCCTTCCTGGAAGTGTCCAAGGCCAGGTGGGATGGGGCTTGGAGGAAGCTGGGACAGTGGGAGGAAGCTGGGACAGTCCCATGGGGACACTCAGAAGGTCCTTGCACCCAAACCATTCTGTGACTCTGTGGTCTCCAGAAGAGGAATTGGAGCCCCAGCAAGAGTGCCAGGATGTTTCCCTGGCAGGTGAAGCTCCCCCAGGGATGGAGATGGGAACCAGTGATGCCTTTTCCTGGTGTTGGGAAAATGAAGCCAGACACGGTTAAAGGGGTTGGGGTTTTTACCTCAGGATTTTAATCAGGATCCTGTTGGATGCATCCACCTCACCCAGGTGACAGCGTGGCAATGCACACACCCATCAGTCACACACACCAGGTATAGACTTTACACAGCACAGATCCAACAAGGGAGCCTAAAAATGAGGTTGGGGTGGGTTAACCCCTAATTTACAGAATCCTCCTGTCAGGAGACCTTGGGTTCCTGAGCCAGTGGGAATGTTTGGTGTCCCTGGCTCTGCAGCTCTGGGCTGTTCAGTCTCAGGGCCTGTAGAACACTCACAAAACACTGAGCACTAAACTGAGTAAAAGGCTGCAAGTGTGCATGCTGCTGATACTTGTGGCTACAGAGAACTGTGTAAAAGGGATAGAAAAGAAAAGACAAAAACCATTCTGGCATCAGCAGGGATGCAAACACAAAGTGAGGCAGTGATCTTGCAGCACCTCTGCTGTTCTTCAGTAAATATCCATCCGTGTGGTGTCTCTCATTAATCTCACGTTGTCCCTCCCCCAGTGAGAGTGATTTGTGTCCCCAAACCTGAGTGGCCTCACCTCAGAGGGCTTCAGCTCCAGCCCCACCCTGAATTGTTACCCTGCAGCACATTTGAGCCTCTCCACTTCCAACTCCAGCCACACTTGGAAGTTTTAACCATTAAGTCATGCTGGAAAGTAAGAATTTCCCCAACTTGGGGTTTTTTGATGACTTTTGGGGGGCTTTATCTCTTGGTTTATCCAGCCCCCTGGAAAAGCACCAACCCTGCCCATCCTTCCGTGGCTCTGTGGTTGTTTCAGACACTTCCCTGGCAGCTGCAGAGCTGATAGGAAACAGCAAAACTTCCACTGTGGATTATCAGGAGCACTGCTGAGGCATTGCTTAATGCATCTGATATCTCAGCCTTGAGAACAGAAAGGAAAAAAAAAATAAAACTGGCAGCTACTGCAGGAATTCAGAGAGGGGCACCTTGGTAAAGAGTCAGGGGGAGGCTTCTGCTTCATTTCAGAGCCCTGGGCTGAGATGGATTCCCTCTCCATCATTGTCCTGAGCACATTATCCCTGAAAGAAAGAGGGTTTCTCTGAATCTGCAATTTTTCTAGGCTTCAGTGTTATTGAAATGAAACGGCTTCAAGGATATCTCCATTCTTTCCCATCGTGTGGATTCTCATCTCATGTAAATTATTTGGCCACTTTTCATTTTAATCCTCCACTGTCATTTCCCACAAAAGAGATCATTTGGTTTCTTCATGGGAAGGTATTCAGCTGACAGCTGCCCTTTGTCTAGAAAGCAGTGTGCCTTTGCAGGAGTTACTTGTCCCTGCCCCTTCTCTTTTTTTTTTTTCTTTTCCTTTTAAGTTCATTTTGCTTCATGTTTTTCATCTGTAGCTTTCAGGAACTTTGGAGACTGTGAACAGGTTTGAGGCTGTGAAGGGAATTTCAGACATCCTGCATTCTTTCCCTGTGTACCTGGCTGATAAGAAAGAGAACTAGAGGCAGAATAATTAATTTACTGCAAGAAGAATTGTAGGCCAAAAAAATCAGTGTTTTCACAACTTCTACATGAGCAAACAAAACAGTCAGGGATGAAGTCTTGAATTTTCTTTTTTCCATGGCTTCCCTATCTTGAAAATTTAATTATTCTCACTGACTTTCCAGAAATTATAGAGTTATAATCCTGAAATCATTAGGGGTGAAAAAACCACTTTAAGATCAAGTCCGACCATCAATCAGCATCATGTTCACCACCAAACCCTGTCCCCAAGTGCCACATGGTGGGAGGTTTTAAATGTTGTGCTTTGTGTCCCTTGCAAGACCTTGACGGGATGGAGATGAAAATGTGGTGTTTTGGCAGAGTTTATGTGCAGGGATTTGGAGGCTGAGGAGGAAAATCAGCAATTTGGGTTGGGTATTTTGGGTTACCTGGAGCTGGGAGAGCTTTTCCTTTCGGGGTGGGAGCTCTTGATAAAACATCTCACACTTTTTTCAAACACTAAAAACACACCTGAAAGCTTGGGAGAGGAACATCATGGCCTCAATAAGCTGAAGGGGGTAGGTTCAGGTTGGATTTTGGGGAGAAATTGTTCCCCGTGAGGGTGGGGAGGTCCTGGGGGTGCCCAGAGAAGCTGAGGCTGCCCCTGGATCCCTGGGAGTGCCCAAGGCCAGGCTGGAGCACCCTGGGGTCATGGAAGGAGTCCCTGGCCATGGCAGGATTTTGGAACTGAACGATCTTTCAGGTCCCTTCCAACCCAAACCATCCAGGGATTCATTTCTGAGGAGAGGATTCAGTTTTGGGGGGCACAGTTGAGGGCTGGCCAAGTTTATAGGAATGCCTGGGGGGGAGGAGAAGTCACCTCATTGATGAGGATAAGGATTAACCCAGCAGGGGGAAAGAAAGTAATTCTGAAATCTTCTAAAATTACTGACAACTGCAAAAAAAAAAAGAGTTTTAACTGCTCCAGTAATTCCCCTTCCAGCTGGTACCCACTTGGCTCTGGGATCCCCACAAAAATGACCAGGAACAGCTGCCTGACAACTCAGCTTTTTGATGTTTTTTCATAAATCAGAGGTTTAGGATGAGAAGAATTTCAGATTTTCACGTCAGAATCGCTTTTCTTGTAGAAATTTTTAGACATTTTGCATGAAAAAAATGAGAAGACTCCAGTTTGAATTTAAAGAAAGGTTTTCAGAATTATTAAAAATAGAGGAATTGTTTATAACTTAGTTTGGAGATGAGAATTCCTGTTGCAGCAGTTTCTGAATCACAGAAATGATTGGAATACACAAACCTTCCTCATTTGCTAGAAGAGGTGTCTCATTCATGGTCCAGTTCTTGAAATTTGCTCCATCATACAGAGATTTGCTTTAATCCCAGAGAATTGCCAGCGTGGGCTGAAGTTCTGTGGTTGGTAGAAAATATTTGTATTATTTGTAGGAGGCAGCAAAGCCTGGCTGTGGCTCAGGGAAGGGACAGTTTTTGGGGCAGGTGACAAGAGAAGGGTCACTCGTGGCTCTGCTGCTTTAATTGGTGTCTCAGTTTCTTGCACCAACAGTTCCAGGCTGTCCAAGGACACCCTGATGGAGAATTGGATGTATTTGGTGGTTTCTTCTGTAAATGTTCATTTTTGTGCGTGTGGTGCAGTTTCAAGTTGTGATCTCTTGGTGTTCCTTTCTCTCTGGGGGGGTTTGGAAGTGGAAATGGTTCCTGGCTCTGGGTTGAAATGTTCAACTGGGATTTGAGCTTCTGCTCCCATCACTAAAGAGTGCAAAAAGAATTTTCTGCTCTGTTTTCCAAGCTCTCCGTCCCCCCCAAAAATGCACCTTTGTGCAGAACACGACCCCTTTGGACAGAAATTCACTTCAAAATTCACAGGAAGGGGATAGACTTGGAAGAGGGGAGAAGGTGCTTTAAAAATCACCATGTCCAGGGGTCTGATGTTCATTCTGAATTCTCCTAAAGCTGAACAAAGGCACCAAAGTTGTGCCAGAAAACTCCTCCTTTCACTCCAAAGTCCCCTGAAATCCAGCAGTCAGTTCACTCTGATGGAGAGAGGAAGTGTTTGCTGACAAACCCCCAACTTTTCCATCACTTTAAATGAAATTTAAGGCAGAGCTGGCCTTCATTTCAAGAAATTGGGCTATTCCTGTGATTCCATTTGCTCTCTTCCAGCAAATCCCCTGGAAATACATGAATGGTGCAACTCTCTGAGTGATTTCTCTTGCTCATTGAGCAGCAGTTTTGAAACAGAACCTGGTTTGGGCATAGCTGTGACAATAAATGACTCTGTGAACAGTGGGGTGAAGTAGTGGCACCTAAAATTCAACCTGAGTGTTCAAAGTTTGGACTGAAGCAGCTCCTGTAGGGAACAGAATCCAGATTTCCATAGAAAGGAACTGGGGCAAATCCACTGGATGGGAAATAGAAGAATGGGAAATAAAAATTGCCTCAATGTGCCTGAATTTCCTACTACCAAACCATCTACAGTTAAGGGAATAAATATCTTTATTTTCAAATCCACAGCAGCTGTCCAGCAGCTGGACCTGCTGCTGATCAAAGCTGATCAAAGAAATCCTAGGATTATAAATTATGGATAATCTACAGAAAAAAAAACAAACCAGTGGTAGTCCCTGCTTGTGGTGTGATTAGCAGAGTCCATTGAAGTAAACAGGACGTTTGGTTGGTTTTAGTGCAGATCTGATAAACTCTGTGGAATGGAAATCAGTTCATTAAAATTTGCAGGGCAGCTCCATGAAGTAAAGGAGGAACGAGTTTTTACTTTTATAGGGTGTTTACTGCATATAAAGTACAATAAAATCACAATTATTCCAGAAGAAATACTGTTAGAAACGTGCTGTGCTCAATGTGTTGTTCTGAGGGAGATTGAAAAATTTTAAATCGTGGTTTTTTTAAAAAAAAAAAATCTGCCTCCAGAAATCCTGTGTAATTTCACGGCATCTCCACAGCATTTCTGTCTCTGCAGTATTTGTGAAGTTTTACATAATATATACATTAAAAGCACGTATGGATGTGTAGATATTAACAAATATTTATGGTCAGGGTTGAAAATAAAATGTTAAACAGCTCCTTCTGCCTAAGCTGGGGGTGTGTTGGGGGGGAAAATAAATAAAGAAATTATATTAATAATTTGATGTGGTGTCTCAGATGCTTCACTTGGATGTCTTAACTCTGAAATCCACAGAATTGCCCTCACTTTTGGGTGTCCTTGTGGAGTATCCCAAGTGCTGAGATAATGTTCATTTATCTGAGGGATTTGGGAAGTTTCCCTCATTCCACGTGGACAAAAGTGCAGGCTGATGTTTCTTTATCCCTCAAATTCTGTGGTACCTCTGGAGGAGTGGAGCTCCTTTTAGTGGAGCTGCTTTGGAACCTCCAGGTTTTGATTTCTTTAAAAATAAATTTTTAAAACCTTGTTTTTTTTTCCCCCCTCTTTTGCAGTTACTTCAATGAGAATCAATATCCCGACGAGGCAAAGAGAGAAGAAATTGCCAATGCCTGTAATGCAGTTATACAAAAACCAGGTGAGGAGCTGCTGGGGGTGGGGGGATCCTTCCCAAAAACCAAAGATTTCAGCACCTTTGGTTCTCAGGCTGAGGTTTGCTGAATTCTGGAATAATTTGGCTTGGAAAAGACCTCCTCAGATTATCAACCTTGGGCTGCTCAGTCAGGTTTTTGGAGGAGGAAGGAGCTCAGTTCTCCTGTTTTTTTATTATTTTTTATTATTTTATTATTTTATTATTTTATTTTTTAATTATTTTATTATTTTTTTATTATTTTAGGTTTTTGTAGGAGGAAGGAGCTCAGTTCTCCTGTTTTTTTATTATTTTATATTAAAAAAATATTTTTTTTATTATTTTATTCCTTCCAGAAAGGATCTCAGATTAAAACCTTTAGGTTTTTTAGGTCTTTAGGTCAACAAGTTGCATTTTCCCAGTTTCTGGAGAAATTCCACTTGGGAGGGGAGCATGAATATTCAGTGTAGTGTTAGTGGATGCACCTGCCTTTGCTTAGCTCTGCTAACCAAACATTTACACAGATTTCAGAACTTGTGCTTGGGGTATATTTAGATTTCACACAACCAGAATCAAAATGAATGAGGAGGCAGCAAAGGTGTGGAATTACAAAATTATTTAGGATGGGATGTTGAGTCCAGTCCCTCCCCCAGCTCTGCCACCCCTCAATGTGTCCCCAAGTGCCACATCCACATGGCTTTTAAATCCCTCCAGGGCTGGGGACTCCAGCCCTGCCCTGGGTGGTGTTTAGGGTTTGACAATCCTTTCCATGAAGGAATTGTTCCCAATATCCAACCTGAACTCCTTGGTCCTTGAGGCTGTTTCCTCTCATCCTGCCCCTTGTTCCCTGCGAGAAAAGATGGATCCCACCTTGTTATATTTTCAGGGAATTGTGGGGAGCTGGGACGAGGTCAGTTTGGGATGGCAGTGACCTCTGGAGATCATCAGGTGAGGCAGGACCAGCTTGGACAAAACGGTTCTGTTTTCAGTATCTCCAGAACCAGAGGTTTTCCCACCTCCAGGACCTGTTTCACAAAGTTGAGCACTCTCTTTTCCCTGATACCTGCTGGTTTTCCCTGGAAAATCTATCAGGTAGAAGCCCAGAGTGAGGATTTGATTCCTGGATTGTGGAGAGGCTGTGTCAAGGAGCAGGAAAATATTGGTGGTGCTGATGGAAAGCATTGGGCAGCAGCCAAGATATCAATTTCCAGAGTTAGTTCTTCCTTCCTTCCTTCCTTCCTTCCTTCCTTCCTTCCTTCCTTCCTTCCTTCCTTCCTTCCTTCCTTCCAAAATTCCTTCCTTCCTTCCTTCCAAA
>JAHLSL010000038.1:16480199-16505399 GCA_025920805.1 Petroica traversi | reverse complement strand
ATGGAGCAGCCACAGCTGGAAAAGGATTTGCCATTTGAAACACGGGGAGAAAACCCACAAAACCTTTTGAAAGCCCCTTTTAATCAGGCAGCAAAAGCCCCAGCACATTTGATGGCTGCAGCTTGGAGCTCTTTCCCATTTTTCAGGCAAGTCTGGAGCTCTTGGAGCAGGAACGAGCTGAACCCATCGAGGTGATGGGGTTTTGATGTTTCTGAATGTGCAGAGCATCTCTCCCTCAGCTGCCTTGGCAGAGCCTCCCGTGCTGTTCATCCCCTGTCTCTGCTCAGAGCTGGATCCTTTCAGGCTGCAGGGGACGGGCAGGATAAATGCAGGGCACTGTGGCAATCCCAGCTCTTTGCAGTGCCTGGGTGTCCCTGACGGGTAATTAGCAGCTTCAGGAACAGGATTGGCATGGCTCTGATTAAAAGGGTTTCTGTCTTTTTCTGTGGCTGAAAACAGAAGATCTTCCCACCCCCTAATTCTCTTTAATGCCAGTGTTATCAGCGACACTTGGAACACAGCTCCTCTCTAAAATTCAGTGATGACCTCGGTGAATGGAGTTTTGGAGCAGCAGGGGCTGAACCCAGCTCCCTTTTTCCATTCCAAGCTGATTTTATGTTCCACGTTGTGTCACTCCCTGTGAGTTTGGGAGACAAAGAGGACATCGGGTTGGGGACACTTTGCCCAGGGCTCCTTGTGGAATTGAGGAGGATGAGCCACAAACTTCTCTGGACTCATCTCAAAATTTTCACCTGGCTGCAGCAGAGGGTTCCTTGGAGCAGGGAATGTCCCTGGCTCTTGGTGCCACCCAAATTCCCATTCCCAGTGTCTGTTGGGAAGCCTTTTCAGCACTCGTTGCCACATTCTCCTCTCCCAGTTAACACAGTGTGCTGATAATGAGCCAAATCCCCTTTTTCCTTAAAAAAAAAATCTCAAAATACCCCACAACTGGAGAGTTCACTGGACACCCTGCCATTCACCCAGGGTGTTTTGTGGTGACCCAAAATATCATTATTTCCCCCTGATCTGCTGGGTTCTCCAGAAGCATCTGCCACAGGGTGTTCTGTGCCTTTTTAATCTGCTTTTGTGAGGGTTTGTTGCCCACTGAGCTCTGCAGAGCCTGTGCTTTGTTTTTGCCCTGAGTTTCTTGGCCAGATTTTTCCATAGTGCTGCTTTCCACTTATCAGGCAGAATTCCACTTTTTTTGTGGTTTTTTTTTTTTGGTTTGTTTGTGTTTTTTGGGGGGTTTGAAGCTTTTTTTTTGGTTTTTTGCATTTAAAGCTGCTTAGATTCAAATTGAGTAAAACCAGCAGGTTCCTGACACCCCCCAAATTCTCGGGAGAATTCAGGAACTTCCTTAGGCTCTGATTTAAACCTCCCAGCTCCTTTTCAGCTTCTTTGCACTGAAATCCTTGAGAATCCCAGTTCAGAGCAGCCCTGTGGCCGTGGCTACTCCAGTTCTTCCAGCTCACATCCCACCTCAAACCCTCACAGCAGCAATGGGAGCAACTTCTGTGTTAGAAAATACATTTTTAGATATTCACTGGCTGCTGTCACTGCCCTCAATTCAGCTTCCCGCCCTCCTCCCCCTTCTCCTTAACTAATTAAAGTCTTCCATGTTATGGCAAGATGGCATATGTAGCTTAAATAACCCACCTCTTTAATTAAGAGGTTGGATTGGGCCTTCTGAGATATATTTGACATCGTTTGAGATTTAAAAATACACTTTACTTACACAGTTTATCCGTCGGATCGCTCAAGGAGGGCAAAGAGATAATGAAAGTAAATTATTAATTAATATCTCTCACCCAGTATATCCCATGAAGAATATCAAGCATTTATTCCATTCCTCAAAGCTCGTTTGACCTGGGATATAATTTCCCTTTGAAGTCTGACTGCTGATGGAGTTGCTGCCTTCTCTCTGTAGGGACAGGGTGGAAAATACCCTTCAGGAGCTCACCAGAGCCAGGAATTCCAAACTCCAACTCGCTGAGCAGCTTTTCCATTTCCTGTGAGCAGATCCAACATGCCCAGGCTATCCCTGACACTTCCAAGCTGTTCTTACCTTGGAAAAAAAAAAAAGATACAATTATGGAGTGAAAAAAGCAGCAGGAGCATCTCCACTTCCAGGGGATTGGGATGGGAGGAGTTTGGGTTTGGAATGGTGAGGAAATTCAAGATGTAGCTGGGAAAGTCCACAAAATCTGGAACTGCTTCCCTGGGAAGGGGAAACACCTCGGGATCTTTGTTGGTGGGAGAATTGAAGTGGTTTAGGAGCTGTCGCTGGAATCTGGGCTGAGCTTTTGTTCAGTTTCTCACAGAGGTTGCTCAGAGAATCCTGGAATGGTTTGGGTGGGAAGGGACCTTAAATCCCACCCCACCCCTTGCCAAGGTCTGGGACACCTCCCACCATCCCAGGTGGCTCCAAGCCCCAATGTCCAGCTGGCCTTGGACACTCCCAGGGATCCAGGGGCAACCACAGCAAATCTGGGAATTCCATCCCACCCTCAGAGCCAGGAATTCCCTCCCAGCACCCACCCAGCCCTGGCAGTGGGAAGCCATTCCCTGTGTCCTGTCCCTCCAGCCCTTGCCCAAAATCCTTCTCCTGGAGCCCCTTTAGGCCCTGGAATGTGCTGGAAGGTTTTCCCTTTCCAAACCCAACATTCCCAGCTCGGCACAGCTGCTCCTGGGCAGGAACAGTTCATTTCTAACAGTTCCATTCACCACTTCCTTCCTCCTTTCTCTTTGCTCTCGCAGCTCTTTCTTCCATCAGAGCTTTTTAAAGTCTCCGTCCTTGAAGGAAATAAATGCTCTTGAGGTGAGGGAATGTTTGTAAATCCATTGGATGTGTGTGATGAAATTTGTAAAGAGTGACACTTTCAATTAGGGTTTGGTTTTGGGGTTTTATTTGAATTTTTTTTTATTTTTTTTGGATGAAGTAGATGGAGTAGGGAGTTTGCATCAGGATTGTGGGAGGCCACCCAACATTCAGGGTCTCCTTGTAGGTGACAGACTCGTCCCTTCTGGCCTTAATTGTAAATCTAAGACTCCAAAGAGCTAAAAACGTGTCTTTCACCTTTAGAACTTGTTCAGAATATTGAATAATTCATGGAGATTTGAGTTCTGGAGGGGTTCTCTGCAGCAAGAGCTTTCCATCAGAGAACACGTTGTGCCTTATGTCTCTAACCCCAGTTCCACACAATAAAAACCTTTCAGAAATTCAGCATTACCAGAATGTGATCAGTCACAACCATTCCTTTGGGCTGCAGTGATTTTCATAAATTCTCCCAATTGCCAGAGGGTTTAAAAAAAAATCCCACAGCCAGCACAAGCCCTCTTGCTAAACTGATTTCCATTCCTTGAAGGAGTTCCTGTGGAGACTCTGAGCTCTCCCTCCTCACCTGCTCTGAGCCGTTTGCTTCCCTCTGAAGTTGGTTTTTGGTACTGGATTTCTCACATTTCCCCCCCAAATTTCAGTGCTTCTTATAGAAATAATTTGTTTTATCTTTCATGCAAGCTCCTTCACACCCAGATAATCCCATTTTCCTTGGTTTGCCTGTTCTGAAGTGCTCTGGCCTGAACCTGTTGCCCTTGCAGCCTCCAAGTGAGGGATTTCTGTTGTTCCCACCCTATAAAAAGCTTCCAGATTTCTGCTCTGGGCTTTCCCAGCTCTCAGACCTTTTCTCCCTTTCCTCCTTGCAGTTGGGACGGTTAGAAAATCACAGAAATTGTAATTTTAAAGTATAATTTTTAAAAAATTATTTTTAAAAAATTATTTATATTGGACTTTTTTTTTTATTTTTACTGGGAAGATTTGTTTACTGGGAGACATTCCCCTTTCCTTTGGCCTTTTAGACGGTGCTGTATCCATGGTGAACTTGAAGTCCAAGTACACACGGAATAAATAAGAATTTCATCCACTTTGGCCACTTAAATCAGCTCAGAAACTCAGCGGGTTTACAGCAGGTTCCTCACTCGCCCATCCTGTGTGAAATGAGGGATTTTCATGGGAGAGGGACAAGGTGGAAGAGTTTTTTTCATGGAATCATGGAATGGTTTGGGTTGGAAGGGACCTTAAATCTCATCCTTAAAATCCATCCCTCCCCCTGCCATGGGCAGGGACACCTTCCCCTATCCCAGATTGCTCCAAGCCCTGTCCAGCCTGGCCTTTTTTTGTTCCAGTTTTTTTTGTTCCAATTTATTTTGCCTTTGTTTTGCCCTTTGTGTTTCACCCTTAACTGGATTTTCCTGGTTTTGGTGCCTGCTTTTAATGTGGGAGTTTGGGACAGGATGCCTGGATTTGCACAGCTTTTCCCAGGACTCTGCTGCTTCCCTTGGACACTTCATTTACCCAGGGTTAGGCATCCCTTGTTGCAGCCAGAGTAGCTTTTAATTATTATTTATAATTTATTTTCGGTTCGAAAATCATTGGAAAATCTTGAAGTCACTTGAAAACAACAGTGAAAACAGAGTTTGGATTTTGAGCTTCCCATCTTTCAGTGTTCAACACTGAATTTTCTTTTTTTTTTTGGCTTCTGTGTGAATTTGGGTGCCACCCTGAGCCTTGTGCTGACCTCAGGCTGGTGTTTGGTTTCTGTGGGGTCAGAGCCCTGCTTGGGCAGATTTCCCCATCCCATCACCCAAAACCCAAAAGCAAAACCCCTTTTTCTTGCTGTTGGCCCCAGGAAAGTCTTTCTGAATCTCCCCAGAGCCTCCTGGCTCTGCTGCCAGAGTTCTGGAAGCTTCTGGGCAGCATTTCTGCTGCTGGAATTCAGGTCCTGTAGGGTGTCCTTGTGCCACCAGGGTCAGGCTGTGCCCTAAACCCAGAAGCCCAGATTTAAACCCAGCTCAGTGCCACAGCAGTTCTGTCCAAGGGTGATGAGTCAAAGTTGGTTGTGGCCACGGGGAGCACAATTTTCCTGACAAATTCCCTTGGCTTCTTCCTCTTGGTCTTTGGGATCTTCCCGAGGCTGCAGAAAGCCCGGGGGGGCAGGAGTTGAGTGCAGCCCTTCTTTCATTTTAGGTTTTTTTTTTTGGTGTTTCTTTGTGTGAATTTAAAAAGTGCCTAAGTGAGGAACAGGACTCCAGAATGTGCTGGAGGAATAGGATTCGACCTCATTTCCCTCTGAAGAGAAGAGCCCTCCCTGTGTCCCTCCAGCAGAACCCGGCTGGAAAAAGCTCCCCGTTCTTTCCTCGTTCTCACTCTTTTTTTTGGGGGGGGGGTTGGATCTCATTTCTCAGCCAAACTTTTGCAATCTCTGATTTGGGGTGGATGGCAAAGAAAGGGGGGGAAGCTTGGATGGAATTCAGCAGGAAACTGCCTCTTGGGTTGCAGATACAAAGCTCTGTGGGATAAAGTTCCAGGTGTGGAAAAGCAGATCTGGGTGGGAAAAGGTGATTTTTAATCACCTCCTTTGGAGTCACACAATGGGTTTGGGTTGGAAAGAACCTTAAAAATAATCTCAGTCCCACCTCCCACCATCCCAGGTTGTTCCAAGTCCTGTCCAACCCAGCCTGGAACATTTCCAAGGGATGGGGCAGCCAAAACCTCTCTGGAATCCCAAAGGCAGTTTCTTCCTGTATTATTAATTATTTCTAGGTTTATCATAGTAAACATTTTGGCAGAATTAATCCTAACTGTTGGCAGGTGGTCTTAAATTTGTAAAGGTGAGAATTTTATGTGGGTTAAAAGAAAAAAATATCAGTGATAGTTTAAAAAATGGCATCAAAGGAGGGTTTCTTCTGACCAGAGTGAAAGGAGGTAACAGAACACTGTGAAGGTGTTTCAGTACCACTTAAGGGTTCAGCAAATGGAAGCAATCCATGCGTAGACGTTTGATTTTTCATTAGCAACAAAATGTTTTCACTCTGAGGTGGGAAAGGACTGTTGGCAAGGGAAGCTGTGAGGACATCTCTGCAGAGGGCAGGAGCTCAGCTGTTGATGGAAGCAGCGAATCCTGTGGGAATCCATTGCTGGGTCCTGATGGAAACCAGGATGGAAATCCTGTGGCACCTGGGCAGCTTTGCCCTGCTCCAAGATGCCTTTTGGAAGTGGTTTTGCCCTGAAAAGCGCCCGTCACCAGCAGGAGATGTTGGTGACAGCACTTTGCTGTGGCCGAGTGCTGCCAACCCCCGAGGGAGGAGCAGCCTCAGAGCCACCACAAAAACCAGATGTAAACCCCGGGGAGGTTCCTCACCTCCAAATTTTGTTGGCCCAGCTGGGCCCTCCTGTGTCTCATCTGCTGTAGGTGTCCTGCCTACCTCAAAGGTAACCATGGGATGCTGGAGAGGTGTGGGCACCCTCTGGCCAGTTCTCCATGAGCACACACTCACTCTCACACTCACACTGGAATGTATATTCTCCTCCCCTCCCCAAATAACCTCGTGACCCAATCCTTGCTGTAGCCACCACCAACTCCTCTTGCAAATTGGATGCTGCTTTAAATGTGAAAACAAATGTTCAAGAAGCTATAAAAACCTGAATGAAAGCTAAAGCTGAATTTATAAAAAGCCTTGTTGCATATGAGCCAAAAGTGCAAAAAGCTCTATATAATGAACTAACCTGCCACTCATATAAATATAAATATATATAAATATATTAAAATCAGACTGTTCTACAAAATTGTGTATTTGTATTTTTGTGTACGTACAATTTTCTGCTAAGCAGAAGGAGGATGTAGTATAGGATGATGTGAGAAGAGATTTTGTTTAATCATATTTCTTTGTTACTTATTTTTGTTAACATCCAGATGCCTGTCTTTGTCTTATGTGTATGACACTGTTCCAAAGGTGCAGTTTCCCTCTCCTGCCGTGCGTCCAAAATCCTTCCTGCACAGGGAATGAGTCAGGTGATGCCCATCATCATCATCATCATCATCATCATCATCATCATCATCAAACCCAGGTCTTGATCTTGAGGGCTGCTCGTTCAGCTGAAAGATGAGATTTTTCCATTGAGTCGATTCCCCTCATTGTGAAATTGAATTTTCATGTGCTGGTTGGTCCCTCTTCTTGTCCTTGCTCCCTAAACATGTCCATGCTCTGCTGCTGCTCCCAGCCTGGCATTTCAGGGGTAAAAAAAAACACGGATTGGGTAGGTTGGGAGGGAGAATGACCAGATCCTCGTGGTGGGAAGTTTCTTAGGGAGGAGAAGGTGTGGGATGAACCTCAGTCCCAGCCCCACGGGGGATGGAGGAGGCCCCTTGTGCCCCGCTCTGGCTGCTCTGGTGGGGCTGGGAGGTGTTTGGGTTGTAACTCCCCCTGTGCCCCTCAGGAACACCCAACCCCAGCAGCCCTGGTGGCTTTGGGAAGGTCGGAGCAGCCTCCAGAGGGTTCATCTGATGGCCCTGCAGTGAAGGCCCCGAGTGCTGGCAGGGACGTTCCAAACCCTTCTCCCAGTCCCTGCCTTCATCCCCAAGGTGCTGGTGGCTCCCTGCCAGGAGAAAACAGAGTAGGAAACCTGGGTGTGCTTGGGAATTGTTATTTATCCATCCCAGAGAACTCCCCAGGGAAAGAAAGGGCCAGACTGGATAGAGCAGTGGTGGAGTAACAAAGCTTGGGGCAGGAGGTGGTGGATTTTCACCTCCAGTGAAAATTCACCAGCACCCTTGAAGCTGGTGCAGCTCAGGGTCAGTGTCCATCCCCTTCCCCTGGCAGTGAAAACAAATCATCAACCTCCCCCCTGTGCCCTTGTTTGGTTTTTTTTTCCCTTTTTCTCGTTTGGTTTTTTCCCTTTTTAATTGAATCCCTGTGTTTGTTGGAGCTGACACCCGGCCCAGGGAGAGGACACTGCACCTTTGCACGTAGGGCTCATATTTATAACAATGTGTAATGACTGTAGCAAAAGTCCTTGTTTCTGTATGTGAATGGACAGAGAAACAAGTGCTCTATTGTATTGATTAAAATAGTTCAAATGAGTCCTGTATCATTGTATCTCCTATTCTGGATTAGTGCCTTTTGGACAGTAGACTGTTCTGTAATTAAAATGTAGTATAACTGCTTTTTTGTACAGTTTTGTTTTAATAAAACTTTTTTTTAATTTGTGTTTATTTTAGTATTGTACCTATTAGAAAATAAAAATGTATAACTCAACACTGATCCTTTTCTTCCATCCTTTTTTTTGTGCAGGGCTTGGCTGTGAGACCTAAAACGTGTCCTGAGAATGAAGTGAATGTAGAAAATTTTGGTTTTGGGGGAAAAATGAATTCTTTGTGCACTCCCTTTTTGTAAAGACGGTCTCTATGAGAGAGGAAGGAGATGGCCACAATGATGGTGGATTTGATGGAATCACTCTGGATTTGAGCTGATTCCAGAGACCTTTTGGGGCTCTTCCCACTAAAAGGAGATGTTGAGAGTGAAGTTTTCCCTCCTTGCGTGGGGTTGGCAACAACAACAATAAAATGCTGTCAACATCCCAACAACAAAAGCCTCTTGCTCGGGCAGCTGAAGGTGTGGAGGGAGCAAACTTTGGGACAACTTCATGACAAAACAAAAAAAAACGTTGAATTATTGAGCATGGGGGGATTTTGAGAAGCCCAAGGCAGGAGGGGCTCCTGGCCTGGTTGGGCTGAGCAGCTCAGGGGTTTCAGAGAGGGTTTATGGGGTGGGGAAAAGCTTCCTCAGATTGGGAAGAGATTCCTGCAGGAGGTGTGGAAGCTGAGCTGGGTGGCAGAGAAGGCACAAAGTCACAGGAATTGATTCATTCAGTGAAATCCTGTCCAGGTCCTGCCATCCTGGATAAAATCAAGATTTGCAGCTGTGGTTGGGGTGGGGGCTCAGGATGGACACCCCAAAACCAGGGGAGGGCAACTCAGGAGGGCTGCAGGGGTGAACAAGGAGCTCTGGGGGTGGAAACTCCTTTCAGGCTGCTCCTTGTGCCTCTCTGACACCAAACTGGGCCATAAAATTTATCTTTTTCCTCCCCATCAGCTGCCAGAACCACGGTGTTTGCAGAGGGAATTTCTGGAGAGTGGAGGTTTGGGAATCATGGAATTCCAGAATTGTTTGGGTTGGAAATGACCTCAAAGCTCACCTTGTTCCCACCTTCCCCTGTCCCAGGCTGCTCCAAGTTCCATCCAGCCTGGCCTTGGACACTCCCAGGGATGGGACAAACACTTCCAGAGGTGTTTGGAGCTGCCCTGGGGTGCTGGAGGAGCCCCACTCCCTCCTTCACTGCTGAAAACCAGGAATGCAGAGAAGCTCCACTGGGAGATTTAAACAAAATTAGAGGAACAAACCCACACTGCACTCCCAGCCCTTTGTGCCTGTTTGGTGGGAAACCAGATGGATCAGGGGAAAAAACCCAGTAATTTATCACACGTTGGTGTCCAAAACCAGTAATTTCTCACAGATTGGGGCCCAAAACCAACAATTTATCACAGATTGGTGCCCAAAACCAACAATTTCTCACAGATTGGGGCCCAAAACCAACAATTTCTCACAGGTTGGTGTCCAAAGGTGAGCAAAACCCCTCAGAAATGTGCCCAGCTCGTGGCAGGGCAGCTCCTCTCTCCACTCAGGTGAAGCCCAGGAGCTGCTGCCAAGTGTTTGAAGCCAAGCGAGGCCGACGGAAGCGGCGTTAATTTGAAGGAAAAAAAGGGGGGAAAAAAAAGGTGTTCTTTGTTAGTTTTAGGGTTTTGTTTTTTTTTAAAAAAAATTATTTTCCTGCTCTTTTTGATGGGTGTCTTTTCAAGGCAGCTTTGGCTGGAGAACAGAACGTGGCAGTGTGGGGAAGGTGCCACAGGCACCTTCCGGGAAGAGCGAGGTTTGAACAAAGTGACGCCGCTTCAAACAGCTCCTGTGTTTCAGCCAGAGAGTTTTTTGGGTTTTTTTTTTTCTTTTCAGAAGGTAAAACATAAAAGGGATGTGGCTTTAAAGAAGAAGAAGAAGAAAAAAAAAAGCTGTTTTCGTGTGCTGATTGCAAGACAGCAACGCTGATAAAAATATCCTTTGCTCGCCGGGTTTCGCTGGGGATGGGGGGGGATCAACGCAGCGTTTGTTGCTTGAAAAAAAGCCAAGATAAACTCAAATCCACATGAAATAATCCCAGTCAAACCCTGCCTGTTGTTTCCTGTGCATTTGGGAGAGAAATGGTTCCAAAGAGACGGGAAATTACGTGGCCCAGGCAGGGTTTCAAGGACATCATGAAGTGCTGAGGGGGGGGTCTCATCACCTTGAGCCCTTTTTGGGTTGGTTGTGGTCATTCCCTGAGGCACCAATTTCCCCACAGACCAAGCTGGAGCAAGGTAGAAAAGTCCTGGGGATCCTCATCTCACTGTGGATATCGGGAAAAAATTCTTCCCCCAAAAGGTGGTCAGGCACTGGGCACAGCTGCCAGGGGAATGCTGGAATCCCCATCCCTGCAGGGATTTAAAATCCATGTGGATGTGGCAGTCACAGGTCAGTGGTGGCCTTGGCAGTGCTGGGGGAACTGCTGGACTCAATTTTGGAAGCTTTTCCAACCTAAACTATTCCGATTGGAAGGATTTTGGTGCCACTGACTGGAGCAACGACGCACAGAAGGCCCAGCTCTAAAGAAGACGTTTATTCAGGTCCTGCAGGCGGCATCGCACGTATGATACAATATTACAGTCATTTAGTATGGTACAGAAATAATTCAAAACTTTACAACTCATTACGAAGTCTCTTTGGATTGCAGCTCATTTAAAGTACACGGAGCCCCTGCAGTGCCCAAACCCTGGCAGGGACACAGGAGCTGGGAATGTCCCCAGGGAACCCGACGGGATCACGGCTCGGGAATGGCAGAGGGACAGAAACCAAAGGATGCAGGAGATGGAGGAACAAGACACTTGGTGGTGACCCCTCTGGGGGTGTGGGGTGGTGTGACCAGCCCGTGCTGTCACTCACTGCCTCATTCCCTAAAATCCAGGCACCCCGAGGCCCCCCCAGGCCTCGCTGGCCCCGGGATAAGGCACTGGGAAAACAAAACCTTGTGCAAAGAGGAGGAACAACGGGAGCGGCTCCGCAGGGCACGGACAGGGCTGGGAATCACCCAGGCCTTGCTCAGGGGGCTCCTCCCCTGTGGGGAGGAATGAGGGGGTTCTGCCTCCGTAGGAGAGCACAGGGGTGGTGAACATTCCAACCCAGCCATGGACAAAACCCTCTGCTGGACCCGGGCGGTGCCACCACACAGAATTTGCTTCTGTTCAACTCAACGACATCTGGAACAGCAAAGGGACAAAGCCCTGGGGGTGAACAGGCTTGGTTTTGGGCATGGAGATCAAAACACCTCAAGAGCTGAGCCTAACACAGGAAAAAGGCTCAGCTTGGCTTGAGAAAACCCCAAAAAGTCCCTCTGAGAAGCCTCCTCTTGGCTCCGGTGTCAGGGACACCCCGGGGCAGGAGGGACCCCAGACCCACCCACAATTCAGGGGCACAGCCAGGACTGAAGCCCCAAGAGACACCAGAGATGAGACACTCGCTACAAATGGCACCCTCCTGCACTAAATGTTCTTCTTCCCTGGATAAAGTGCATGAAAACCTTGGAAAAATCTGCATAGTTATTCACACAGCAGCCTCAGTGCTGGGCGGTTCCAGTTAAGAGCACCTCCTCCTTTAGGCTGAGAGTAGAGTTTTTCTAATATTATCAGTAAAAAATATATATATTATTACCTCCATGATGGTTTTCACCTCTTTTCTGGTTAGCTGGGGCGAACTAACAGATGGCTCTGAGTAGAGGAATGAGCACTCCACGTGCCAAAAATCTGGGAAACGCCTTTAGAAAAGACCTCACGAGCCCAGGAAAGCTGGAGGGAGCAGGAGAGAGTCAGGGAATCCTCCAGGAACACCCTCACAGCCAAAATGTGTTTGGCTTTCTGGAGCTGGTGCTGCATCAGGGTGAATTTAGGGCGGAATTTGAGGAGAGGTTTTGTTTCCAAAGTCAAGATGGTGAAAACCACGAGAGCTCTGAGCGAGGTCCTCCCTCCACAAAGGGCTCCTGGTGCTCATCATTCCTCCTGGAATCATCCCAGCCCTACTGGGCAGATTTCCTCCGGGATTTCCTTCCAGAGGAGGCAGCAGGTGTGGAGAGGGAATCCAGCCCGGATCAGTTCATAACCAGGAGCAGGGAACCTTCACCCAGCTCCTTCTGCTCCTCCCTTCCCTCCTGCCTGGACACCTTCCCAGGGGCCCCGTGGAAATCCCAGATTCCCAGACAAGAAAAGAGGCTTCAAAAGGACCTGGAGGTTCCTCCCTTTGTGTGTCCCCCAAAAGGGACACGGAGCAAAGTGGAGGAGCTGGAAAGACATCCCTAAATCCAGGAGTCTGAAATGCTGAGACTGAAAACACGCAGCTCTGGGGAGGGGCTGTTTCACGCCGGCTTCTTCCGGCAGCACACGGAACAAAGTGCAATTAAAAACACGGTCGAGGTGGAGGTCAGAGAACCAACAAGGCAGTGCAGGAGGCATCAGATCAATCGGTGGGTGGTCTTTCATCAGAAAGACTCCTCAGAGCCCCAAAACGAAACATTTCTTTGCGTGGTTTGTGATCATAAAACCGCTTTTGATTTTAAAACCTGGGATTTCGGCATCCGAATCCTTTACTACCAAATCCCTCCCCCGTCGTGGCTTGGATGGACAGGAGCTTCGTGCCAAAGGGAAGAGAGGGAAAACTGTACACTAAAAATACCTTTAAAAAGCTGCTCTGTACATTTTATATTAAGATTTCTCGAGGAAGATTTAGGGAGCACAGGAACTACTTACACCAAGCTGGAAGGATCCGCCAAGCCCTGGCGGTTCTGCGGCTGCATCGGAACCCAGCCCGCTTATTTCTGCTACAGATTAGTTTCTATTTTAATTTTATTCCTTCTGCATAAATGATATTAATTACAGTAAATCAGCATAATTATCTCCTTCGCTAAGCATCCCTATCTCCTTTGATGCCAACGGAGCTTTCCCTTGGACCTCGGAACCAGATGGTTTAAGGCACTTGGATACCCACGGGCAGCGACTGGAGAGATATTAAAGTTTAATCATTAATTTAGCATCCTAAATAGTCCCCACATAGCTAAAACATCTACTGCTCAGGCTGTCCAATCCCCCCGTGATGACTAAACAAGATATAAACAGCTCAGGATGGGAAAGAAAAAAAAATCTGTGGCTTTTCAGGATTTGATGGGAAAAGGAGCCTGCACGGACACACGGACAGGGATGCACCCCCTGTGCCTCAGGCAGCTAAAAACCAGCCACACCTAAAATCAAGTTTTATAAAAGCCAGCCCAAATCTCCCCCTTTTCCAAGAGAGAGGCTGGTTTTGGGGACAGCAGAGGCACCTCCTCTTTGGATGGGTGCTCAGGGTGGTGCAGGGAGAGCTCCTGTGGGGGATGATTGTAAAGCGCAAATGTTTCGTGTTTTTAAAAGAATAAATAAAAATAAATAGGCTGGATTGATCCTGTGACGAGGACAGTGACCCCCCACCCCTGGCTTGGCAAAATTCTCCAAAGGCTGGGTGGGAACAGGGAAGCACTTCCAGTGCTGGCACCTCTGCAAAAATCCTCAGGGAGGAACCAAGGAGAAGGTCCTGCCACTCTGGGGCAAGGAGGAGAGGGGATCCTGTCAAGGCGAGAGCAAACATTGAAGGGATCAAAACCAGGACAGAGCTGGCCATGGGCCTCCTCCCATTCCCAACAAACTGGGAACACAGATTTCCAGAGGGTTGGGATAACGGGGCAGTGATCCAAACAGGGGTGATCCAAACAGGCACTGCTCCCGGCCACATAACCCAAGGGCTGCTGCTTTTTTAAACCAAGCGACTCTGGGGGTTCTTTATCTCCAAACAAAGTTCCACCTTCACTTCTCTGCCCCTCTGGAATCATCCCCATCTTGCCCTTTTGTGCCGGATTACGTGACACTGATGCAGCCCTTAGGGAATCCGAACAGAGCTGTGGTTTTTGGGAGGTTCTTCAGGAATTACCCCGCACGCCCAGGAGGATTTTGTGGCTGTCGGGAAGCTGTGCCATGGCTTGGCCAATTTTCCTCTGGGAGCAGGAAGAGAAGGAGCTCATCACACCCACCCCCTTGGTCACCCTGGAGGTGTCAGGACTTGGGACAGCAAAGGAAGGACCCAGCAGCACCACGAGGCAAAGAGAGCAAACCCTTCAGTGGTGTTCCCACCAGCTGGAGCTGGGGCGGTCGCTGTCGCCTCCCGAAGCCCCATCCCAGGGCGTTGGCTGGGGCTGGCACAGCTCAGCTCGCCCAGGATTTCCTGTTCTCTGCATTCTTCTGGCTCTTCTCCAGCCTCAGTGTGGAGCCTCCCTCCGCCTTGGCCAGGGCAGTGAGGGAGGCCAGGTTGGAGGCCGAGCCCGAGAAGTTCCCGCTCCTCCTGTTCTCGGCTCCCTGCAGCCTCAGGCCGGAGCTGCGGCGCCGCGCGGGGCCCGGGGCCCTCCTGACCCTTCCTGGCTTCACCAGCAATCCATAGCCCGGGTTACACCTGAAGTACTGCTTGCCCCCGATGGAGCCGTCGTTCTTTCCTGGGGTGGGAGAATCAGGGAGTCACCGACTCGTTTGGGATGGGAAGGGATGTTGGGGAAGATGAAATAGGAAAGCCTTAGAGATGTGATTGCCTTGCAAAAGATGCTGAAAATATGGAAAGGAGAATCAAAATGGAGATGAAGACAAGGTTTGAGCTGAAGAGTAACTAAGAAACAATGGCAGAGCTGGCTGAAGGGAATCCTCCTTCTGGATAGAACAATGCCCTCTGCCCAGGCAGGGCCAAAGGGCAGAGCAGACCCTGCCTGCCTGGTAAAGATTCCAAAATGCAGTTTTTTTAAGGTTTAAAATATAACCCCGTATGGGAATGTGATGATTCTTATAGGTTGCATGTAAATGTTGTAGGGTTTGTAGCTTGTCTCAGATTGGTTAAAGAGAATTAGAATATTCAACAGAGATGATTTATTGTATTGTAAACAGCAAATCAGTCTCTTTTTGCTCTCTCTTTTTGCCTCTTTCTCTCTCTCTCTCTGGCCTGCTCTGAGCTGTGTCTTGCAGCCCAGCAGCCTCTCACACCCACGCTCTTTCCCAATAAACTCCCATGCTCTAAACCCATCTTTAGAGATCTCTCCTTTCTATTTTACCCTCAGAACCAAATCCCACAGAGTTAAACCCTACAAAGGGAGGGTAAATCCTGTCCTGCTCCAACCCCGGGTGACCCAAGCCCCGTCCAACCCGGCCTTGGGCAATTCCAGGGATGGGGCAGCCACAGCTGCTCTAAAAATTCTATTCCAGGGCCTCCCCACCCTCACAGGGAAGGATTTTTTTTCCCTACAAAATGGAGTTTTTTCAGTGCAAATTTGGGCTTCCTTGGAGGCAAGGAAAAAATGGTGAGAGGGAAGAGGAGTGTTCCCTAAAAACACAGCCTGGAGGGAAAATTTCCCTGCTGAATCCCAGCATGGAGTGACTCTGAATGGGACACTCCACCTTGTCCTCCCTCCCCACTTGCTCTAGGATTTCCCCCAGAGTGGTAAAGAACCTGTTCCATTAGCAAGGGAGCAGGAAAAAAGGAAAAACGGACATTTCAAAGAGCTTTTGGTTTTTTGAGCTGATGTTTGAAGGGGAGGATCACTGTTCAGAGACTGTTCCCATCTGTAAATGGGAGGTGGAAAGATCCAACAGCTCTTTGAATGACATAAATTCCCCCCATTTGCTTTTGGGGTGTTTCCTTCTCCCTTCCACCATCACCACGTTGGGTCCAATGCACCCTCACACGGCCAGGACTTGGATTTCTGTGTCCTTGGAGCTCCAGCCCTGTTTGCAGCCTGACAAAAACACCACTTTGTGACCCCAGGTGAAGCTCCAGATGTGCCAGAAGCCAGACACACTCTAAAAAATCAGGGTCTTAATCCTTGTGATACAGAAGGGAAAAAAAAAAAAAAAATTCCAGCAACATCAGCAGCTGAGTCCTCAGCAGGCCAAAGATCTCCTGGCTTTTCCAGGGAAGCTGCTGCCCACTGGGATGTGCAAACAGAATCAGCACTGGAGCAGCCTGGCAGAGGGAAGGCGACCTTCCAAAACTGAACTGAATCTGTAAATTTATTTTTTAAAACAAAGCACAAATCCAGGAGTGAGGAACCTGCAAAAGGATCAGGAGCTCCAGTTTGCTTTCCAGGATGGAAAACTCCAGAGTTTTCTAAAACCAGCCTGGAATTCACTGCCCAGCTCAGCCCTGATGAGCACAACAGGCACAGGGAAGAGCTGGGAGCTCTGGATCCTGGGCAGGGCTCTGCTGGATGAGCTGCTCCAGCCCCAGGGGAATGTGCAGCACTTCCCTGGGATGAGATTCCAGCCTGGGAATGCTGCAGCTTGGATGAAAGGATTGGAATAAGGAGCTTTCTGTGCCCTGGGTAACAGAAATTCTCCCACTCCAACTCTGCTGGATTTTCCACTGGCACTCCCTGCCTGCTCCTGGAAAAAACGAATCCTAGGAAAGCAGAGAACCTGGAGAGGAAAAGGGATCAAATCCCAACCATCACCTTCCTTTCCTCTTGTGCTGGACACCCCATTCCCACATCAACAGCACAGGAACAGCAGCACCCCCAGGAACTGCACCCTGGTTTGCAAAAAAAATCCTGGAAACCCTGAATTCTGGGAATTCCACAGCTGTACAGGTGAGAGTCAGGCAGGGATGACAAATGGTGAAAGAAAACTTAAATTATCTGTATGGCCTGGTGGAGGAGCATTTCCCACTGCTTTTCACATACACAGGGGTGTGTATATATATCTATACACAAATAAAAATATTTTATATATATATATATACACACACATAGAAATAATCTTCTGCAATTTTAAAGCTTACTTTAAAATAAAATCCTATTACTTCTTAATACCTATTAAGAGATTTTGCAACTCATTTAGCTGAATGTCCCTTGGAGCTAAATCCCACAACTCCTGTGGTGCTTTGAGCACCCTTATCCTCACAGCAGAAGCCCAGATGAGAATCCTATGGACACAAAGCCTGTCTCCTGCAGCTCCTGCTCACCAAAATGCATGGAAAAGGAATCCTGATCCCTGCTTCCACAGAAATCACTGAAAAGGGATCACAGAATGGTTTGGGATCTTGAAGGGGCTGGAAGTGAGAGCAGGTTTGGAAAAAGATGACAGGAGGGGAAAACCTTTTACATTTCCTTTTTCAAAATGCCTCCTGCAATGGGTCATAAACCCCCTCAACGGGTCATAAACCCCAAAAAAGTCAGATTTAGGATGAAAAAGCAGATTTAGGATGGGACAACACCGGCTGCTTCCCATTTATGTTTTACCTGAAGGCAAATCCAGCTCCACACCAACCCACGTTCCCTCCTGGAATTCCGTGGGGCCGATGTATCTCACAGTGCCCGTCTTGTTGGTGCCAACTGTGACATATTCTCCCTCCTTCAGCCACTCGGGGACCTCGTTGGTGTCCTCAGAGTCAGAAGCCACCTCCAGTTTTTCCTCTGCTGTCTCTGACCCGTTGTGGTTCAGTCCTCGGGTGCTGGACGAGCTCTTTTCTCCTTCCTGCTGCTCCTCCTTGCCCGGGGAACTCATGGAATCTGCCCCCAGCATGCTGGTGAAGGATCTCAGCTCTGAGGTCTTCACCTTCTGGATTTTGAAGGGGGAGGCTGCAGGGCTGGGCTGCTCGGGGTGAGCTTTGGGGAACTCCGAGGCCCCTGTTTCCTTTTTCCTGGCTTGTGCTGCTGGCTCCGTGGATTGTTTGGATATGGACTCCTTGGGAGGGGAGGCAGAGAGAGAGGGTTTTGCCTCGGGGGCTGCAGAGGCGTCGTTTCCCTCCTCACTGGGATGGGGAGAAGTGCAGAACTTCCCATTCACTTCAGGGCCGTCCCTCGGCCTGGGGGGAGCACCCGGAGGGCTGAAGGTGGGGGGATTGTCCCTCTTTGTGCCCTCAGGAGCCCTGTCCGTGTGTCCCTGTCCCTCAGAGGGGACTTGAGCCCCTGCAGGAGCTGGGGAATCACTCCCTGCAGCCGGGGGGGGCTCCTGGCTGAGCCCCGGCCTCGCTTCCCGCTGCCAGCGCCTCGGAGAGCGTGGCTGTGGAGACGCTGTGGGAAAAATACCCACTGGAGGCTTCACTCAGGGGGCTTGGAGGCCCCTCCTGGCACTCCTGGGCCTGGGTGTCCCCCGTGGGCTGCTGCAAAGGCACTTTGGGTGGCTTCTCCAGGCTCTTGTCCGCGTTTTCCAGCGGCTGCTTGGCTGCTTCCTCTTGGTTCACCTGAAACACAAGGAGAGAGGGAGCTCTGGTGGGGAGGATGAAATAGGAAAGCCTTAGAGATGTGATTGCCTTGCAAAAGATGCTGAAAATATGGAAAGGAGAATCGAAATTGAGATGAAGACAAGGTTTGAGTTGAAGAGTAACTAAGAAACAATGGCAGAGCTGGCTGAAGGGAATCCTCCTTCTGGATAGAACAATGCCCTCTGCCCAGGCAGCTCCAAAGGGCAGAGCAGACCCTGCCTGCCTGGGAGAGATTCCAAAATGCAGTTTTTTAAGGTTTAAAATATAACCCCGTATGGTAATGTGATGATTCTTATGGGTTGCATGTAAATGTTGTAGGGTTTGTAGCTTGTCTCAGATTGGTTAAAGAGAATTAGAATATTCAACAGAGAAGATGATTTATTGTATTGTAAACAGCAAATGAGCCTCTTTTTACTCTCTCTTTTTGCCTCTTTCTCTCTCTCTCTCTGGCCTGCTCTGAGCTGTGTCTTGCAGCCCAGCAGCCTCTCACACCCACGCTCTTTCCCAATAAACTCCCATGCTCTAAACCCATCTTTAGAGATCTCTCCTTTCTATTTCACCCTCAGAACCAAATCCCACAGAGTTAAACCCTACAGAGCTCCAAAATCCAAAATATCTGAGCAAAAAGCACAGGCACAACCCCAGGGCTTTGAGTTCATCCCAAGCCTGCTGCCACCTCAGATGGAAGCTGATCCTGAGCCAGCCTGGGAGGATCCTCAGCTCACTCCTTCCACCAATAAGGGAAGTGTCAACCCCATGAAATACATCCCCAATATTTACTGAGGAATGATTTATATTCCAGGAGCGGCTGTTTGCTGTTTGAACAGCAGGATTTATTTGGGATGAGAAGCAGCCCTCCATCCATAAGTCTCCCCTGGTTATTTGGCTCAACTCTCCCTGTGGATAAATCACCCTAAATCATCCCCCAGCCCCTAAAGTGTCACTTCTGTCCCCATTTCCAAATGCCATTCCCACCTCGGTGCTGCCAGCACCTGGTGCTTCCAGAGGATGGAATTAACTGCTCCTCACGAGATTAACAGCCCATTTCTGTGATGTATTTCTTGGCTGTAAAGTTTACTAAATCTGATAGATCAATATCTTTTTGCCAGCACATGTACTCTAAAAGATTAGGATGTCTCTAAATCTCTTTGGGAAGGAGGGAGGGGGGAGAGTGTTAATAGGAAGGGGTGGGTGGGGAAAAAAGAGGTTGGAGAAGGGGAGATTTGAACAAATCCTGTCTCAGGTGACATTTTTGTCTATTATTCACAATTCTGTGTGATTTCTCCCATCTAGTGGTTGAGTGTCCCAAACTAGAGGATTTTCAGCTTATTCCCAAAATGCCTTTTCCAATAGAAACTTAAACTGCATTTGAAGAAAGAGGGATTTTGATTGGATTGCTGGAATTTCAGAACCAAAGGTTTGCTAGTGCTAAGTAAAATGTAATTTAAATTTTTTTTTTAAAAAGGTGAGTATTTTTAAATATTCCAGCAGATTAAAAACGTTTTGTTCACTTTGCTGTGGCAAGGGTGGTGTCCATGAGGGCTCAAGAGCTTTGCTCTTTCTCTGGATTTTCCCTTTGGATAACAGAGTTTTTTTTAAGACAATAAAAGCTCAGTGGGAGGAAGCTGAGGGAAGCTCTGCTGAAAAGTGGGAGATCACAGGCTCTGTTTTCTCTCCAGCTTAGCCAGACTTTTCCCACGATATCATGGCAAAATGGGGAATTAAACTCCACACTTACAACTGCCAGAGCCTAGAAATCCTCCTTTTAAAGCAGCAAACCAGCTAAAATTCAGCTGATTATCTGCTAATTCTTTCCAAATATCAAAGTGTAACCAGGACCAGGAGAGGAGATTTTAACCAGGACCCGAAACACCCAGCAGAATTTCACTCACACACAGGAAAAAACACAAGTGCAACAGGTTTTCAGCAGCTTTTTCCACCTCTGAAAATAAAAATCCTACCCTCAAATCCTGGGCTGTGCTCACCTGTTTGATCCTTGCAGCACTGGCATCCAGACAGGCTGACTGAACCATGATTCGTGGGACAGCCTGCAGGGAGGGAAATGAGAGAATCATTCAGTGAAAGCACTAAGGATTGTCAGAACGGTCCAAATTTTGGCATCCTCAGCAAATCTCTGCCATGGAAGGATGGAAAACTAAACTGGATTTTCAGGACTTGAAAAGGAGTTTGTAAAAAAAACAAAAAAAAAACAAAAAAAAAAAAGAGGGAGAGAGGTTTTTTACAGAAGGGAACAGTTTAAAGCTAAAAAAGATTTATGTTGGATATTGGGATGAAATTCCTGGCTGGGAGGGTGGCACAGGGTGCCCAGAGAAGCTGCCCCTGGATCCCTGGAAATGTTCAAACCCCACCTGAGGCCATGGATTGGTCCTGAGTTATTGCTGGACTCGATGATCTTTGAGGTTTTTTTCCAACCTCAAGGATTTCTGATTTGATCCCCAGATCTCCTCTCCATCTCCAGCTCTAAATTCAGTTTGGCCCTGAGCATCAATGGCTTTAAGGCACAACCAAGGTCTGTGCATCCTCTTTTCCAGGAGGAAATTCCCACTGCTGGGCACACGCAGGCTCTGGCAATCAAAGCTGCATATTCAGATTTTTATGTTGCAGAATGGAAATAATTCCTCTCCTGAGAGCAGAGCAGCCCTGGCAGGAATCTGAGGTTGTGCTGAGAGCTTGGGCTGGCACACAGGAGGGGAGGAAGCCCCAGAGCAGGGCAGAACCTCGGGAAAGGGAAGCAGGAGGAGAAGGAGAGAGCAGAAAAAGGCAAAAAAAATTTAAAAATCTCTTTAGATCTTCTAAATAATTCACTGCAAGTGTAGGTTCAGACTTGGAGGGGAAGAGCTCCTTATGGGAGACACATGAAACAATTTGGGGACTTGTCTGATTTTATTATTTTTCTCTCAGGGACTCAGAATTCCTCCTGTACAAACACAGAGCTCAGCTCCCAAAATTCAAAAATCTGTGTGAAGCACTGGAACCTCCCAGCTGAAGAGTGAGGAACCTTCTCTTGCATCCCTTCCAAGCCCAGAAAAGCAGGAATATCACTGATCTTACCCACAAGAAGAATAAACATGGCAGAAAAAAAATTTATAAATAATAAATAAATAAAAATAATAATTAATAAAATATTATTATTATTAAAATATAAATGTAAATAAATAATAATATTATTATAAGTTACAAGAAAATAATAATTATTATTTTTACAGAGATTGCCAGGCATTAGAAACCAAGGTGCTTCAAAGTAGAAAATAAAAAGACAAAAGATGGACAAAGCCCCAACAGGGTCACCACAAACCCAAATAAATTTTTTGAGGCATTAAAGCTCCAATTCAATAAAAGGAAGGATGAAAGGGGGTTTTTTGCTTGTTTCTAAACCTGCTAAATGGAAATTCACCACTGGAATGGGGTTCAGGGCTCGGTTTTGGGTGCTCAAGTTTGAGCATTTTGAGATCTTCACTGGGACTGGCTCCAGGAAGAAGATGGATCAGAATAAACCAATGAAGAAATCCCACAAATTTTAGGTTTTATAAATTTTGTCCAGCCTTCTTATCCAGAAACAAGCACTCAGAATTGGAGTAAGAAGGTTTAAAGCTCATTCTCAGTTCCTTTGATTTCCTTTTCTCCCCTTAAAACAAATAAACAGAGGGAAGTGTTTGTTTGGGGGTTTTTTTAATCTCTCCAAAACCTCCAGCCTTACACCCTGCAAACCCACAAAAAAATCTAAAAATCCAGTTGGGATCACACAGGAAAAGGAAGAAAACCACAAAGTTTTAATCACACATCAAATTCTCCTCCTGGAAGGATGACAGATCTCCAAAGTGCAGTAACTTCACCAAGCAAAGTTTGGAAAAACAGGGAGAAAAAAGCAATTTGGAGAGGTGGAACCTGCCCAACTTTGGGGCTGACAAGAAATGTCCCCCTCAAATCCCTTGGACACCTGGGGGACTCTGAAAACAAAGGGTTGGGATTATTTGGGAAGACTTTGCTGGATGAAAAACATTTGTGGATCCAGGGGCAAATTCTGTCGTGAGATGTTTGAAGATAGTGACTGATAAATTTGATTTATCTCTTCATCCACTGGCAAAACAGGGCCCTTCCTCTTAATTTTTGGCAGAATTTCTCCAGCCAAGCCGACAAAACCCTGAGTGAGGGAGAACATGGAAGTTTTTCACTTTGAAGGATTTTTGGTTGTTTTCTCCTGAGAGCTGCTGCTCTCTGCAGGGGATGGTGAGGATGGAAAGAAGCTGGGCATGGCTGATGCTCTCACACCTCATAAATCCCATTTGTGCTGGGATCATCCCTGGAAATGTCCATGGCCAGGATGAGGTTTAAGGTTCCTCCCAACCCAAACCATTCCAGGATTCCATCCTTGATCCCACATTTTCTGCTCCCTCAGAGGTCCCTCGGCACATCCTCTGGGGTGACCAAAATTGAGGTGAGCCTGAGGAGGAAAATCAATCCTGTGCCTCTCCCCAGCTACAGAAGCAGCAGCATTAATGAACATTTTCTCCATCCCAAACATCCCACATGTATCCAATGGCCACCTCCACAAAACTCAGCAAAACCCATTTGGAATTGAATTTGTGCAGCACCTCTGGCAGCAGTGACCAATGGCCTTGGTGCAAAGCCTTGCACTTTGTGGCCCTGGGATGAAAATCCCTCATCAATAAAACCCAACACGCAGGAAATTCAGTGGTGTTTAAGAGAATAAATCAGGCCAGTGCAGCCAAGAGTTGCCCTGCAATGGTTGGCACAATCCTAAAGGGATTATCCCAAATTTCCACCACTTTTCTCTGTGCTCCCCCATCCTCACACAGGAGGGGCTGAGGCCAAGAACCTCCCACTAAGGTCCCATCACCATTTAACAGCAGCTTCTGCAGCAGGACAGAGATTTAAATTCATTAATCAGAGATTTAAATCAGTTTGGATCACTCAGGATAAAATATCTTCACAAGGCGTGCATGGAAATGCAGGGAGAATTCCCAATTCCTCAGTACACAGCTCCCCCAAAATGAATTCCATTTTTAAAAGTCACTCCCCCCTCCAACAATATTCCTCTTGAAAATTATTTTATAATTGAGGGCAAAGTCATTAATGACTCAAATATAAAACCTCCTGCCTCCCACAAGGAGATCTGGAATCCAGTGCAAGTTTAATTTGTTGGGTGGTTTTTTTTTTTGGTGTTTGCTCATTTTCTTCTCTAAATACACTCTGCATTTAAATATTAACCCAAACAACCCCCTCTTATTGTACTTTCTCTATATGGAACAGTTAGACTTCAGAATTCCCCATTCCTGGTACAATTTATCCAAAATTAACCACACCATTTTCTAAGCAGCTAAATGATTTCATTCCTAGGTCCTGGCAGATTCAAAGAGTCAATCACACCCATTTTTTTAAGTTGGTTTGTAAAGAAATCAGAGTGGTTTGAAACCTCCAAAGTCCATTTTCCACACTCATTCTCATCGAGAACTATTTGTATTTAAGGATTATGGAGAAAACTGAGCTGAGAAAGAAATCAAAACAACAACTGAGTCACAAGGAGCCACAAAAGCTCAGCTGATTTTTTACTTGAAATTCTGAAAAAAAAAAATAAAAAAAAAATAAAAAAAGCCTTCAAGAAGTTAAAGAAGGTTCTCCCAGGCCACATTATTTACATTTGATTAAGGAATGTCAGTTCTAGCAATTACACTGAGCACCAGGCCCATCCATGAAAATGTTATTTTTAATGGACTGCCAGAAAAAGGGTTTTTTTATTATTTCAAAAGCCTTTCATTAACTGCTTTTCATTCATTTTTAAGATTAATTTCTATGTCTGCATCAGAAGGTGGAAGGGAAAGAAGTGACAGCTGCCCTCTTCTTGTGGCTACACCATAAAGCAAAACTGAATTAAATGGGGATTCAAGGAGTTTATTATCTATTTTTAAAAAATAAATCTGTGACTCAAATCTCCCTCTTAAGCCACGAGCAGCCAAAAACACATCTGAGCATCCAAAAAAAAAAAATCCCTGCACCAAAATCCACTCCCCAAATTTGCCACGGGGATTTCCTTCTGCCCAAAAAAACCCCAGGAACTGGAATTTAATATGTGGATTTTTAATGCCAGCACCCAGTGAAATGAGAACACCCAGGGGTCACAAGGGGAAAGAACAGAAATTCTGCTTGGTGCCCACTGGGAAAGCCTCAGCATGTGGATAAAAAGGAGGACTTTTGATTCCTGCACAACATAATTAATCAGAGACAGATAAAATTTTGCTTTTCCCTCCACCTGCACGTTTTAAATGAGGATTTTAAGCTTCTCCCCACCAGCAGTGAGACTCAGAAGGCTCCAAATCTTGCACTTTGTGCTTCTCAGCTTTTTCAAGAATAAAAAAAAACACCAATTCCAGCCATGGAGAAAGGTTTAAATTATTTGCCTCGTTTCTGTTTTTTTTTTAATTATTTACAGACTGCTGGCAATTAATTTGAAGGCACCAGATAAAGGAGAAAAATAGGCATTTTTTAACTTTAAAGTACATAAACAGCTTCATCAGAAGCCAATCTTTCAGGTACATAAACAGCTCCATCGGAAGCCGTTCCACGAGTTACATAAAGAATCCTATTATGCCAAATTAATTCAATCTAACTAATTAGAGAGCAGGAAGTTCTTTCAATTATTTTATGTGCTGTCTGAGAAACACACTTGAATACGAGAGCAGATTTCATTAATTGCAGTTCATTATTCTCCAGATTGGTTACTAAACTTGCAGCAGAAGGTCAAAGACAGCAATTTCTGTTCACTGCCACCACCTTGACTGGGATGTCTCTGCTTTTGCTTTTTTTTGCTGTTGTTTTTGGTTTTTTGGAGCTCCCCAAACAAGGGAAGATCTCTTTGTAAAGATAATTTTGGGTGGGCTCCCTCACTTTAATTTTTTATTTTAATTCTAAGCAATGGACTGAAATAAA
>JAHLSL010000038.1:16466137-16476167 GCA_025920805.1 Petroica traversi | reverse complement strand
GTTCTCTGAGCTGAAGGAGAGCCCTGGCCTGGATCAGGAAGGTTCTCTGAGCTGAAGGAGAGCCCTGGCCTGGGTCAGGAGGGTTCTCTGAGCTCCAGGAGAGTCTTTACCTGAATCAGGAAGGTTCTCTGAGCTCCAGGAGAGTCTCTACCTGAATCAGAAAGGTTCTCTGAGCTGGAGCACAGCCCTTGCCTGGGTCAGGAAGGTTCTCTGAGCTCCAGGAGATCCCTTACCTGAATCAGGAGGGTTCTCTGAGCTCCAGGAGAGCCTTTACCCAGGCCAGGAAGGTTCTCTGAGCTGAAGGAAAGCCCTTACCCAGGCCAGGAAGGTTCTCTGAGCTCCAGAAGAGCCCTGGCCTGGGTCAGGAAGGTTCTCTGAGCTGAAGAAGAGTCTTTACCTGAATCAGGAGGGTTCTCTGAGTCTTTACCTGAATCAGGAGGGTTCTCTGAGCCCTTACCTTGATCAAGAAGGTTCTCTGAGCTCCAGGAGAGCCTTTACATGGGTCAGAAAGGTTCTCTGAGGTAAAGAACAGCCCTTACCCAGGTCAGGAAGTTCTCTGAGCTCCAGGAGAGCCCTGGCCTGGATCAGAAAGGTTCTCTGAGCTCCAGAAGAGCCTTTCCCTGAATCAGGAGGGTTCTCTGAGCTCCAGGAGATCCCTTACCTGCATCAGGAGAGTGGTTCTGCTGCCCAGAGCCCGGCAGGGAGGCACGAGATGGGCTGATGCCTCTACTGGAGTTTGTGGCACCTTGGGACACATCTTGCTGACTCTCCCACCGACCCTAGAGGGGCAAAAAATATAAAAAAAAAGCTGTATTTCCCCAAGTCAGCACAAAAGCAGCAGCCCAGCAATCCTGACACCCCCTGTGCCAAGGCCAGAGTGCCAGAGCTGAGGAAAGACCCTTCCCCAAAGGTGTTTTTAGTTGGCAAACCCAGCCCTGCAAAGCTGAGCCCCCTCAGCATAAAGGCACAGAAAAAGTTCCTTTCTGAGCTCAAAGCTGTATTTTGGAAGCTGAGTTACAACCAGGTGGAAATAACACGGAGCTGTCTGCCCAAAATTCCCAAAATTCCTGAATGTTCTGTGTATCTGCTCAGGAAAAAGGGGGAGGACAGAGCTCTGAACAAGACAAGAAATGCAAGACCTAAAGGTTGGGTATTTGTGCCAGAGAAAGCAGGAGCTGATCAGATCAAGTGGCACTGCAAGTTTTCTGATGGACTGGGAAAGAAAAAGCTGGAATATCCAAGCTGTGGGCAGCAGGAACCACAAAAAAAAAAAAAAAAAAAAAAAAAAAAAAAAAAAGATGAGCACAGGTTAAGGTTTGGACATGGATTTTGAAGATGAAACAAGATGATTTTCAGCCCTGCAGATGAGGGAGGAACAGGGACAGAGAAAAGAGCAGCTCCTTTGCCTTCCCAAGGTTTTCCAGCTGGGTTTTCCATGGATCCCACAAAATCCTGCCCACAGTGGGGGATTTCTCCTGCTTTTACCAAAGTCCACTGGGGTTTTGGAACTTTCCTCTCAAACTCACAGCCAGAAATTGGTGCAGTGACCAAAAACCTCTTGGCCAACAGGGAGAATCCCCAGGTCACTGCTTTGTATCAGAGAATGTCAAGAATCCACGTGGCAAAATCAATTTTTTATTAATTCTAAATAATTAGGTAAAATAATTTGTAGATTTGACTACAAGGATTACTCCAAGTGAGTGGCCAAGGTGTGCCTGGAGTTTCATGTGGATGCAGGACAGGGCTTGGTTTTTGCTTCACCAAACTGAGTGTGCAGAGCTGGAAAGGAAAACCAAAATTCCATGGGGTTGTCCTGAAAACCTCTAAGGGAGTCCTGCCAAAGCAGCTCCTCCTCACTGAATTAATTTATGGGAGGCCTGAAGGCAACTCAATACCCATTTTTGAGTCTATGGGCTAAAAAAAATCCAGGCTCAAATTCTCCAAGGAGTCTCAGGGTCTTGTAGAAAAGTTTTGTCCTCTTCGGGTGGCAAAATGTTCTCAGGACAAACTTGCACCACAATGAGAGGCTGCAAGTACAGGATGCTGAAGCCAAACTGATAAAAAATGAAGTTCAGATCCTTTTTTTTTTGTTTTTTTGTTGCTGGTGCAACATTTGGATTTTACACCTGAATTTCACTTGTTTTTTAAAAGACGCAACAGGAAGATAAAAACTTTTGCAGTAAAATGGAGCAGTGAAAATGCTAAAAAGGAGCTCCAGGGGTTGGAAGGACCTGCTGCATCCCACACCATAAGTTTCCTGTGTTTTTTTTCCTGGAGGAAGAGGTGGAAAAATGTGCTTTTTCAAGAAGCTCCTCACTGCTGGATACAGGGAATTAATCCGACCTTGAACACAAAAATGACAGGCAGCCAAAGCAATCTGAACTGCAACTCCAAGCCATGAATGTTTCACAAATAATAAATAAAGCAGGACAGGAGGAATAGATTTCTCCACTGGGTTGAAGGTCATGGGGAGCAGCCCAGGGCAAGAATCATTTCCATCTGGATCTATAAGTCAGTCCCAGGGAAGTTCTCCTGCTCTGAATAAAAAATAACCTCACTTGGGCAGAGCAGGGCTTGTCCCCAGCCCTGCTGCTCCAGGAACACGCAGGGAAGCCACATTTGGGATAATTGATGGATGCCTGAGGTCTCTGAGGGTGGGGTTTGCTCATTCTGATGTTTTTGAGGATTTTGGTGGTTTTAAACCTTTCCTGAAAGCTCTGCCAAAGCCTCCAATTCCAGCTTTATCTTCGACCTGCAAGTCATTTATGTCTTACACACATCCAGGAGTCAGGTCTGAGGCTGGAAAATTCCACAAAATGCTTCCATGAAACCACCTTTCCTATTCCTATTTTTTTTCCTTTTGGTTTTTGTGTTTCTGTCAGTGCAGGTTTCTCTCAGGTGGCCTTACCTGAGATTAATAAAAACCCAGAAGACTCCAAGCAAACAGCTCAAGACTCAAAATAATTCTGAAATAACTTTATGGTGTTGTTGCCTCCTGGCCTGGTGGGGTTGGCACTGGGTAAGGAAAATAAACTGTGGAAGGGTGGAAATCATCTAAAAACTTCATTTTTGGAGGATAAAACAAAGCTTGATTAGTGATCCTTTCGGATCCTGGGACAGGGATCCACTTAAAGGCAGATGGATCAAGGTGACACAGCTTGAGCCAAGCCCAGGAGCTCCTGGAGAGCTCAGGAAAAGAAGGAACAGGAAGAATATCACAATTAGCCAGGAGTATTTCAGTATTTCACTAGAACAGGGACTCAGTGCAGGTAAAGAGCAACTAAATCATTCTCTGAGTCATCATCTGTTGAGTCAGAATTGCCCTTCACTGACTGCTCCAAGAGGAAAATGATCTCAGGCAAATATCCTGACTTTCCTGTTTGGGGAAGGCTGCAAAAACGGAGCAGGCAAGAAGCAGCAGAACAGCTTCAGAATCCTCTCCTGCACAGAAAGAATTTCTCTGCAACATTTGGGGACTTCTCCCATTGGAAAAGTCATATTTTTAGGACCTTTTGGGAATTTTGCTTCAGCCACAATACTGTGGACGACTTCATTTTTTAAAGAATTTGAAGGATTTTGCCAGGCTAAACAAAGTGAAGGTCCTGAGAAGAGCAATGAGAAGAAGATTTGTGGGGTTGTTTACTCAAGGCATCGTTGGGTTTTTAAATCACACTTTGCAGAGATCTTCATTTTAGCCTGAAGGTCAGATTTGTGACCCTCGACTCAGAGGTGACCACAAACCATCAAAATCAGGTTCATCAGGGCAAGAGGTGGAGAAACATTTGGAGAAGAAAATACTGGAGAGGGAAAAGGTAATTCATGAATGGTTTTGCTAAGCTGGATCAAAAGGTGAATCTCAATAAAATAAAAATAATTATCAACTACATGAACTTGATGGAGTTCCCAAGTTTCCCATCTGGATGTCATCAACTCTCCCATGTTGCTTTGTGCATTTTCCAAATTTTAAGTCTATTTTTCTTATTCTAAAAGGGCTGTGAATCCTTTTTCTCTCAAGAAGGGTGGTGAGAGGAAGCTTGTAAATCATTTGCCCAGAGGAGCCATCATTTCATGAATATCTTTGCTCTCTGCCAAAGTGACCAAGCAGAGGTCAAGTGATTTAATTTAACAAATCAAAAGAAATCAGAAAAATGCACGTCCCTTGCTTGGTGTGTTTTAATGCAGAGCCGTTCATAAAGTGGTTTATTTTTGTAAATAAATCAAGAGAAATAATTTTATTTCTCCTCCTTCTCCTCTGCCTCCCCTTCTTTCCCACGTCCTCCACCCCAGGGAATTTATTTCATGCACAAAACCTTGAGGGCAGGAAGGGATGGTCACTACCTAAAATCACCTGGAGGCTTTACCTGACAAATCTTTCCTTGAAGTTGACAGACCATTAAAATGCAGCCACTGGGTAAGAGAAATGAACAGTTCTTGTGGTTTTTTTTTTATTATTTCAGCAGCTCAAAAAGGGTTTAGGGAAAGGTGACCACAGAGCACTGGGACACAAGCAAACAGCTGGGACAAAAGGCACTTGTCCTCATGAACAGCAGGATTTTTCAAATTCAATTTGCTGGGAAAAAAACCTCTGGTTCCCAGAAAAAAACCCTGAAGGTTGAATGGCACCAAGTCCTGCTTGGATTTTGAGCTACAAAAAATTGAACCTTAGGGAAAGGAAGGAAAAGTTGTCCAAGACAAAATGGTTCTTGGCAGGGGTGTTTTAAGAGAAACTCGTGGTATTTTGCATCAAAATGTGATTTAGTCTGATCTGTAAAACACCTCAGAGGTGCCTTCCACTCCTTGTGTCCCCAATCCATCCAGTTTAACCAACTCAATTTTAAAATTCAGTTTCTGACCTGAATAATGACTTAATCATTTTATAATAATTTTAAATATTTTTTATAATAATAATAAATTAAATTCCATTTCCAACAAAAGCCCCCTTGAACATGAAAATTCATCCCTGTACCTGAAATCAGCACCAAGACACTCAGTACCTGGCACGTGCTGATGTGCAAGGAGAAATCCAACTCATCTCATTCTAAACAAAAAATTGCTTTTTTCTCACTTAAGCAAGCAGAGGTGAGCCCAGGTGCAGCTCAATACCAAAGTCCAAAAAACTCCTCTGGAGTCAGTTCAGGAAACAATTCCTTGCAGTTGGGAGGCTTCATCTTTAGAGTTTTTATTTAAAATTGCCAGTTCTTCAAAATTCCCAGGGGTGATTTAGATTTTTCCCAGGAATGCACAGCTCAGTGTGAGAATCACCCTGCTCTCCCTGGAATCTCTTTTTAAGTTTTTTTTTTTTTATCCCCCAAATGTGCCAATCCCACACCTCTGCTCCAGCCCTGGAGCTTTTCCAGCTTTTCAGAGGGATGAGTTCACCCATCCATGATTTTACCAACAAAATCTGCAAAATTTATCCATGCCCTAATTCTGGAAATTTTCGAGCTGCCTGTGGGATTTGCATTGATATTTTTTAATTCTTATTCCAATTCATAAAATATTCTTGTTTAATTGCTTAATATTCCTTTGGTTTTGGGGTTTTTTGGGTTTTTTGGGGTTTTTTTGGGGTTTTTTTTGTTTTTGTTTTGTTTTTGTTTTCTGGTTTTGTTTTTTTTTTTTCTTAACAGGGAAATGAGCCCTGGTTCTTCTGAGTGCTGGGGAATGGAGCAGCACCCAGAATTCCAAATTTTACCAGCAATGAGACTCAGGAGCCCTTTCCACAAAGCTAAAAATCCATGGCAAAGGCAACAGGGATGAGAGGAACAACAACCAGAGAGAGAAAAATAAAGTAAGGGAATAAAAATTAAGGAAAGGAATATTCTGGAATGTGCCATCAATATTGTGCACCCAGTTCAGGGTCTGTGATACATCAAATCACTTGTTTGGGATTGGCTTATTATATAATAACACCCAATTCCTGGTAAAATAACAATAAAATAACAATAAAATAACAATAAAACAACAATCCAAGGCTGCTGGAGAGGACTCCTTTGCCACCAAATTTCTCAGCAAGGGACAAAGACACCCAGCTTGGCCAAAATTCTGCCTTTTCAAGCCATTCCCAAGTCCTTTATGCTGAAAAGGAGAGGGCTGATCTCACCAGAAGAGCTTTGTGATGTCCCTGTGCCACGCAGACATTTGAAGGCTTGTTAAATATTTCACAAAAGCTTTTCCTCATTTCAAACTGAGTGACAGAAGAATTTGGTTTGGGAGGGTTTAAAGATCCCCCAATTCCAAGGGCAGGGACAATTCCACTGAGCCAGGCTGGGCCAAGCCCACCTGGAAGCAGAGATCCACTGCTTCCAGAATTCCCAGGAATTCCCAGGAGGAAACCAGGAATTCCCAGGAATTCCCAGCAGGAATTCCCAGCTGGAGAGGTGCCCCATGCCCTGAGGAACAAGTGCCTTGGATCACTGCAAGCTCAGCTCCAGGTTCCTGCAGCAGAGTCCCCATCAGCCAGCAGAGCCCAGAGCTGCAAATCCTCATGCAAAGCACAGCCAGGAATTCCAAAGCTTGGGAAAAGGGTCATTCCTGCAGGGGGAACTGACACCAAACTGAGCTTTGCACGTTTTCCATTGGCCCAGGATTATTTTAGAGCTGTTTGTTCACAGAAATCAAGAGTTGCTCACATTGAACTATAAAACCATAAAGCCTGAGCAGGATTTGAAAGGAGTCTCAATGTTTATCTCATCTCCAGGCTAATATTCCCTGGCAGATATTTAGATATATCTGCAGGCTTTCATGGCTGGTTTTCAGCTGAGAGGGGGTTATTTCTTCTGGAAACGACCTCACCCTGTCCAAAAATCTGTGAGAAATGGCACTGAACTGCTCCAGCTCTGTCAGAACCCACAGGAGAAAAATTCCCTGCTTTTCACCACTAATGACAGGATTTGAATGGAAAAAAACTCCTTTGCTCTGTGCTGTGCAAATGAGGCACCACCAGCAGCATCTTCAAAGCAGGAAATAAAAGCGTGTGAGTGAGCAAAACCAAACTTTCTAGTGGGATAAAATGATTATCCCACTCATTAGGTGGACCTAATGCATTACCTCTGCAGGGACCTTTGGACTCTGAAACGTGCAATGAGAGAAATCATTGAGGGCAAGGGGAGGAGAAAAACAGAAAAACATTAAGAATCCTAATCCAAAACAATACTGAAACAGCCCACAGCTCTCTCCAAACAGAAGTTGCTCCAAACACTTCATCACCTGCACGGATTTTTGCGTTCTCTCCATGGACCAGATGGAGCAGATTTAGCAACCAATGCTGGAGCTCTACATCAAAATTCTATTATTCTGTGCAACTGCAAAATGCATTAAAAAGCCTTGTCACCACCAGATTCTCCCCCTCAAAACCACTCCAGGCTTGCTGGGCAGAATATCTATCAGGAGGAGATCCTTCAGCTGATCTGGGATTCGGAAAATAAGCTGAAATTTAATTTTTTCCCCTTCTGAAGAAACACTTTGGGTCCATCCTGGTGTTTTTAAGGGGTGGAATGGGCTGAATTAGCACCCACCACGAGTTTAGGACCACTGGGAGGGCAAAGATTTTCTCCACAGCCCTTTTTTAGTGTCTTGAGCTGACAAAGGCACCCAAACCTCTTCTTTTCTCCCAGAATTTTTTTCCTTCCACCCAGGTGAAAGCTCTGGAAAAGCTCTGAAGCTGGAAAATGCTCCTGAGCATCCCACACAGGGAAAAACCTGGGAATTTCCCCAGAGAGATCCAGAGCAGCACAACCAAACCCATTCCTGTCCCAAAAATCCAGAAATACATGGGAGTCACCCATTTTTTTACAGAGATTTCCCATTTATTCTCCTAACCCCTTTTTTCCCCCAGTTTTTCCAGAAGATCTGCAGATACTCACCCTGTTGCTGCTCAGGTTATAAGGGGGGGCTAAATCCTGGCGACTTGCAGAAAGCTGGAAGAGTTCAAAAAAGCAGAATTATTTCTTAAAAAGAACTTTAAAAAACTCCTAACTACGCCTCTTGATTTATAAAGCTGAAAAGAAAGAGTTTTGTGGTTAAGGCAGAACCAAAACCCAAGAAACACAAGGTGAAATTTTAATTCTTGAGCTGGGAGGAGCCAGAATTTGACATTGGTTTGATTACCAGGTCTATCCAATGATTTCTTTCCAAATTTTGGGCAGCAGAAATCTCACTTTTCTTATGCACTACACAGATACAAAGCTTAAGTTCAGCAAATATTTGTAACTTCTTGCTTTATTGTTTTAAAGAAAAAGAGAGAAAAAAATCTTTGACTTGGAAAAGGAATGAAAAAATTCCCAGTGTTCAGGAAAAAAAAAAAACCACGCAAAATTCTTTTCATGTTGCTTTTTTCAGCTAATCTGGATTTAGGGATTTGCCTGTATGGTGAAAACTGGAATATGAGCAGATTCTGGGATTTCCACACCCAAAAATGAGCACAGAAGGGTGAAAAAGAAGGAAACTCAATAAAAGTGGAGCTGCTGGAGGTGCCAGCAGGGAAAACTCACCCTGTTCACGTTGGGGGAGCTCAGGCTCCTACGGTAGAGTTTCCCTTTCCCCATCAGCTGCTCCTTCACAGCAACTTCCTGCCAGGCACAGAGAAGCAAAACAAAGAAAATTCAGTGTATTTGGCAAGAATCAAAGCCCTGATCAGCCCAGGATGGCTTTGTCTGTACAAGTCAAATGTTCCTGAGCTGCCTGTGAAGTTTACACGGCTAAAATTATAGGATGATGAATTTTAACATCTGGGATTTTGCTGATTGGCACGTGCAGGGTTTTGCAATCCTGATGTTAGGAGATGCAAAGATTCTCTTTCCTAGCTGAGCTCCTATTTTAATCCTTTAAACTAATTATAAATGACAGGGAACTTGCTCTCAATATTTGAAGTGCATCACACTTTCCCTGGGAATTTATAGTGGGCAGGCACAAGCCCCAGCTTGTTTTGCATAACTTTCCCCTTTGTGCTTGCATAATTTATATCCAGGAGAACAATTTTCAATAAATGTTCTTCTCCCCTGCATTCTGCCTGGTAAACAGATCAAGTTAGAGCATTTAAAATTAACCCAATCAATGTCTTTTTTTTTTATTGGCAGGATTGGTGAATTCAAAGCGGAATGTGGGCAAAATGACAAAAATCCTACTGGTGATTTCAGAAATTGTTGTAAAGCTGCAGAAAGCAAAAGCTAAGGCCACACAAATTCCTTTTCCTGAACCAGAATTAGCAATCCACAGCCTTAAAAAACCAAAGCACGCAGCCCAGAGCAGAGAACTCCCAGCCCCATCCACCCTGGAGCTCAGCAGGGACATCTCAGCCTCCCTGGATCTTTCTGCAGATTTTGGGAGGCTGAGCTGTGCATGGGGTGGTTTTTGGGGTTGTTTGTGGCCTTCAGGAGGGGGAATTGATCTGATATGGACAAAGACTCTCTAACAGAGCTGTCAGAAAGTGGATGTGGATTTCAGCACTGGGCTGCTGCATGGGACAGCTCCCTGATACACAGAGCAACACAAAGTCTATTTATCTGCAAGGGGTTTTGAATATTCCAAATACAAACACACATTAATCACATTAATACCTCCCATTCCCTGCTCCCTATGGTAATTAGCTGAATCATTAATATTATCAATATTATCAATATTATTAATATTATCAATATTATTAATATTATTAATATTAAGCATGCGTGGTTTGGTCTTTAAATTGAGTTGCTGGTCACTTAATTTGATGGGAGAGTGAGAATGATGAAGTAAAACTCATCTTTCTCTCTTTGACCTTTCTGGATTTTAACAATACAAATTGCTTTTGGGAAACTTCCAGCTCTTTTTATTCTCTCCTATTTGAATGGGTCTTTTAGGTAAAACAGTGAGTAATTGCTGTTTCTCATTATAAGTACAGCTGAGCAAATATAAAATGACAAGCAACCAGTTACCTACACCTCAAGGCTCACTTCTAACTCAATTCTTTGGGTTAAACATTAATTCTTCAATTAGCTCTAGCTGGGTTTGCTTACTAAACCTGTTTTTAGCTGGTTTTGGCTGCACTGACTGTGCC
>JAHLSL010000038.1:16414918-16449170 GCA_025920805.1 Petroica traversi | reverse complement strand
ACGAACAGAACTCACCCAGTGGCCTCCAGCCCAAAATGTCACCCCTTGCCCCCAAGCTGCTCCCAGTGGCCACCCCAGGCAGGGCTTTTGCCCAAATGCCAGGGCTCGGGGAGGGTTTGCCACCCACCTGTCCCGCAGGCTGCGGGTCTTGGCCTGGATGATGCCCAGGTCCCACAGGGCTGGGTTTTTGCGGTCCCCGCTCTGTTTGTGCCCGTACACCTCCATGGCCAAGGCACCATCATAAAGATGCTCCATGAAGTCTTCAGAAATGTTCACAGACACCTCCTGGAAAGGGGAAAAAATCAGCTGTGACTGCACAAGTCAAGATTTTACTGCCCTGACTTTAATAAAAGCATTTATTGAAATCCTCCCCCCTCCAGCTCCCAAGATCCAGGGGAAAGAAGTGCTGCCTCAATTTGTTAAATCATGGAGGAGGTGAAAGGAATGTGATTTTCCAAAGATTAAAGTCTATGAGGAGCTGAAAAATGACCACAGGCTGTTGCAAGCCCCGAGCCAATGGCTCAGAAAAAACAAAAAATCAAAGTATTTGCTGTAATGTTTAGAATCAGAACTCATCAGAAGGTGTTCCAGCCATTTCACAAATGGGAAGGGGAATAAATGAGAAGTGATAGAACACGATGAGAACTGGGGTGATTTGGCTGGGATTCATCCAAGCTGACTTTGGAAATGTCCCCATTAAAGATGTCCCTGCTCAGCTGCTCCAAAGGCAGTGGGAAGGAAGAGCCCGACCTAAAGAGTCTCTTCTGACTTCTGACAACCCAACTTCAGCATCTCCAGCAGCCTCATGGCCCAAAATTGGGACATTTCACTGCATTTCATCAGAGCTCGGAGTGATCAGCTCAGTTACTGACATCAAATATCCCCAATCACTGAGAATTTCACTGTGGACAAACTTGAATAACAGTTTCTCTAAAAAATTGATGTTTTCATTTATTAACCCACTTCACCTTCAGTGATTTGTGTACAAATTAACAGTGCAGAGGAGACAAACTTTAATGGACACTGAAGATGTTCACATTCTTATTAAAAAAAAAATATTAGTGTATCAGCATCATGAGATTAAAAATGGTATTAGGGCATCATGAAATATTAGTGTGAGCAAACAGGCAATTAAAACTGCTATACAAACATGAACTTTTTTTTTTTTGTCTGCCTTACAATTTAATTAATGAAACAGAAGAATAAATTACATTGCAGTGGTCGAAGACAACCATGCACCGTGGCTCCTTGCTGATGGAAGACTGGGAAGGATCCACCTCAGGTGCAACAATAACTGGCTCCACTTGATCCCAAAATGTGTATTTGCAGAACACAAAGTTGGACAGGTGCTGGGGCAAACCTGTGGCTTGAAGGATTTTAATCTGGAGAAGAGGTGAGAAAGAAACGAAAAGCACTTAATTCAACAGATATTGAAGATACCTCCTGGCAGAACAAAGTTCCATTGCAAAGGATAACAAAAAAAATTAAGAACAGCAAAGCAAAAACATTTTAGAAAATCAAGTTTCTGCAGTGATTCTCATGGGAGGCAGTATTTGGAGTGCAGCAGCTGAGCACAGGCACTAGATGTCACCAGGCTCATATTTCCTGGGAGGAACATTTTGCTCATTTTTCATGGTGAAATGCACCAAAACTTTAGGAATTGAAAAGGAATACAATAAAAAAAATTCATACTTCCAGTGGCTCCTTTATTCTATAAAATCCTTGGTTTAAGATACTGCTTTTCCTTACCCTGTGAAGCTGGAAACAACCCCCAAAATCAACCCCCAAAATGCAAAATTATCCCCCTCACCAAATCAAGGCCAAATAGAAACAAAATGTTGTGAATTCTTATTTTGATCTGAACAATCCCATCATATTCACCATGTTCAAAAACATTTATTCTCCTTTGGTCAAATTTAGACCAAATGAGCTGGGACTTCTGTAGTAAAATCCTCAAGATCAAGGCAGGAATATTTTTTGCCAAAATGCCCCATCCTGCCTGTGAGCACTGGAGCTCTATGGGACAGGAAAAAGTGGGGAAGAAAAAGCACAATTTCTCCCAAATTATTCATATTTTCCAGAAGTCAGCAAGGCTGGGGACCACTCCTGGTAATGTTTTTTGCCTCTCTCTTTTCTTACCTGTAGCTTGGAGTTTTCCTGCAACAGAGAACTGCTGGTAAATACTTCCTACTCATGTTCTTTTTATTATTAGAAGTGATAAACACACTGTGTATGTTTTACAAAATATTTGATATTTAGAGAAAGAAATATTGAGAGAAAAAGAAATACTGGGAGAAAAAGAAATATTAAGAGAAGAAGAAATGTCAATAGATAATGACTCCTAGAATGATGGGAGTTTATCAGATTCTGTGATTCTTCTTGAATTAGATATTGCCAATCCTAATACAAAGATCTTCCCTGGCTCCCAAGAGTCCAACAAACTTCCTGGGGTGAGTTTTTGGCATATAAAAGCAATTAATGAAAGCAGCAAACCCCAACTAATTATCTTGTGTTACTCCAGCCATTGCAGAAACAAAATGAGGTTACGAAGAGACACCCAATGTCCAGAAGGCAACGATTTCTTTCTGACTCAGGATGGGAAAAGGCTGCTCAGAGGTTGGGGACACATCTGGAACTCACCCTGCAGACAAGTTTTCTCTCCTGGATGTCACTGTCACTCGAATAGTCAGGGCTGTCCTCACCTCCCACCAGCCTGTCATCGATCTCCCCGCTCACTCGAACGATTTCCACGTGGAGCCGGCCTGAGACCTGGCAGGACAGGAGGGTCACCATTATTGGGGACAGTGACAGCTTCACCCCCTCCCAGCTGAGAGCAGCCAGCCCTTCCTGCATTCCTTCCTGCACTGCTCTGCACTCTGCATTTCTTGCACCACACGAGGAACGCTCCAGAGAAAGAATCAAAGAGCCTCTGGTGAAAAAAACTGGGAAGGGATCAGCCCCTGAGGTGGCTTTGGGAACAACTCCCCCTTCAAACAGGTCTGCAGAGAGTCTGCAAAGCCACACTTGATGCAGAGCATGAGAATGGTGCCTGGTGTGCCCTGCTGCCTTTGAAGTTGTTCTTACAGGATCTGTTTAGAACCCATTTTGCTGATGGCAGGCAGTGAATCCAGTGGAGCTACTGATGCCAGAATGATTTTTTTCCTTTTCTTTTCTGTGCCTTTTACACAGCTCTGTGCATCCCCAAGCATCAGCACACTTGTAACCCTTCCCTGAGCCTGGTGCTCAGTGCTCTGGGAGTGTCCTGCAGGCCCTGAGACTGAACAGCCCAGAGCTGCAGAGCCAGGGACACCAAACATCCTCCTGGGAATGCCAAGGTGCCCTGGCAGGACAGATTCTGGAACTGGAGCTGAGCCCAGCCCAGCCCCATGATTGGGCTCCCTTGTTGGATTTGCTGATGTGTGAGGTCTGTACCTTGTGTGTGTGACTGATGGGTGTGTGCATTGCCACGCTGTCACCTGGGTGAGGTGGATGCATCCAACAGGATCCTGATTAAAACACCGAGGTAACGACCCCCAACCCTCCAGCTTCATTTTCCTAACACCTGGAAAAGGCATCACTGCAGCTCACCCTGAGTGCTTATTTTCGGCTATTTCCCTCAGAAAGGTGCTCAGGAAGCTTTCTCCTTTCATAATCACCGTGCTGGGATTCAGAGCTGCCTGAAAACCCCAGTGAAGTGTGATGGGATTTGCACAATTCCACGCTGCTGGTGAAGAACTCGTGCACGTGGAACTGGAAATTATCTACTTTATCCTGGCAGAAAGCTCCAATTAAACAGTTGAGTAAGGACAGATGATACAGAAAGACAAACCTCTCCCTTCTGATTGATGATTGGAACAGCATATTGAAGCTTCACATCGTAGAACAGGCACTCAAGGAAAACATTGGCTACTCCAATAAGGCTGTGGTTTTCCTGCTCGTCGTAGAAGGGATCAGCTCTCCTGAAATAAGCTCTCATCACCTGCAGGCAAACCCAGAGCCAAATCAGGAAACCAAAGCTGCCAGGAGACACTTTTCAAAGTGTTAAACAACCAGCCCAGTGAGAGAAAAATGGACTCAAGAGGCCAGATTACATCACCAAAAGAATGGGAATGAATTTTACTTTGGGTAAGGCCTGTCCTGAGCAAGTTCTCCTTAACTCTGCCAGATTCCTGAACTTTAACTGCTGCTTCCCATTGTGTGCTCCATTCCTCACCAAACTCTGCAGGCAGGCAGGGATCAGTTATCAGACAAGATAAGGGTTCATTAAATGCTGAAGATCAATTCAGGGAATTTGAGGGAAAGCAAAACCTCAGGGCAACTCAGCTCTTTGCATATTCCCTCCCCACCTCACCCAACAATCCTCCTGAAAATGCAACAGGAATGTAATTACCAGCCTGGAATTACTTACTGGATTGTCCTCCTCACAGTCTTTCCACTCCTGGTAGAGGTCCCTCATATCCACCAGGCGATTCTCCAGTTTTTCCAGTGACCAGATCTGTTTGCCTTTCCCTTTCCTCCTCACCTGGATTGCAGGCTCGCTGAGAATTGCACCTCTCTGCAAGAAATAATGGAATATCAAGGAGGAATTCGTGTCAAAACAGTGAAAAAAAGAGTTTAAAACTAACACAGATTTGAGGATATTTTTGGGAAGAGTCTGATCTTTTTTTATTCTGGCTTGAGCAGCCAAATCCAAGCGTGACAGGCTCTGAGTTCAGCTGTCTCAGTGCATTGCTGTTCATTTGAACTGGGAAGTCTCAGCACAGCTACAGGCACTGGTTTTCCATGGATTTTCACCTTGCAGAAGTGTTAGAAATGGGAACATTTAAGCTTTTCACAAATAAGGCTGGAATTCCAGCTAAAATTACAACTCCCTGCAACCTTCAGCTGGTGCAGACACTTTGCCTTCTTTATCATCCTGTTTCTGGATGTGCCTTCCCCAGAGGACTGTGAGAAAAACTTCTAAAACAACTGATGAAAATCATAGTCCAGAAATAAAATCCATCTACTGTACTAAGGACAGCCTGGGCATCACCAAAATACTGATTTGACCTCAAGAAATAACACCAGCTTAGGCAGCCATCCTGAGACATGGAAGTCTGGGTTCAGCTCCCTCCTTCCAAAATTTCTAAGATGCCTGGGAACAAATAATCCAAATCCTCTCTGCTTCAGTGGGGATGGCAGAATTTTTGCAGCTCACTGGGATGATGCAAAGTCAAATGTCCCCAAAGTGAAGGTAAACACCTGAAACAGATGTTCCCCAACCTGCAGAGACTTTGTCACTCTGCAACAGCAGCAAGTGTGAACTTCAACACCAGGGAAAAGCTCTTGCACCAGAACATTAATTTTTTATGGCACTTCATAGGATTTTGATAAAATAAAAGAAGGTATAAAATAAGAGAAGGATGTAGCAGAGACATTAATGGAAAACTATCTCAACCACTACAGCCAGAGTAAAAAAACCTGAACACTGAGGGACAAACTCACTAAACAACCATTTAATTCAGCCAGGGTGACTGTACCTTGCTGTTGGCATTAAGGCTTGAAGCTGGGATCTGCAGGGTCACTTTGTACTCTGTCCTCTTGTCCAGCTCCTCTCCAATAAAATTGGCTTCTCTCACGTACAAATTGGCTTTAACAATCTGCTCCCTCAGCTTCCTCAGGCTGTGGGTCAGCATTTCCTCCCTGAAAGAAGGAGATTGGGAAGGCAATCATGAGAAATCATGAGGTTTATTTAATGAAAGCAAAACAAATGGATGACGAGGCAACTGAGAGCTGTGGGTGAGGAGTAAAGAGAGGGAAGGGACAGGTGACATTAGAGTGGGGCTGCCACAAACGTGGGACAGATGAGCCCCTCAGGAGCAACCTCATGTTCACAGGCCCTGGATCTCGTGGAGGATTCAACACTTCCACCTGAACTTGTGCAAAGTTTTGGACACTGCCCTACAAAACACCCTTGGCTCCAGCTCTGGGGCTCCCAACAAAAGGACGTGGAGAGAGCCCAGAGGAGGCCACAGAGATGCTGCAAGGAGCTCTGGAGCCAGGCTGGGAGAGCTGGAGAAGAGAAGGATCCAGGGAGAGCTCAGAGCCCCTTGCAGGGCCTGAAGGGGCTCCAGGAGAGCTGGAGAGGGACTGGGGACAAGGGATGGAGGGACAGGACACAGGGAATGGCTTCAATCTGGAAAAGTGGAGATTTGGGTGGGATATTGGGAAGGAATTCCTGCCTGTGAGGGTGGGGAGGGCCTGGAATGGAATTCCCAGATTTGCTGTGGCTGCCCCTGGATCCCTGGCAGTGTCCAAGGCCAAGCTGGCCAGGGCTTGGAGCACCCTGGGACAGTGGGAGGTGTCCCTGCCATGGCAGGGGGTGGGACTGGAAGGGCTTTCAGTGACCTGAAAGCCCTTCCAGTCCTTCTTCCCACCAAAATAATTTGATCGTTTTTAACCAAAAAAAACAGGTGAATGAAACAACATTTCAACTGGGAAATTAGACCCCTATCAGTATGAAATTTATCATTTTTAACACAAAAACCAGGTGAATGAAATGACATTTCAACTGAGAAAAAAAGCCCTATCTGCATGAATACAGCAGCACCAAAATCAGGATGCTGCTGGCTTTGGAGGCTTCTCCACACATCTGCTGAACAGGGAGCTGTTGTGTGGCTCATTCCAGAGCTTTCCCAGCACAGATGTGGATGTTCCATGTTACACAGAAAGGATTATTCAGACACTCCCCTTGTGCTCACTGGCCTTCCTGGCAAAGGTGCAGCTCAGGAATGTGGTGCCACAAAGCACCCCAGGCACAGCTAACACCTTGTCACACTGTCTGAAATATTTTTTACTCCCTAAGTTGCTTCCATAGCCATATATATTAGATTTATTTAGGGTTTACACTCATTTATTGAGGGTTTCATCTTCCTCCTGCAGCTCTTTTTGACAGTGGCAAAGATCCTTTAAGGGTTCAAGGAAATAACCTCAGTGCCATCAAGAGGCACTGAGTGGACAGTGACCCCTCTGTGGTTATTAAATGGTTTTTACAATGATCTGGATTAAAATTCTTTGTATCATCCTCTTACTCCCTTTTTTTTAATTTGCACTCTCCTGCCAGGACCTGCCCAGGTCAGACAGAGGAATCTGAGTCAAAAGGAGAAACAACCTCCCAGCAGCTGAGTCAAGCACGACCCACAAAAGAATAAATTCACACAGGAGCCTCAAAGTTTCATCCCATCACCTCACCTTCAGTCAAATTTGCTGCTGAGCAGGATAAAACTTCTCCTTAATCATAAATATTCCCGTATTTTCTACTATTTTAGGTCTGGTTATTCTGGAGGTGCTCAAGGCCAGGTTGGACAGGGCTTGGTGATGCCAGAATGGTTTTTGTCTTTTCTTTTATATCCCTTTTACACAGTTCTGTGTATCCACAAGTATCAGCAGCATGCACACTTGCAGCCTTTTACTCAGTTTAGTGCTCAGTGTTCTGTGAGTGTCCTGCAGGCCCTGAGACTGAACAGCCCAGAGCTGCAGAGCCAGGGACACCAAACATTCCCACTGGCTCAGGAACCCAAGGTCTCCTGACAGGAGGATTCTGTAAACTCAGGGTTAGCCCAGCCCAACCTCATTATTGGGCTCCCTTGTTGGATTTGCTGCTGTGTAAAGTCTATACCTGGTGTGTGTGATTGATGGGTGTGTGCATTGCCACGCTGTCACCTGGGTGAAGTGGATGCATCCAACAGGATCCTGATTAAAATACTGAGGTAAAGACCCCAACCCCTTTAACCGTGTCTAGTTTCATTTTCCTAACACCAGGAAAAGGCATCATTGGAACAACCTGGGGTAGTGGAAAGTGTCCTCCCCGTGGCACTGGATGTTCTTTGAGGTCCCTTCCAACCCAACCTGTTCCACCATTCTGTGAAATGACAAACATTTTGGCCGAGTCCTCGCCAAAATTCACCACAATTGCAACACAACCAAAACCTTGGGAGATTTCACTGCAGAACTTTAACTGAACCCCCTGATGGTCACAGAGAATCACCCACCTCTCCTCTGCCCACTGCCTGAGGCGCTGCTGGGCACTGGGGGAGTGGAAGGAGAACCTGTCCATGCTGCGGAAATGCTGCTTCTCGGGCGAGAGGCGCCGCCGCAGCTGCTCCAGCTCGTGCTCGTACATCAACCTCTGCCTCTCCAGGGCTGACCTCTTCTCCTCCTCGTGCTGCTGCTCCAGGCTCTGCAGGATGGACTGCATTGGGTCTGGGAAGAATTGGGAAAGAAAGGAAGCACCACAGTGAAATTCATGATGTGAGGTGCGGGCACAGCTATGAGGTGAAATGAGAAAGAGTCTGTTTTTGTTGCAATGTGTGTTTTAAAAGTTGCTGCTGAATTCCGGAGCAAAATGAACATTTACAGGGCAGATGATTGAAGAGAATTAAGAAAAGGGAAAGTCCAAGCTGAAAAACAACAACGTAAAAAGTCCTCCTGTTTCCCAAAATAATGTCATTCTGGGACAGCTACATAAGACCACAAAAACTCAAAAACACGGTTTCAGAGACAGAAATCACTGCAGTTAATGCCTGGGTGAGACATAACACAAGAAAAATAAACAGCCAAGTGAAAACCCTTTGATTTGAGACTGCAGCTCCACCAGCAGTTCACTTCTGGCTTCTCCCTCAGCAAGAACTGCCAAGACAAATAGTCTGCCATGGTTATTTTTCCCTCCTCAAGCCCAAAACCGGCCGTGGTGAGTCACTCACAAGAAAAACCCTCCAAAAGGAAGTTATGAGGGGAAAACTCTGTGGTTATCCTCATGTTCTGTACATATTCTCAATAATTTCTGTGGGCCCTTACCATTGCTGCCAAGAGCCTTCATGGTGACCTCCATCTGGGCATATTCATAGCTGAAGTTGATCTCACTGGACACTTCACTGGAATTGTCTCCGTCGATGTCCAGCTGCTCCACACTGTTACTGCACTTCATGGAGTTGTCCTCATCCTCATGATCCACCTTCTTCTTCTTCTTTGGCAAATTCAGCCTTTTAAACAAGAGGAGGATTTTTGGAGGACTATTAATTGCTCAGCTCTGAAACACAGGGTTGCTTTCAGATGTTGGTAGAATTCAGCAGAGCCTCCAAATCAGAAGGTTTTTTTTTTTCCCCTTTCAAATTTTCCTCAGGGCAAAAACAGGAGCAGAAAGTAAACTACCTAATCCATTCTACATGCTCATAATTAATTACCTGATACTACCAATAACATAGTTTAGATAATCATGACATTTTTTAGATCCAAATAATCAAGGGGCAATGATGAAATGATATCTCACTTTTTTTATGTGAGGTTCTCCTTTTAAGCACATGAAATTTCAGATTATCACTCAAATCCACTGAGGGTTTCAGAGGGTTTCAAAGCACAGAATTGCACAGAAAACATCTACCAGTGATCCTGTCTGATATGGGAAGGTCACAGATAAGGCTGGGACCAGAGAGCAGAGTGACCTTGTAATGAACATTTAGCATTAAAAACCAGTCCAACACCAGCATTGCTTTTATAACCTCCATTTTTTATCATACCTTTACCCAGAACAAAGTGGGTGGCAGTTCCCAATTCCTTTGCTAAGTTTTTTTACCTGAAGAAGTGGTTGTTTCCCCACAGGATTCTGTCTCCATGGTGGAGCTGGATGGGACACACGACAGCGGAGCCGTTCACGAATGTCCTGAGAAAAAGCAAAAATCTGGAGTAAATGCATTTATTTAGAGCTCAATTTTTTTTGCCCCTCACAGTATTACTGGAAAAAGTAAAAGTAGGGGAAGAGATTTATGGATTGCAAACAGGCAAAATATTCCCAGAAAATTCACTGATCTACCCAGTGCTGTTTCACACACACCTCAAATTCAGCTTTTTTAGACCCCCTAAGCTCATGAAATTCACTACATTTAGATAGATATTACCAAAGCTTTGTCTGGGGAGGAAAACCAGAGCTTAAAAATGAGCAGCCTGAAAAATAAAATCACCAGAAAAAACCCACTGAAATATAGACACAAACAAGAAATATTTGAATAAGGCAATAGACACCTTTGAGACATAAAGAGCTTAAAGACATTAATTAAAAAATCAGAAAATACTTTTATTTCAGAGTCAGGTTAAATTTGAAAATTGGGATAACTCAGATTTGAAGGGAATCTCAGGGTGCCACCCAGTCCAATCTGCTCCAAGCAGGATCAGCCACAAGTCAGGGTAAATGTGAGAAGTTTGAATTTTGTGTTTTAACAATGAATTATTGGAGATGCTGACACTGCACATCCTTCTGTGATCAACCTGAATGTGCCAGCTGCTGCTCAAGTAGTGCTACTTAATTGAATAAAGCAACAAATGCTTCAGCAGCTCTTTGCATATCAACAGATTTCCTGGAAAATGAATTCAAATTTTGATAGAGTTACATCTACACAGCTGCACATCAGCTGAAAGTACACACAATTTACTCATCTTCTCTTTGAAAATCTGGGCTACAAACACCCTCTCTGAGTGGAATCTCACTGGAATGGAACATGAGTTTACAGAGGGGCAGGTGACAATTAAAATGTAAAAGCAGCACCCAAGAAGCAGAATTTTTCTAACTTCAAAACAGACAGAAAAGTCTATTTTCCAAGTATCTTTGTGCACCGTTATTTGTAAAACGCTGGAGTGAACAGCTGTGGCTGCTTTTTATTCCTTTACCTGGTGTTTTTTTGAGGGGTCAGCATAACCTGGCCTTCTGGGGTGATGTCTATGATGCAGTGCTCAGGAAGAATTCCCATTCCACACAGCTGGATGTCCTGAGAGTTGTCTGAGCCTATCAAGGTGTGCTCCTGGGGAAAAATGAATTCAGATTTAACAGAGCACTGTAGAGTTGTGCTGGGTCTAATTCACCCCTTCTCCTCCTGGATGTGTTGTGTCACCTCATCCCAAAATTTCACAGCTCTCCAATAGTTCCCCTTAGAGGGAAAAAGAGAAGCAAATCAATGCTTTGTCTCACAATAACAAGCAATGAACACTCAGGCAACAGTAAAACATGAAAATGAAGAGAGTTGTAGGATTTAATGGAGGAATTCAGTGTTTTGTTGTAGAAGACAAAGGAATAAAGGGTTTCAAGGAGGAGTTGGGGAAGGTTCACAGTGGCAGATCCATGGTGAATCAAGAGGTTCCACCTGGAGCAGCAACAGCTCAGGAAATTCCTGGTGCACTCAAGGATTTGGCAGATGAAGGATCACCCCACACATAAAATTGCTGGGGGTTGGAAAAATCACTTTAAGCCCATCCAACCATCCCCCAGCACTGCCAAGGCCACCTCTGTCCCATGTCCCCAAGTGCCACATCCACACGGCTTTTAAATCCCTCCAGGGATGGAGATTCCAGCACTGTCCCTTTTGGGACAGAAATCTCTTTTTTAGGCATCTCCAAGCAATTTTTGAGGAACAGGTACAGTTTGGACAGGTCAGTTCTGGTTGTTCTCCAGTATTTGAAGGACTTGTGCACACACACAGCTCAGAGAGAATGAGGGCAAATCCTCTGAGAAACAAGAGAGTTAAATCTCAGGATTTCAGGAAAACAGCTCCTACTAATTTTATCAAAATAAGATCAAAGCACGGGGATTTTTACACCAAAATTCCCCAGCAGCAAAACAAATCTGAATTATTAAAAAATAACTAAGACTAATTGAAGGAGACAAAACCCACCCCAAGGAGTTTTTCCTAGAAAAGGAAAATTAAAACAGCACAGAACCACCTGAGAATTTCCCTGCTGGCACTGATGGGCCAAAGCTTTGCCTTGCTCTTGTCCTTGTCCCCAGTGACCACTGGGAGAAGTGGGATCTGCCCCAGTATCTGTCAGAGATTCAGCAGCTGGGTCACACTTGGGACTTTTATGTGCAAGTTGTCTGGGAAAGAGTCCACCTCTCCCAAAACCTCAGCTCTTTTCTCCTTTTTATTGTGGGCTTTTTTAGCTGATACAGCATGGAAAAAGTTCTTTCCCTTGTTTTTACTGAGATATCACAGAGCCACGATGGCTGATAAAAAAGAGGATCACGTATTTCCTAAGACTGACTGAACCAAACCCATCTTTCAGCCTAATTGCTGATTTTTGTGGCTGTTTTGAGAGTTTCTACCCCACTTCAAAGGGAAGAGAATGATTTAATGGGAAGCTCAAACTGCCAACATTTGCTGAGAAATTTTTAGAACTCGCACTCCAAAATGAGACTTTAAAACTCTTGTACCTTGTTTCTCCTCCTGAGTCCTTTATCTACAATTTGTAAAAACCACAATAAACGGCCCAATATTTCAGCACTGGGTCCAAAAGTCACATCATGTGTTTGATGGTTAATATCAGAAACAGGGAGTGCACACCAGAAGTGCTGAGGCAGAACAGAACTTGCTTTCCACTCCTGGCAAGTTGCACAAAGAGGATTAAAAATGCATTTCATAAACTGAAGACAGCAGCCAGAACTTGGACTACATATGGAGAAGCTGACTACTGATATGCACAGCCTTCATATAAAACAATTTCATGGGTAAAAGCTAGTGAAACTTGGCATTAAAAAACCCCAACCAACAACAAAAAAACCCATCCCAGAACAGGAGACAGTTTCTCAAAAAGAACACGTCTAAATTTCTTTCCAAAATACCCCAAAACAAAACCAAAATGAATAAAAACATCCCCAAACTTTACCTGTGCTACGAAGAATTATATTTGAAATAAAAAGGCTGTGCTCATAAAAGTCTTAATATTTTTAGATATAAAGCTTTAGAAAACTAAGTACACATCTGACAAATCAATTAGAGGCCCGCATCAGACATTAAAAATATTTGTCTATAAAAAGATATATTCTTACCTTTAAATAGTACACCAGGAGCTCATTGAGAGCTGGATCTGCATTCAGATTGACCAGGAAGCACTTGTTATCCCCAACTTTTATTCCAGAGGACTGCAGGGATATGCCAAGGCTCTCCAGCTGCTTCTGCCTCTCCTGTAAGAGAGCAGCCATCAAAACTCAGCTGAAGGATGCACAACCCTTCAGGAATCCACCCCCATCTGCTGAAGCCACCAAAACACTGATGGACTGATACTTCTGGAACAGGAAACTCCTCCTCCTGCAACAGGTGAGGCACAAAAGGCTCAGTTCTGCCAAGCTTTGATCGGGGCTGCCTGGGGTTCCTCCTGTCCTTGTCCCTCAGGGCTTGGAGGGCTCTGTGCTTTGGTCCCACACATTCCCATTTTCCCAGTGGGGAATGAAAGCAGCTGGGAGCAGCCTCCTGCAGCACTGCAGAGCTTCTCCATGACCTCACTGAACAGCAAAATGCTACCACAAAGCCATCTCCAGAGCCCTTTATTCTCCCTTTCCAGCTAAAAAGCAACAAGTTAAGTCAAATCCCTGCCAAGCCGAGCTCCGTGTCTGTGCTTTGTTCCAGAGCAATCAAAATGACAAAAAACTGGCAACCTGCTATGTAAGTAATGCAAAGAACACTTCCTGCTGAACAAGAATAGCAGCGTTTTGGATGGTGTTTTGTTCCTTGTCAAAAGACTTCACAGAAATGCCCAACAAAGCATTACTGTGCAAAAATGTACATCTCTCAAAGGGAAGTGTTTGGGTGAGAGCAGAGCAGTGAAAGGGGAACATTAAACATTTCTGACTTAGAAACAGACAGGGATTCTTCTAAAAAAAAAAATAAATCTCAGTGGGATAGAAAAGTTGAGAATTGTTCCCAGGATCAGAGAAGTGAGACTTGCTGTCCACAACAGCAAAAAATAAAGAGAATTAGAAATAAATATGGGAAGATCTTTACGAGATTACTGGGGAGCACAGGAACAAAAGAGGGTGAAATTAATTAGTAAAAAGTAATTAATAAATAAAAAAACATACAAGAGATCTACAGTGCTTCCGACTTTTAAAAATATCAAATTAATAATGTAGGAATAATCCTGGAATGTTTCTCTTTACCCATCAGTGTGCTTTGTATTTAAAACCTGAATATGTCTCAATATTCAGTATCACTCTCTGCTCAGCACTGGAGTTGTACCAGCTTAATCAAGATTAAAATTGCAAAGAAATGGCACAACTTGCTCTTGATTTTCTGCTCCCTGTCTCCCCACACACTCACAAACCCAACATAATGTCCTTGTAAGGAAAAGTCATGTGTGTGTGTGAGAGAGAGAGAAAACAAAGAACAGAGGAGAAACTGCAGCGTGATGTCCAAGATCTCTCTTCCCATCACCAGTGCCAGGCTCTGGAGTTCACAAAAATCCTTATTATCTACACAGATAAAGAACACGTTGCCCTAAGGAGAACTCAGCCCACAATGTGAATCTCACAGATTAACTGGGAGAAAAGGAGCTAGTTCCTGTTAATTTTTTTTTAATGCTAATTAACTTGAACACTGAAGAAAATATTAAAAGTGTGTCAAACACTCATTGAAAATGTGAAAAATTGTCTGTTTATGTGGATGATGTTTAAGGCTTTGAACTCTTATTGATGCCTCTTTGCTCTCTATTAGGAATCATCCTTTCCTCAAGGATTTAGAATTATTTTTCCCTGCTATCTTGACACAATTTGACAGATGAAAAAGCAGCAAAGTGTGGAGAACAGACCACAGCCCCCTTTCCCTATCCCCCTGTCCCACCTGGGGGCAGGAGGCAGAAAATCAGGAGTGAAGTTGGGAAGAAAGGAGAAGTGGGGAGAAGGTGTTTTTAAGATTTAGTCTTTATTTCTCATTACCCTACTCTGATCTGATTTGGAACAAATTAAACTCATTTTCTCAAGTCAAACCAGTTTTGCTCGTGCCTGGTGATTGATCTCTCCCTGTCCTTATCTCAACCCAGGAAGCTTCTGTCACATCTTCTCTCCTTGTGCAGGTGAGGAGGGGAATGACAGAGGGAATTCCAGGCAGTCCTGAATTATTGCACAAACACTTCTCCTTATCCCTCCTTTGGAACAAAAAAAAAAAATAAATCCCTTTTTCAAGGCTCGTGGAACTCCCAGCTCCAAAACATCCCAACAGGCTGGGAATTTAAAGAGGAATTTAAAGCAGCAACGTGCAAACATCAAGGCACATTCAGCCTGCAGAGCTGAGCCCATCACTCCAGTTTTTCAACCTCTCACACATTCAATGCCTAGAAATCATTGTGTAAGGTTAAGAGCAGAATTTTTCACCACTCCTATTTTTTATTTGATTTTTTTTCACCCTTATACACGGGGAAGAATTGCACTGAAAGGCAGGAAACCCTCGCAGTCACAGGCAGCACTTCTTACAATGGATCTTTAAAACCTAAGTCAACACAGTCTATTCTGATTGTGGCATCTACAAGAGGGCTTTGTACCAGAGGCTCCAACCTCCCCTTATTTATTACACACTATTCAGCACCTCCCAAGAGTCCTCCCCCTCCAAAGTCCCCTCTGCAAATAAATACATCAGCATTTGTGTGGGAAGAACCAGGAGTGCCACGCAATGACCGTGGTGACCTGCATCGTTTTTCCAACATAATCATCTCCAGTGATGGGCTGAGGCCCTAAAAATCAGTTTAGGAGGCATTAAAACACACAGAGATCCTGAACAGCTCTATTTTTTATCATTCTGAATGCCTGGTGCAGTGAGGCACTCAGTCCATAACCTTGCACTGAATGCTCTCAGTGCTCCCTTCCCTCACCACGAGCAATTTTACTGCCTGAAGAACATAAAAAAAACCCCTGTAATCCTCTCGTGCATGGGTTATTTATTTTTTTAATAACTTCTCCATTTGCATACAGTGACAATTTATTGTTGTCACTGGACTGGTAATCTGGGAGGCACCCATCTATCACAGGAATTAAGTGAAGCTTTTCAAAAGGGCAGCGAGCTTGACCTACTTACCCATAAATGTGGGGAGAGACTCAGACAACCTCTATGAACTGACAGACAAAGAAAACAAACCTATTTTTCATAAAAAATGGGGGCAGGGAGGGGAGGAAAGAAAGCAGCAAACCTGAGCTATCTCCTCGGTTTTTCTTAATTTCTCTTCCCAGGTCACAGTCATCTCCTGAATCAACTTTTCTGATTCCTCCAATCGCTCTTTTAATTCTGGTGATTTCATTGCCTGCAGGAATAAAAGCAAATGAAACAAGAAAAGCTCGTTGTGCTTTGTGCTTTTTTTTTTTCCCCCCTTTGCAGCCACACAGATGGGGGAATAAAGACAACACGACTCATTTTGCAAGGCACACTTAGCAGTAAGTAAAGGGGTCTTTAAAAACACACATGAAGGCAGAACCCAGCAAAAAGTTCTTTTAATTAGTTTCAAGTACAGATGTTAAGGTGGATTTCTGTAATTCAACACCAACCAATCACACAATACTGGCAGATTTGCACAAACTTACAAACTTAATCACATTTCTACATCCCAAGGGACTCATATCAAAAGCAGTTTTGTTTTTAAAGGTCCTTCTGCACTGCCTGTGACCCCTCAAAATGACACCTTAGACCTAAGTAAACTGCCACGCCAAAATATTCTTATTGTTCATTTTTAAATGGCCTGATGTTTGCAGTGTTTTTTCTACAGGAAGAATGCAGCTCTTCTGGTTATGCACCTCTGCAATTTCTAGGTGTAGTTTAGTGAATATCACAGGAAGCTTTACAATGAGATTCTGGACACTGAAATTCCATTTTCTTAGTAATTTCACACAGCTCTGATTTTGACTTGTGAAATATTCCAAGGCCCGTGCTCCAAACAAGGACTGCACCATCAGACACCCCAAAAATTGACAGGGTATCAGCATCCCCCCCATCCCTGGATGTGTCCAAGGCCAGGCTGGATGGGATTTGGAGCAGCCTGGGGTAGTGGAAGGAGTCCTTGGCAGGGGCTGGTCTAGAAAAGCTTTATAAGGTCCCTTCCAACCCAAAATATCCAATGATTTTTTCATACTACATTTATTTACTTGCACCTCTGTACTGGCATTTCCTCTCCTACTAACCCTGATCAAAAAGCCTGAGGACTTCCTTTAGTCATTATTTCATTGTTGCTAACGAGGAAAATGGGTTTGGCTGGTTGGTGTTTATGCAATGCCAATCAAACCACGGGAGCATCGTTCTCCATCAGAAATTCCCTCACCACAAACCCAAAACTCCTCACAGGAATCCAGAGCAAAGAGTGGCCTCGTTGCACTGCAGCTCCTTCAAGGAAAGGAGCAAGTGTCAGGGGTGGAAAATCCTGTTTTAAGACAGGAGTTTCCTCTGCCTCAAGACACAACAGTCTAGGAACAGCTGAAGTGTCCTGTGTGGGTTTGTTTTTTGCTTTAAATACCTAAATATGGGGTAAAAGGGAGAGGGATTTTGGAAAGAGTCTGGAAGGACACAGGGAATGGCTTCCCACTGCCAGAGGGCAGGGTTAGGTGGGATTTTGGGAAGGAATTGTTGGCTGTGAGGGTGGGGAGGCCCTGGAATAGAATTCCCAGATTTGCTGTGGCTGCTCCTGGATCCCTGGAAGTGTCCAAGGCCAGGTTGGATGGAGCTTGGAGCAACCTGGGATAGTGGGAGGTGTCCCTGTCCATGGCAGGGGTGGCACTGGATGAGATTTAAGGTCCCTTCCAACCCAAAATCACTCCCTGATTCTATGAATTCCACACAGGAAGGAAAGTGAAGCCAAGGCAATTTCCCAAACCAAAAATTAAAAATGCCACAAAAACTGTTATCAGTGCAAAGAGTCTCAACACTACAGAGCAGGGCACAATGATGAAGATACTCTCAAGGTGTAATTTCTCCATTTCTTTGTACAATTAATGAACATTTTCACAAATTTCAGCTGCACAGTGACCTGGATAACTCTCCTCATTCCCTGAAATGCCCAAATAAACCTCCCAAAATGGGCCCAGCCTGATCCCAGACCTTACAGGCTGCTTCTCTGCTGGGAGCAGGTGAATTCCCAGCTGAGGAAGGACAAGCTGGTGGCCTTGGCACAGCCAAATTAAAACATGATGTTAATTATGATAAAAAAAAAATAGATCAATAAGCATGGACTACAGAAGAAAAGGGGAGAAGAGAATAATTCCATACTCTCTGAGGGGAAATTCAAGTTCTGTCCTGGCTGGCTGGGATCTAAAGGACACTGACACCAAAAAGTAAAAAAAAAAACCCAAACCCACAACTTGGCAACTTCTGAACCAGGAAATGAGCTTTGAAAACATAACCTGCCATAATGAGTCAGTGCTTTTGTTCACTTCAGGAAGTTATTTATGCACATTTCTGTAAGAACAATTAGATGGGCAACAAATGTAATGAACTGAAAGGGGCACAAGGCTGTGAATGTGGGGTCTGACCTTTACTGTGCAGCCTCTTAAGAGCAAATTGCTCTGGTTTTTCCCTGCTCTTTGTCAAAGCCACTGGGATGACAACTAGGGTGGGATTTTAATACTGGGGAAAGGAAATATTTGTTATTTCATCCTTAGGAGATACGACTTCATTACTTTGGACAGCTGCCATTATTTTGGGAGTGATGCTAAAAAATGAAACAAAGGGGATTGCTTGCAGCTCTCACAGTACTGTTAAGCCTGTGGTTGATATTTTAGAGGAATTTTTAGATATTTAATATTATGATATTTAACTTGAGATACCTTAAAGGAAACTGATATTCACACACAGTGGATATTTAGAATATTAGGCAGCTCAAAGGAAAAGAGTCCAAAACCCACAAGTCATTTGTAGGATCACAGCCAGCATTCCCTGCATTCCTCGTGATGCAAATGCTGCAATCATGATTTTCCTGAACTGCAAACCAGAGGGCTTACATCACCAGTGCTCCATCCCTTTGGGAGCAGAAGTCAGAATTACTCCAATTCTTGGCCTTCATACAACATTTGGACCATTTTCTCTTGAAATTTCACTGCAGGAATAATCACAGGATAGGTTGGAAAAACCTTGGAGATTATTGAGTCCAACCTATGATCTAACACCAATATCAACCAAACCATGACACTGAGTGCCACATCCAGTCCTTCTTTAAACTGGGCTGGTGAGACTCCAGCACCTCTCTGGGCAGCCCATTCCAGTGCTCAGTCACTCCTTCTCCCATGAATTTTTTCCTAATGTCCAGCCTAAATTGGTGCAGCTTAAGGCTGTGTCCTCTCATGCTGTCACTGCTTGTCTGGGAGAGGAGACTGAGCCCCACCTGGCTACAAGCTCCCTTCAGGGACTGCAGAGAGCTGTAAGGGATTCAACAGCTGGACACAAGCAAAAACCCTTTTATTGAACTGAAGTCACATCTCACAGGATGTGGCCACACCAAATTCTTAAAATACATCAGCAGAGCTCTGTCTAGAAACCACCCAGCCTTAACTGGAACTGTCCGTGTGTCCTGTGCATCACAGGGCAGAACCAAAACTGCTCAACAAGCTGTTCATGTAACACCCGTGCTGCAAGAGTGATGCATGGAAAGATGGAAAAACATTTGAGAAAGGGAGATGGAAATGATGCCAGAATGATTTTTTCCTTTTCTTTTCTGTGCCTTTTACACAGTTCTGTGTACCCACAAGCATCAGCACACTTGTAACCCTTCCCTGAGCCTGGTGCTCAGTGCTCTGGGAGTGTCCTGCAGGCCCTGAGACTGAACAGCCCAGAGCTGCAGCGCCAGGGACACCAAACATCCTCCTGGGAATGCCAAGGTGCCCTGGCAGGACAGATTCTGGAACTGGAGCTGAGCCCAGCCCAGCCCCATGATTGGGCTCCCTTGTTGGATTTGCTGATGTGTGAGGTCTGTACCTTGTGTGTGTGACTGATGGGTGTGTGCATTGCCACGCTGTCACCTGGGTGAGGTGGATGCATCCAACAGGATCCTGATTAAAACCCCGAGGTAACGACCCCCAACCCCTTTAACCGTGCCTGGCTTCATTTTCCTAACACCAAGAAAAGGCCTCAGCAGCACCCCCTGAACGCCCCTCACCGAATCCCCTCCGCAGATCCAGCTCAGCCCAGCAGCATCCCCAGCTCTCCCAGTTTGTACCTCAGCCTTGGTGAGCTGCTCCCTGAGCTTCTCCACCTCCTCACGGAGCTCCCGGATGATGCGGGCGTTGGGGTCCTCGTTGACCACGGCGTGGTTGACGATGTTCTTGGCCCTGTCCGCGTAGCGCAGCGTCGACAGCGTCTCGTCGTAGTTGTCGGCCGCCGGGCTCACCGTGGCCACCATGGCTGTCTTACTGTTGCCCCCCAGGCTGTCCTGGAAGGGTGGAAGGTTTTTTAAAATTAACTTTTATATTTTGGCTTGCTGGCTTAAGAGTTTAAGCTGTGCAAGTCGTGATTTTCGATATTCTTTTTTGAAAGCGCGCTCAAGAAACGCCGTGCCCGGCTTCCGAAACTCTTGGCTTTTTTGGTTTCAACAGGGATGAATAAAAGGCCCTGTTTTGGGCTTTGGGTTTCTTTCTATGTTTTCTGCAGAAATGTAAACACTTCAGCACTGAAATTCTCAGCCCCTTCTAGGGGGGCTCAGGAAAAAGCATGATGAATTCAGATTATCTCATTTTAAAGACTGAAAGAGAGATGAAGTCAATACTTGAATTACTGAAAGAACTCCTCATAAACAATATAGCTGATTTTATTCCTATAAACATCCACAATGGGGCCCTTCCCTTCCTCCCACTGGCCCAGTTCACAAATCTAAACTGAGTTACATAAGAAATTACCCTCCTGGAATTTTGCTGACAGAGAGATAGGGCATGAAACAAGGAAGAACGGAATTTAGGAAGGAATTTAGGAATTTAGGAAGGAATTTAGGAAGGAATTTAGGAATTTAGGAAGGAATTTAGGAAGGAAGGAAGGAATTTAGGAATTTATGAAAGAAGGAATTTAGGAATTTAGGAATTTAGGAAGGAAGGAAGGATTCAATATTTCTACTGATCATAAGGTTATGTTTTACAATTTTGATCAGATACAGATATATAAAGGTAAAATATTTTGGTTTGAATTTTGTGGCAGATTTTTCTGTTTGTTTGGCAGTTTGGCTTCTTGGTTTGTTCAAAATTTCGGGGTGGAGTTTTCCTTGTTTGTTTGTTTTTTCCCCAATATTCCTTCCTGAGACGAACCACGCTCTTCATTTTCATCTTCAATAACCCATGAAATGTAGGTCAGGCATTGCCATTAGAACAATCTGACTGCATTTGCTGCTTGTCAAACCACTCCAATCCCAAAGCACACGTGGAGCTTTCCCCAGCCATCATTAAAATGCCCCTTTAAGTATTTCCCCAAGATTTCTTTTTTGGCTGTGTGACGCCTGAATTGGTTTGACAGCAGTCAGGCTGCTGGCAGCATTTGGCTGTCTCTGCTCATGCAAAAGGGCATGGAACTCATATGAAATGTAAATAAATATATATATTTAGATATCCAACACAGCCAGCACACGCAGGTGAGTGTATTTCTAACAAAGAACAGCTTTCTGACTGATCTCACCCTGGCTTTTCCCATCCCAGGATCAGCCAATGTTTACTCCAAATTAATCCATGGCTTGGGAGGGTCTGCTCTGTACCACAGAAATGGTTTTTACCTGAAAACTTTAAGATTAACAGGAGCACTGATGAATCAATCCATGGGATTTCCTGGCCAAAAATTAAGAATGGCACCCTGCAACTGCAGTCCCTGTTCTGCATAGAAAGATGAGGTTGGGCAGGGAGCTGGCCAGGTACTCCCCTGCCTGTCCTTCACTGCACTAATTAGCTCCAAAATAGGATTAATTCATTATTTGAATTGCAGCTCTGCTGCAGAAAGCTGTAACAGTGATACACCAGAATCCACAACGCACCCATTATAAACAGGGCAAAGTCCCTCTTGTAGCAATTCAAGCCCAGACTGATAAAGTTTGATGTATAAAACCCTTGTGCTGATTTCTCTGCTTTCTTCAGTGATAAGCAAGAAAAGGTGGACAAACAGCAAATCAGCATCTCATTACTGAAGAGAGCCTGTAAATGACCCTGGCAAGGTTGGGCTTGCATATCAGAGAGACAGAGTGGAAATAAATAAGTAATTTCTAAGAATAAACTAGCCCTGTCTCCTCCAGCAGCAAGATTGCTGTGAAAACAACTTAAAATGTACAACTCAGAAATTGTATTTTAATAGCAGCCATCAGGCTTCTGAGTAACACGGGAAAATAAGATGTTTGTGCCAATCCAACTGGATTAAATCAAGGAGTTACAGAACTGATAAAGTGATTTTGCTCTCTGCACATGACTTGATGTCCCTGCTCAAGCAATGATATTTTTCACCTGGCAATTCTGCCTAAAATCCTCAACAAAATTTAGCAAAAAGTGTCAGATCTTGAGGTCTCCTGAACTGATTTCTCAGATTTGTGGAGAGACTCTGTATGACAGATATTCCTGTCAGAACACATTCAGTCTGCTCTGGTATCATAATTCCAAGTTGAAAGCCAGGGAGAAAGGACAGCCCACCAATCTCATGGCTTCTCCAAACAAATAAAACCCTCCTTTGATCTCTAATTTAAAAAAAAAACTAAAAAAAAAAAAAATTTACATTTTACCCCTTTCAAAACAAAACCTCAATGAGAGCTTGTTTGTAAAAAAAACCCCAAAGCCCCCAACCTTTTTGTTGGCATTAATGAGGCTGATGTTTGATACAAAGAAGGTTTGGCCTGAAAGGAGGCAGAACAAAAGTGGGTTCCCATTCCTGCCATGGCCACAATGCCTTGGCCAGGTGCTGAGCAGGAATTGCAGCCTGCTCCTTGCATTTTGTGCAGAAATGGGGCAGCAGAACTAATTCCAAAAGGCTGCAGATTCATGAGGGAGTGTTTCCTTTCCTCCCTGCTGCAGCCACTCCAGGAAAACTGAGTGCACTGGGGGTGAAGTGAAGCCATCCTTGCAGAGAGCCAAAAAAATCACTTTTTCTTATGAATGAGAGTCAAAATTCGGTGTAAAAAAATGGGGAAAAAATGTATTTAAACACTGAAAAAGCCTCAGTGCAAGAACATTGTGCTCTGAGGACTTGCTTCACTCAGACACTGTTTGTATTTTGAATTTTTACGTGGCTGTTTGATGCCCATCTCTGTTAGGGATAAATCATTTCACAAGTCATGCTAAAAGGTTCATTAAAAGGCAGCACTGAGAAAAATGAAGGTTTGTGTGTCAAGAGGTCAAATGAACATGGATTTTCTTTTACTTAAGCACTGAATTCAACTTCATTTTCAAATCTCTGAAAGGAAAATTTATTTATTAGCACCACACTCCTGCATAACCTGCAAGTAACTTTTGTCTTTTTCTTTTCACCTGTGCAATTAAATCACAGGAACAAGAAATTCAAACTGCTAAAAACATTGCTAAGAAAGGGTGGAGAAGCAAAGACAACGAAATGGAGCCAAAGCACCTCCAAAAGTTAAAGGACCAAGAAAGGTTGGTGATGTCAAAAATCAGTTTTTTCCCAGTTTATTTCTTTCTATCAATAAATACCCTTGGTTGCCCTTGGATAACAATTAAACAGAGCACAAGGGAAAAAAATAGAAATGTGACATATATAAATCTCATATTTAACAATTTGGGTTTTTTTCATTTAGACTGCACAAATCTTTATCCACGTGCCATCATGATACACTCATTTTTCCCCCAAAATAAGCCCCAAATAAGAGTCCTGTGCAGGTCAAAAAATGATTTAACTGCTCATCTCACACAAACACCATCTCTGAAATCTCCTGACCTGTTCCTCAGACTGCAACTGGGATAATGCCCTGCAATTATACTCTGCTGACAAAAGTAGAATATCTTAACAATTAAATTAGACAATTAGGAAAAGGTAATAGTCTTAATTAACATCTTCAGAGCTGCCCATGCCAGTATTAAAATCCAGCTGCATGCAGAAATGACCCAAATTAACTTAGCCCCAAGGTTGTGTGTGAAGCTGTACTTACACTGACCCATAAAATACATTGCTTTTCATTTTGTTTTTAAAGTTCTTTAATCCTTAGGCCATGGCAGGTCAGCAGAAGACAGGGAACATATTTAATCTGCAGAGATGTTAATGGCTTACATCCAGCTCATTTTCCAAAGACAATTATGGTTAATATCTAACTGAGAAAATGAGGCAAAAAGCACAGAATTTTGATTTCATTTAATGAGACTCTTCTCCCCTTTTCCTCTCTTTTATTCCACTTAAAAAAAAAAAAAAGATAAAATTAAAAAAAATTTACTTACTTTTAGTAACCAAGTGAGCACAGAATCACGATATGGAACAAATTTGTTCTTGTTCTTGCCAGCAGCCTGATCTGCCAGGGCAGAAATAACCAGCCCCAGAGTTGTGAGGGATCTGCCCAGAGAACACAAGCACTTATTAACAAGGGTAAATATTCATAAGTCAAATGCATATTTAAACAGTGACTTTTTTTTTTTTTCAAAAACTTGCTCTGAGGAAAAAAATCCCAGTTTCATTTTGATCATTCTTTCTTCACAAAAGCTCCACTCATTTTTTTTTTCCCAGTATGTTTTCAGTCTTAATAATCTGGCCTTCACAATGCAATTTGTGGCAGTTGCAGGGACACAAATGTTTTTTAAATAGATGGAAATATCATCTATTTAAATCTCATCTATCTACTACCTAAGAGTATTCCATGTCAGAAAGAGAAACAGAGAGGAGAAAAATTGATTACATGAGCTTTGGAGAGAGAAGGAAAGGAAAAAACTGACTACAGGAGCTTCATCCTATTTTAAAATTAAGCTGTATTTAGCAGGAAATGGTGCTGAAAAAAGGAAAATAAATAACCTCAAAGTCTTACTTGTTAATGTTGCTTCCTTCTTTGAGCCTGTCTCCTGCAGCACCAGTTTTAGTGGCTCTTTCACTGCCTGCCAAGTCCACCAGGCTGAGCTTGCCCACCTTCTCACCTGATGTCTGGAGAAGGAACCAGAGACTGTTAGGTCACCCAAATCAAATGATGTTTGATGAATTTTACAACAGGAATTAAACTTCATTTTTGGTGCAAACTCTTGTTCCAGCCCCTTTGAGAACTGGATTTCAGCAGTCCTGTGCTAACTCACTGCCTGCTGCTTCAGAAACCACAGTGAAGTCGGGGATGATGTGAAATCAGGTGCTCTGGTATCTTCAAATATCTCAGAAATCTCCAGAGGAGATGCACACAGGGCACACAAATAAAGTGCTGAACCATGAAAAATTCAGAGTTACTCCAAAGGAGCCACAACCAAGACATGAGCTTCACAATCCCATCTTGCAAACAGCCTCCAAAAATCCCCAGATTTTATACCAGGGTTTCTCCTGTTTTTCAGACATTAAAAAAGAACCTGATGAGAAGCATTTTATAATTTACATAAATTATCAGCACTTCCAAGTCTCCTTTATCCCTGTGAGCCTCCTGGAACACGATCCCAGCTACATGAGTATTTAAACCTGAAATGCAGATTTTTTGTACAAATCCTTTCACCTCATTTGACCCAAAATGACATTCTGAACCACTCCATGAATTCCCTGCATCAATTTTAAATTGAAGAGCCAACTGTCCACGAGGGCAGATTGCTCCCATCGTGTTCTCCTGCACCTCAGGATCCCAGCCCAAAGCACCACGTGAACTCGATAATTAAAATCAAGGAGCTTTCAAAAATGTCATCCTAAACCTCTCAAAACATGGTGTGATCATGGAATGTGCCATTCCCAGGACTGAAAGGACCACCAAAAACCAGGGATGTGACTCAAAAGAGCCACAGCAGAACTGGAATGAAAAACTATGGGAAAATCAAAAAAAAATCAGCACAGTTTGATGCTGATTTGAAGGGCAAAGGGGGAAAAAATCCAAATAAAGAAGGAGGAAAATTGTGTGGATAAGATCAGTGGAAACTGAGAAATTAGGAGGGAAAAAAAGCCCAAATGCTCATTATGCTTTTCAATATATTCAATATTTAGGCTCAGATTTGCTCTGAGGATACTCAAAATATTTTCAAGGCTTTGAAAACATTAAAGAATTACCCAAACACAGAATCTATCAACAAAGTTTAAAGATACTTAATTCAATTCAAGTTTATCAATATTTTCTGTGAGGGACTAAATAATACTGACATATTTCATGCACCCCTCCGAGGCAAATTTATGTATAAGGAACCATAAATTAAAATATCTGCAGATTTAAATGATTTTTTTATATTTAATATGCACACAGAAAAGCATTAATGGCATACAATGCAAAATGCTTGAGTGATTTTTTCAGTTTTGAAAGTTGATAATTCAAGCAAACTTCTATTAATTTAGAAAGCTGATCATTTATACAAATTTGCATTAAATGACCACAGGAAGGAGATCACCAGAAGTACACTCACACTATACATATATAAATATAGAAAATATTTCGATTTTTCACCTATTTTACATTTAGCCTGTACTACAAAGCTCTGCTTCCAAAGAAGTGTTTCATTTCCAGTGAAATACATTAAAGCAAAAGGCACATCCAGGATATTTAGACCTGGCAAGTGGATTTTCTTACCCCTGACTGCACATCATAGAGGGTGTGGGTGAGGATGATCTTGAAGACAGCGTGGGACCGACTGCTCTCCTCGTTCATGTTGGTGGCAGCCACTGTCCGAGATTTGTTGCCCTCAGACATCAAGGACTCGATGTCCTAAATACAATTTCCACAGCCATGAGCATTTCTGCATTCACACCCTTCCCAATTACCTCCCAAATTCATCTCGTGTTGCTCAAATACAGCGTTTTCTCACTGAGCTTCCCGTTTGTTAATTGGGAAAAACGTGAGGGAAAAATAAAATTGAAACCCCCCCCAAAACTCCACAGTGTCAGGACTTCACCCACTCCTCGATTTAGATATTAAATTATCAACTTAGATATTAAATTATCAACAAAAATAATGCACCTGGCTGCACACAGCAACACTCAAAAGCAGAGAAGGAAGTGAGGACACAGCAATTCATGTTGGAGCCCTGGCACATTTTAGCCTCAGTTGTCCTGGTCTCAAAATGTGGAATACTGACAGAAGGCTCAGAGGTTTATAAAGCAGAACCATTCCAAATGGGTCATTATATTCCTTTTAATTTTAAGAGCTTTGATCTGTTTTGATGTCGGAGGAAGGTGCAGCTCCCCTGCTTTGGGAATTCACAGCAATTCTGTAAAATAGTTAAAACCTCGGAGTCTTGGGCTAAACTTCTATTTCTGAATCTCTATGTGGGTGATGCTGAAACAACTCGAGAAAACAGTCAAACAAAGGACCACCACAGACCACTGACTCCAAATTCTGATTACACAAAGCTGCTGGGCAACATGGAAAGGCAAAGCATGAAATGTGTCCTGTCTTAGCAGAAACCACCAGGGAGTGGTGGATGAACACCTGGAGAAGCTGCACTTAGGGGGATTGCACTGTTTGATGTTTTGGTTAAACTGACAGAATTCCATCCCATATTTATCCATTTTCCCCCTGGTAAATTAATGCTCCTTAAAAAAAAAAAGGAATTTTTGTGGATGCCTATACAAACATTTACTATCCTGCAAGCCAGTTTCATGTGATGCTCTCAAGTATTTGCTTTAGAAACAGCCATTAATTTATAATTCCAGTGAATGCTGCTGGGAAGGGAAATTACTGCCCAGAGCATGACAGGCAAAAAGTGACCCAGTGGGGCAGTCTCTGCCTGATCCTGGGCCTGTCATTAATCACAGAACCCTTTCCCATCCCAGTGTGCACTCCTCTTAAGGCTGGGAGGAAATCTCTCCCATCCAACAGGGGAATCACTTCCAGAATTACCAAGCAGCACAGGATGAAGGGAATTGCTGCTCTCAGCCCTGCTGATGCCAGAATGATTTTTGTCTTTTCTTTTCTATCCCTTTTACACAGTTCTGTGTAGCCACAAGTAGCAGCAGCAGGCAAACTTGCAAACTTTTACTCAGTTCAGTGCTCAGTGTTTTGTGAGCGTTCTGCAGGCCCTGAGATTGAACAGCCCAGAGCTGCAGAGCCAGGGACACCAAACATTCCCACTGGCTCAGGAACCCAAGGTCTCCTGACAGGAGGAGTGTACAGTTCTGTAAACTTGGGGTGAGCCCACCCCAACCTCATTATTGGGCCACCTTGTTGGATCTGTGCTGTGTAAAGTCTATACCTGGTGTGTGTGACTGATGGGTGTGTGCATTGCCACGCTGTCACCTGGGTGAAGTGGATGCATCCAACAGGATCCTGATCAAATTACTGAAATAAAAACCCCAACCCCTTTAACCGTGTCTGGCTTCATTTTCCTAACACCAGGAAAATCACTGCTCTCCCCAGGGATCACAATACAACAATCTAAAACTCTGAGATTGCTGCCTAGGAGGGTTTTAGTTTTTCTGTCCAGCTTAAGGGACAGCACCTGGTGTTTAGGATGTCAAGACAAGCCTTTCATGAAGTTGATCCTTACCTTGTAGCTAGCAACAGCTAGTTTGGATAGGCCATCTACGTAAGGGCCATAAACACTGTGTTCTCTAACCTTTAATGACTGACGGCTTCTGGTTGGGGGGAAAAAAAAGGGATTTATAAGCACATGACTGACTTGAAGACAACATTTACACAAAGTCCATTTCTCACTGACACATCTCCAACAGGATGGTCTCACAAACACCCACTGAAGCACAGAGCAAGGGCCAGAATGCAAACAAAAAGAGCTTTGTAACACGTGAAAAAGCTGACACAGACAGCGCTGTCACTTCACAAAAGGTAAATTTACTCCAAGCTTTTAGTCTTGCTACTTTATTCTGATTTATAATCAGGAGATGTTGAGATCAGGAAGCAGCAAAAGCCATCCCAGGCAAATGCTTTAGATGGGATCCATTAAGGCAAACTGGTTATGGAAGGGAAGAGTGTAGGACAAACAGCACAGTGCCACTCACACACAAATCCCCTACCCTTTGGGGTCAAGGAGATCTCGGACTTTCTCATTGTAAATCTCCATGTAGGACACTTCCACTTTGAAACTCTGCTCTTCATTTTCTTCTTTCTGGGCTCTTTCAAAGAGCCCACTGCAAAGTCTAGGGATTAATCCAGGCTGGTCAGCTGTACCCATCATTGTGTAGGATTTTCCAGACCCTGAGTGAGGGAAGCTGGGATTAGAGAACAAGCAACAAAGGCTCCTGCTGTGCAGAATATTGATGGGAAATGGAAGAGGATAACATTTTTGGTTTTTTTGCATTTCAGTGAAAGGTATTTGTTCAGTTTTCTGCATTAAAATAACACAAACACCACGGAGCTAAAAATTAAAGGAAAAGGAAAATAAGAAATTTAGTTTCAGGTATATACAACCTTATTGTAGGTGACAAGCCCCTAACACCCACAATGACAAAATTCTTCTTAAATATTACATGAAAATGACAATTCAGGATTATTTTAACCACAGAAAACCTGAGCTGGGCTCTGAGCTCAAGGACAATCATGGTCATGCCAAAGATTATAACCTGCAGTGTGAGAAATAAGGGCAGCCAGCAGCAACAAAACCTCCCCTCTCATCCTGCCCACCTCATATCTGATGCTACAAAGGAGGAAAAACATTTCTTATCTAAAACAAAGTCACAAGAGGCGTGAAAGGAGCCTCCAGGCAGAACACAGCACCTTTGGGTGCTTCTCCCTCACCCTGGGACTCACCTGTCTGCCCATAGGCAAAGATACAAGCGTTGTAGCCTTCAAAGGCATTCTGAAGGATATTCTCTCCAAGGCACTTGAAAACAACATCTTGACCTGGAAAACACAACACACAAGCCAACACTGCAACTTTCTGGTCCTTGATTTGGGTTCCTGGACAATTAGGTAAAAGCTGCAGGGTTTTTTTCCTGCTCCCTGCAAAGGAGCAGGTGATGTGCTCCAGATTTCTGTAAAATCAGGGGCTGGGATTGCCATGGATATCCCTGGATGTGCTTAAAGCACCTTCCTGCCAAGGTTCCCACTCAGTTTTATCAGCAGATCAAGTGCAGGATTTGATCTGCTGGGGAATGACACCTCAAAATGCACATTTTAATGACAGTCAGTTGATTTTAATCCAAGGGAATCAGCAGAGCACTGGATAATTTTATGGTGTAAGAAACTGAATAACACCACACAAAGATTTTCACAAAAAGGAAATCACAACTGTGTGAAAGATATGGATATTGACAGGATATTTTGCACTGGCACAAAATAAGGTGTATCACCCCTTTTGTAATTGAACTTTTAGCTTTTGGGATCACTTTCCAAGCAGAGGAAGGAAGGCTTAAAATATTTGGGTAGTAACTACTTCAATAAAATCCATCTTCAGAATTAATTTTACAAACAGAAAAACTAAAATCTGAACAAAGTGTGAGAGAACTTAATGAAAAGTCCTCTCAAATAATCTTCCTTTAAGCTCTTCCTTTCTCCCACTGAAGTTCCTAATTTTACAGCTAAATCCATGCTCAATTCCCCACCAAAGCCACCAAGAGCTGTTCCAGGCTCAGCTGGGGTAACACTTCCACTGTATAACAGATCAAAATATCAATTATATAGGCACCACCATTAGTTTGAGAAACAAAATATTTCATATTCCTACGTGATTTGTATGGCTGAAAGTGTCATGTTTTTCTCAGTGCCTTGACAGGTTATTATTCATTAGTTATTTGTTAAAGAAATTAAGATTAAGAAGTGTATGTGTCTGATTTTTCTTAGGAATTTTATAAAATAAATGTTAACAAGTTCAACTGAGCCCAAATTCTAAAGGGTAACAAGCATGAAAGGAATAAATTATAGGAGAGGTAAGTCCAAGTATATTTCATATTTTACCATAACTATTTGCCAAAATTCACCATAATAACACAGAAAATGTTTTACTGAATACATTACACATTCTCAATAGGGCATCTGAATCCACATACACTTAAATTAAATTAGGCTTTTATTAATATTGCATTATTAACTTTTACCACGATGCCAAACTCTCATCAGCACTGAAAAACACGGAACTCCACGTAACAGAAATAAATGGATTTGATGCTTTTAAAGCAATGGAGCTGGAGCAGCATTTTAAATAAAGCTGCAAATAGGAGTAAAGCATCACTGTGCTGGGTTTCTCCACTCTCTGCACTGCACAAATTGCTATTTTCATCTTTAGAAAAGAGACACCAGAATGATTTGGAGTGATTGAAGATGTCCCTCTTCTTTTTGACAGCAGCCACTCACAGAGGGGACAGCACTCAGGACCATCTGGCCCGTGCCCTGGAGCAAGGACTGGGATTTAACCACATCCTTCCCACTTGGAGATGAGAAAGCCACAGGAATTATTGTTATCACCTGCATATTTTTCTTTGACAGATTCATCCATGGACCAGAAGCAGTGATCATAGGCAAACACCTGCAGGGAAACAACCAGGACACCTTAGAAAAGCTGCTGCCAAATCCAGCACTTTATTCACATTCTGAATTCTCACGTTCCCACTGAATTCCTTGTTTTCCAGGAGTCTGAAGCCCAAACAAACACTTTATTTTCCTGAATGCTTCGATTTCTCCCTGGTTTCTATTTGTTCCTTTCTGTGCCAACCCAGTGGATGCCAAGGGTTTCCCAATTTTCCTCCAAATCCATCCTTGCAATTCCTTTTTCACCAGAGTTTCTCTTTTGCAAACTGACAGATTTCCTCCAGCTCTTTCTGCTTCCCATCTCCCCATGCCTCTTGTCTGCATAAATTAAAAACAAGCCTTGGGGTAGGAACCTCTTTCCATACAAGAGGAATATGTCTTTATTTACATACCAAGGCACCCATCAAAGTGTCATATTTGCAAAGAATAACAGAAAATAAATCAGTTTTATCTTGAGCAGAGCAGCACTGTGATATTTTTAAAAGAAAAGTTTCAATTTTGCCATAAATCCATTGAAAGCTCCACAGGCACCTTTCGTCCTGAAAGATGACCTGAAATAATACAGTGTGTATTTTGGGACAGATGTTTGCAAAAACAGCTCCCCTGGGTATGTATCTGCAAGGAAAAATATTAATTAGGGTAATGCCTGACCTACATTCACATGGGCAAAATTTATTCTGTAGGTTGCAGAAAAAAGGAAGTGCAATGTGGGGCTCTCTGGTTCTGAATTTCCCCTCTGAGCTTCATGGAAGTTGCTCTTTCCCCTTTGGATTCCTGCATTGCTGACAACCAACATTTATAAAAATGCTTAACACTGCAAAAACCTTGAAATTTATATAACTTATCTTCAAAAAGACATTGTTTTTCTCCCCTCTACACTTCTCTGATGTACCAGCATCAAGAGATAAAGTAGTTATTTTATATCCTCTGAGGAAACATCAGCTTGTGTATTTAAAATTAAAGTGCTTTTTTTTTTTTTAAATTTATTTTACAGCTGAACATTTTATTAAAGCAGCCCAAGCCTTCAGAATGTTTAATAAAACACCACTGGCTGCATGAGCACATCCATGGAGCTGAACCCTGAGCTGCCTTCAGAACAAGTGCAAAGTCACGGGACCAGAAAAACAAAATGAGTTTGCTTTAACACAAACACCAGAAAATGCTTTTTTAAAAAAGCCCACCAAGAACAAATATCCTCCATTCAGAGCCTGCAGTGCTGAGTGTGGATGTTCTCATTTGTTCCTCTGACTCATTTCTTGGCACGGGCTGTACAGAGAATTTCTGCAGCAAGGAGATGCTTCGAGTTTCTTACTCAGCAGCTGATCAGAGCTCTTCAAAATGCTTTTGATATTTGGATAACCCCAGACTGAGCAAGTGATAGGACAATTCTCACACTCTGATAAAAGCCCTTACCTTTGGGTGGGTTCTGCTGATCCCCAGTGCATCAGGAGTGGAAGGGATTTGGTACAAGGTCAGGGGAAGAAAAAAAAGACAAAAGAAAAACAAGGACTGTTAGTTGTGGTGATTTTAGCTTAATTATGCTACCATTCATCATTGGACTGCTCTATTACAAAAAGTTCATTTCTCTCCTCAGATTTCTCCTTGCTTATAGATCCCAAGTCATTTTATAACCCTTTCTAGGAGCAAGATTTTGAGACATGGCTCGAAGTTGATTTAAAATTCAAAGCCACTGATTTTCCTTCTCTCACAGGTTTGTTTTTCTTGTGACACTTCTCTCTCTCACTGGGTGTCACTGCCTTTTAAAAACAAAGCGCCCAAGCAACACAAAAATTTCCAGAACCACTTGAACAGGAACTTCAGGAGTGTTTTTCAAGAGGAAATTTCTGAGTCCAACCCCTGGGCTTGCTCAACTCAGCTCTCTCACGGTTGCTGGGACAGCAGAGCAAACATTTGCTTCCCTAAAAGAATGAGCAGAGAACAGCAATTCCTCCACTCTGTTATGTGCAGAATTTAAAACTTTGGGGGTTTTTGTTTGTTTGTTTTGAAGCAAGCACAGAATTACTGGAGTGACCTTTAAAATCCCAGTCAGTGACTGCAGGTTATGCAGCCTCCCCACATCAGAGGCTGGAGAAGAGCAAAAAACACACAATAAATCACTGACATTCCCTTTGTGCTGGACCTTCCCAGTGACATTAGGAAGCTCCTGACATCAGCAACGAGTAAAGTCTTGTGACAGGCAACACTGACTTCTTTTGAACAGAGCAGGAGAAAGGCACAGGAGCCACACAGGATCACCCTCAGAGCTCCTGCTGCTCACAGGGCTGGAGGAGCCAGTTTAAAAATAGTGATTTCTGAGCAGGGTCTCTCAGAAATGATTTTCATTATGCAGATCCATCAGCTCTTTTTACTCATGCCTGGATCTGCTGTGTGTGTCTATGTGACAGGATAGGAATGATGGTGACTTGGGAGAGCAGGAGGATTATTTAAATCAAGGTCACCTCGTGTCACGGGGTCATCCAAGTCAGCAGTGACAACATGACCCCTTTTCCTCTGCCATCTGGCTTGGCTGAATAAAGGCTCTTCCAAGGTCCTTGGCAGTGAGCTTGGAGTGGACTCTTGGCTGCTGCTCCTGGGTGGATTTTATGGAGGGAATCTCCTTCTCTGGGGCTTTGATCCAGACACAGGAGACTCCAGAGTGTCCCTCTGGATTCCTCTCAGAGAGACACAGGAGCATTTTCATGGCTTTCAGTGCTCTGAAATGCTCATGGAGCATTTGCTGTGCTGCAGGACTTCCCTGGAAACTGCTTTTAGGGAAGCTCTGCTCACAGGGCAGGTTAATTCCTATTCCTATTCTTATTCCTATTCCTATTCTATTCCTATTCCTATTCCTATTCCTATTCCTATTCCTATTCCTATTCCTATTCCTATTCCTATTCCTATTCCTATTCCTATTCCTATTCCTATTCCTATTCCTATTCCTATTCCTATTCCTATTCCTATT
>JAHLSL010000038.1:16391144-16401650 GCA_025920805.1 Petroica traversi | reverse complement strand
TAATCACTCATATTTTATTCTTCCAAATCCAAAAGACATCAGACCATCCTGAGAAGCTGGAAGCCAAATACTAAACTGTCCATTAAAGATTACAAATGTAATGCTCACACACAACTCTTCAGATGGAATGACAAGAAGCATTAATCAAATTATTCCCCTGAAACTGTCCTGCTGGATTCCCTGGTGTCTGCATCACAAAGCTGCTTCTCAGTCACTGCAAAAATCCAACAATCCCACTTGGAACAAACCTGGAATCTGAAGCTCAGCTCTTCTCCTTCCCCTTTGTGTCATTACCATTAAAAATCTTTTCTAACAACAGTTCCTTGGTACAAGAATCCTTTACCTATTTCCATCAAATAAACTCAATTTGATTTCCATGGGGATTTTTTCCTGGTTGTAACTCCCCCAAAACCAAAACCCAGCCACAGCTACAAGTTGCTAAAGAAAAAAATTATCTTTAATGGCCAACCTCTGTTTTGGTGGGGGTAGGGGTGGGAATGGGAATGTGTGAAAGTTGACCAGAAGTCTCATTAAAAATAAACTACAGAATATTTGTGGATTAGTTTTTCCACAGAGCTCACACTTTGCCCACCACTATAAACCATCATTTTACCATAAAAGCAGCAAGTGAGGGGAGAAATAATAACCCCCAAACTGGTAATTTCACAAAGAAGTTTTCTGTACACCAGCAGCAAGAAGAGATTTAAAAAGACAAACGGAGGACACGGACACAAAGCCAGAATTTCCTCTCTGAACAGGGAGGAGGGGGAAATGAAAAGCCAAAATTCTCTCTGAGAGTCACCAGTTTGTTCATCTGAGGGATCAGGGAGATGAGGAGACACTGGGTAAAATCCCCCTGAGCAGCCACACAATTTCCTTTTCCACATTTTCTGCTCTTGTGGCAATTTTATCACTCAGCCCAGGGCTGGAGCCCTGATGAGGGAATTTTTTAGCTCTTACACCACCTACAAATGTTTTTCAGCTTTTCCCCCCGACTTCATAGAGACATCACGATTTTTTTAAGAGGCCAAAATGTACAAAATCTGCATTTTAAGATGGCAGATTTTATTCTGCAGAGCCTTTAGTGACATTCATGCCAGCCAGCCCTAAAAACACAGGTTGGAACTCACTCCTTTGGCTACACCAGGCCATCCTCATCCTCATCCTCCTCCTGCTGCCAACAGAAACAAAGAAGGAAAAGCCCTTATTTTGCAGGCAGGTTGGGAGGCTATCCAAGGTCAGCTGCTCTAGGATGATGCCTGTGTTGGTGAAAACATATTTTATTAACAATTATTTTCCCCAAAACACAGCCCTGAAAGTGGAGGGTAAAAAAAAAGCCCCTTTCTTCCAGTATTTTTTTTTGTAAAGGGAAAGAACTGTGGCAAAAAAAAAAATTACCTGAGAATGTAAAATCAACATCAGACTTTTAGATAAAAAGCTGTGACACCACAAGAACTAAAGACAATGATTGACACAGTGCAGGGGAGGAAAAAAGCAAAGGGATATTGATGTAAAGATGAAATCACATCTTCCAGTTGAGCAAGTTCCTCAAAAATCAGCCTTCAGGACCAGCCTTGCTGTCCTTGGCTACTGCTCTGGTTCTCCTTGAACACAGGCTTGATTTTAACATTTGATATCAGCTAATTTATCCACTTTTGCTGTTACTAAACTGGCTGGGTTTTAGCTGGTTGCACATTTTTGTTTGTTTAATCACCTCTGATTATGAGCATCAAATTCTCAGCCACGTTAACACAATTATTTAGCAAAGCCTTTATAGAACACACTGGAATTCCTAAGCAGAGATTCCCTAGGGTTACCCCTTTTGCTATTGCATTGTTTTCTGGAATATTCAATACATGTTTGCCATCTTCAGTACTGAGATATGAATTTCTAGAACCATTACAGGTGACTCCTTGTATAAATTGAACTTTAGGGACTTGACAGCATTTAGAAAGAGACACACTCCAAGAACCAAGAATTTCATTTGCACCCTTCTGCCCCTTCTCTCTGCCTCTAAATGTCATGAAATTAAATACAGGCAGAAAGAACACTCTGAAAATCAAAGTATTTACACACACACAGCAGAAAAATGGCAGGTTTTAGGTAAGACAGTCTGGTACCTTTGTCACCTTGACAGGATTCCTTTAACCTCATTATTGTTCTGCAGGATAACAAAATGGACAAGATGTCTAATTACCATAATTTGCCCATTCTGGCTTATAAAACCCTTAAATGCTCATTCATGCAGCTGATTGAATGAGTCTGTCCAAGCAGAACAACCAACACAGAAAAGATGCTGGATGTTCAGTTTGGTCATTTGATGCCACAGGAAAACAGGACACAGAATATTCTTCATTTCAGGTACTGCAGCAACAGGTCCATGCTGTAATCCAGGATTTCCTAACCAGCTGCCATAAAAATGAAGCCACACAGAAATTTAGGGTGCTATTTTAAGCACAGGGTGAAGACAAGATGCTGAATGACAGAATGGCACTGCAGACTCATCACACCCAATTCCTCTGCTTCATTCATCAGCAGCTTCTTGCTGAACAGCAGCACAAAGTGGGGTTTTCTCTTGGGAGTTTTCACTAATCCAGCATGGACAGGATGGGTTTATCCTTAGTTCAGCAAAGCAGAGCTGTTGTGCTGGTCACAGGGTCCAGGAAATCCATCTCCAGGGAATAAAGCACTTGATTATAAATCACAGGGGTGGAGGGGCAGTTTCTGTGAAGTTTTCTCCCTCCTCCCCCAATATAATCCATAAATTTGCTTTTTTGCAAACCTGGAGCAGCACTGGGATGCAGCCTCACCTGACTGCTCAGGCTCACCTGGTTTTGGGTAGAACTGAGACCAAAAGCACCCAGAGTTTTGAAACCCTCAAGAATCAGAGCTGGAATGAATGACAACACTTGGCCCATGCAGGAGAACTTCAGAAAAAAAAATTTGTATTAAAAGCAAAACCCTTCCTTGCACAACATCTCCCTCCTTACACCTTTATTTTTACCCTTGAACTTCAATTTTCCCATCAGGAATTTAATGAGCAAATGCTCCCAGGGGGAAGAGCTGGGTTGTGCAATTGCAAACACGCAGGTTTCCATTTATTGTTTCACAGAATAAGAGGAAAATCCAGCCTCTCCAAGCACAACACAGCGTTTCAAACGTTGCATTTGCCTTCCAGGGTTGAAAGGGGAAAAAAATGTGCTTAAAAACATGACTTGCAAAAAGAAAGGAAGAGAAAATATGTTACAGGCATAAAGTGTATTGTAAGAGGCTGCTTGAAAGGCTGCAATTCCCCACAGCTCCTTTTAACCCATTACAAATATCAGGAAAACCTGGGATGATTTTTATTTTGAAGCTGAAGTGGTTTCAGATACCAAGAGAGGGATTTTTCAACTCTCAAGCTCTTTTGTTGGACTTTCAAAGGGGCCTGGCTTGTGTCAAGTCCAAGGCTCCTTTCAGAAATCAGGCAGAGGACTTGGCCTGCCTAAAAATCACTGAGCAAACCCAATAGAAATTAGCAGGGGAAAAGAAAAAAAAAATCTGATCTCTCAGTATCCTCCCCTATTTATTCTTCTCCAATGGAACTGCTTTTTAAAGTTCAACTGCTAAATGTAATTTTTTCCAATGACTTGCGAGCTCTTGGAAGAAAAATTCGACATGAAAACCTTTCAAATGACACAACCCTTCATAGGAAACAACCCTTCATTAGAAAGAAAACCACAGACAAGTAAACACATAAATGTCTCTGTACTTGATGCAAATAAAATAAAATAAAAATACTCCTGCTTAGTTTAACTAATGAGCCCAGAGATCCATCAATTACCAGCACACAACGAAGCAGGCAATATTTCAAGCCTAGTGAGTTTATTTGCTTTATGTTCTTCAACATGTCCTATCCAACAGCATGATTTTTAAAAAATATCCACATTTAAATGTTATAAACCTTAGATCAGGCTGGGTTTGGGCCCTTGGATGCATTTGCTCAGTGGTTCACTGCCATTAACTCAGCTACCTGTGCTATCAACACACACAAGATGATTCAGAAATAGATGGAATAAATGTGAAGCTTTACTTTTTATTTATTTTTTTTTAATTTTTACAACAAAAGAAAACAATCACAAGTGTGTTGCTGCCTCTTGCATTGTTCCCACTGCATGGATATGACAGAGGGGAACAGTAACCCATCCAAGGGCAGCAGAGCCTGAGCTCAGTGCTGCTCCTCATCCCCCTCCCTGCTCTGTTTTATTGCCAGTCTTGCCACCCTAAGGAGGAAAACTTCACAGGACAAGTGATTTTGTTCAGTATTTAAGGCTGTCAGGAAGAGAAGAAGAGGAAGGAGATGATATTTCTCAAAACCAAAGTATTGCCCTGCCTTTTCCCAGAGGACACCTCCCCTTCTGCCACATTAACTGAGCTTTGCTCATGGAGCTGCTCCTGCCAAAGCAACCAGAACCTTCCAGGACCTGAAGGGGCTCCAGGAGAGCTGGAGAGGGACTGGGGACAAGGGATGGAGGGACAGGACACAGGGAATGGCTTCCCACTGCCAGAGGGCAGCGATGGGTGGGATTTTGGGAAGGAATTCCTGGCTGTGAGGGTGGGGAGAACCTGGAATGGAATTCCCAGATTTGCTGTGGCTGCCCCTGGATCCCTGGAATGGTTCCAGGCCAGGCTGGACAGGGCTTGGAGCCACCAGGGACAGTGGGAGGTGTCCCTGCCCATGGCAGGGGTGGCACTGGATGGGCTTTAAGGCCCCACCCAACCCAAATTGTTCTGGGATTTTTCTTTCTTCAAAGGATATTGGGCACACACATTTGTATTTAGGTATTTGTGTAAATGCAGCAGAGTCCATGTGAAATTCAGCTCTTTTCCAAAGTGATTCTGTTTGCTGTATTTGTGTTTTCAAGGAAGTCAGACTAACCCAGGCTCAAACTGCTTGAAGGCAAAGGCTCCAATGAGTTCCTGGTTTGGGTGATCTACCAGAGGTGGAAAACCCAGTCTTGGTGGACCTGAGGGAGTTCTTGAAATGCCCTTTCAGGGATTAAATTCCTTTTAGTTCCAATCCTTTGCTTTCCCTGGTGCCCGGGAGATCATTCTGGAATTAACCCTGAGTGCCAGTGGCTTCTCTCAGAGGACACCTCCCTTCTGCCACATTAACTGAGCTTTGCTCATGGAGCTGCTCCTGCCAAGGCAACCAGAACCTTCCAGGACCTGAAGGGGCTCCAGGACAGCTGGAGAGGGACTGGGGACAAGGGATGGAGGGACAGGACACAGGGAATGGCTTCAATCTGGAAAAGTGGAGATTTGGGTGGGATATTGGGAAGGAATTCCTGGCTGTGAGGGTGGGCAGGCCCTGGAATGGAATTCCCAGATTTGCTGTGGCTGCCCCTGGATCCCTGGGAGTGCCCAAGGTTGGACAGGGCTTGGAGCAGCCTGGGATTGTGGAAGGTTGGGGTGGGACTGGATGAGATTTAAGGTCCCTTCCAAGCCCACACGAAATCTGGCCTGGTATCCCCTCAATATCCAGAGCCATTAAAGCTGCAGAGAAATGAGACACAGCCAACCTGACCTTGCAAACTCCAGCTACACAATCCCAGCATTTGGCCACCTCTGCTCCTTCTGAAACCCACCCTCAATCCCACCAACAAGAACTCCCTGTTACCTGTCACAACCAGCTCAGTTTGTCACCTCTGCCCTTCAAAGTGGTAGAAATGAATTCCCAATTTGTATTTTTCTGGTTTTAGGCTTCCATACACTCTGTGCCACCTTTCCCTCGTCACAACTCAAGTTTCCAAGGTGATGGCAGCACTTTGTACCAAGCACTGCTCTGGCAGTTCTATTATTTGGCTCCAGCTGAACAGAAAGCAGAATTCTATCAACATGCACTTGGTGTTCCTGTGAGCAACACTCACCCTCCACTTAAAGAGGGATCCCCACATGAGAACAGCACAGATCCCCAGCCAAAATCAACACGGTATCAAAAATGCCAGCAGAGGAGCAGACAGAATCAGCACAGAAATGGGACAGAAGGTAAAACAGGGGATAATTAATTGCTCAGACTATTAGGAAATATCTGTTATTTCAAACAACTCCACTGGCTCCTGTTTTCCTTGCAGGATTCGGAGTGAGCAGTGTTGAACCAGCAGCACTTTTGCTGCTGACACCACAGGAGTTATCAGCAGTAAAGCTTTCACTGCAATAAACATCTCAGATGATCAAATATTTCCACCTGCATCACATCCTCAGCCACTGCTAATTAAAAACCTGATGAAAGGGAATGGGCAGTGATTCATCAAATAAACATGATATGCATTGTTGCTTCTATCTGCAAGTTTTACCTCTAACTACCAGGAATAAAAAGTTACAGCATGAAATAACATTTAAAAAAAAATCCAATCCACCCTGTTCAGCTTTCTAAGAATCTGGAAAGATTAATTTCGTTTCCCACAGCACAGGAGGATCAAACACCCTGAAAAAACTCCTGCATTAATAGGTGATTCCTAATAAAGATTCTTTTAAAAATAAAGACTTTGAGGCATGGAAAGTGAGTGTTTACAGGAAGGAACCTGCTCTGCCTGGATCACTGCTGGGAAGCAAAGGGACTTTGAAGTTTTCTGTGGCTGAATTGTTCCAGTTGATAAATGGCAAAGGTAAACCTTGCAGGGGGGTTAAAACAAAACTTCAGCTCTTGCAGCTTTTTTCTGGCTTTGGGGAGAATTTTGAGCCAGAGGCAAAGCTGCCACGTGCTCAACCCACTGATTCCATCAAATACTCCAAGTTATTGGTGAGGTAACTCGTATTTGTGTGAAATTTTAAAAAATAAATAAATACTTAACAGCAGCTGTGGTCACCTAGGCAAGAACACCAGACCAGGAAAAGTATTCCCTCCAAAAAGGGAGATTCACCCAAAAGGGCAGAAAATTCTGGGTTTTGATGCCTCTTCAGAATTGCTCAGGTTTGAGTTTGGCATTTCTGAAGTTAAATACCCTGAATTAGCAGCTCATGGGGGGAAAAGTCCTGCTCAGACCCAGCAGAGGATCAAAACACCCCAGTTTGGTGTTACAGCTACACTGCAGCTGATTGCAACCCAAAAAATCAGTAACACATCTCACCCTGCTGCCTGGGCAGCAAACTGAGCTTCCAGGCAGGAATGAGAACTGTGCTCCCCAAAATTCTTCAAAATTGGTAAAACAATGGCCCAGAGAAGCTGAGGCTGCCCCTGGATCCCTGGAAGTGCCCAAGGCCAGGCTGGACAGGGCTTGGAGCAACCTGGGACAGTGGAAAGGGTTGGAATGGGATGAGTTTTAAGGTCCTTTCCCACCCAAACCACTTGATAATTTTAGAAATTCCACTCAGACCAAGCCAAGAGTTTGCTTTTCCACATTTGCACATCACAAATGTGATGGATTAAAGGGAAAGGAGGTGTCTGGGAAGGGGAAAAAAGAGGCTCCTCCTGAACAAGCACCAAACTGAAAGCACAGAAATCACTCCCAATTGTTCTTTATCCTCTGTGATCACTACAGGTCTTCTGCACAAATCCTGGAGCAACAGGTAATTCTCTTTTTGGACAAGTTTGCTTTGTGGCAACAGGGGGAGGTCACTCTACAGGAAGCTCCCAAGGCCATTTTGGGGTCCCTTCCCTTCTCTCACTCAAAAACTGAAATACTCCCCCAAATTCAAATTCACCATTAATTTTTTTTATTATTTCTTTTAGTATTTAATAAAGAAAAAGGATACAAATGAGCCTTATAGGAGAAGCCATAATTTGAGTATATTCAGTTGCTTTAGCAATGAAAAATATTCTCTATAAAGCATCAGTGGCAAGAGAATCACATAAGAACAGGCTCCAGTGACTTGGAATTCAAATTATAAACTGAGTATCTCCTTTTAAGGGAGAACAAACATCTTATACTGTACTCCTGCCATTATTACTCATTTTCCATACTGCCTTTGGTACTGTATTCTAAAGGAATCTGATTTATAAATAGGTTTTAAAAGGTCTGCAAATTACATCCTTCAAATCACAATTAAAAATTTAGCAACTGCTTCAGCATAAGAGTTTTCCTCCTCTTTGAGTTCCCATAAATAGATTTTTCAAATCTGACTATAAACCCATTATTTTTCATTCCAATCTTGTGCAAAAGCAGATTAAAAACTGGCTCCAAAACTCCAGCAATAATTTCCAGCACTCCCATTTGCAAAACAGCAAAGATTTTGAACTTATGGCCATTTCATCTGTTTTTATAGTATCTTATAAACCACTGTACACAGATGGGCCAACAGCAGGAGAAACCACAATTATGCTGTAATTAGTTTCTTGCTGGCCTGAAGATGCCAGGAGAGACTAAGTTGTCAAGTTACTTTCTTTTGTGATAAAAATTAACTTCATTTTTCTGCAAGGATGGGTTTCAATACTTTTCCTAAAGGAATCAACCCCTTTTGAAGCATTAATGCTGACAATAAACGAGGCTTAATGACTTTTATTCAATTTGGCAACAGTTTTAGGAGTTGTTAGTGCCAGGGAAGTCTTTGGGGTTTTATCTGCCAAAATTTGCAGCCAGTCTGAGGCTCAGGCAGGACCAGAACACATGAACTCTAATCTTTCTACATCACCTGCAGTGTCTGAATTAATCTGTTCAAATCTTCAAATATTCAACATTTTTCCTTATAAAAAAAACTTTAAAAATGCTTTTCCAGGATCTGCCATTGCCCAAGTTCAAGGATCCAAGCAGTTCAAAATGTGTGGAAAAAATGTTTCAAAATCATTGGTAACCTGGGTAAACACTGATGTGCTGAAGAACCTCTCAAAACTCAGGCAAGATCTTCCCCAAATTAAAAAATGATTGAATAAAAAAAAAAAAAATTAAGTCCTTGGGTTTTTTTGGGACAAAGGACATCCTGCAGAGGTTGTGCCCACATGACTCAAAGCAGACAACAACACAAGGAACACTCAGCACTGCTTAAATTGCAATTTCTTTGGGTTCCACTTCAACACGAGGTATAAACTAAGTTTTCATTTAGAAGATAATGATACAAAACGAACCTGAGATAATTATGATTAATTTTTAGTTTCTGGATGGATGTTCTGTTAAATGTAATTTACCAAAAGGTGCAGACTTGTGGCTTGCCAAAAACCCCTCATGAATGAAGCTCCAATTAACTGCTGACATCACTTGAAAATGAACTTGCCTCTCACTTCCAAACTCATTAATTATGGGCACAATTAGCCAGTGACAGCTGATATTTCCACTGAGCTCTGGCAGCTGAGATCCCACATCTCAGCAAGGCAGGTGCAATCCAAATTCCACTCGGGATCAGCTTGGTATAAAATACCTGGAATCTGCAGGATACAAACAATTTGTGGTTTATGAATGCACAGAGAGCTCCACAAATGATCTCTGGAGATACCAAAACCACATCTGAACATAACCCTGGTGAGCAGCTCCAGGAGATCCTGTCTGAGGAGGGATGGAGATGCCTCCAGAGGCCTTTCCAGCACATCCCTGTGTTCCTGACTGCCACCATTCCAGCAGAAATCCCAAATTATTCCAGGGTTCCTGTTCCTCTCACAGCTCCAGGTGATCTCCAGCTCAGCACAAGAGCTGTCACAGAGTGCATGGAATCTCAGCCAGGGCCTCTGGAAGGGGTGGGTGGGCTTCATGGGACCTGGGAAAATGTCACCTGAGAAACCTGAACAGGGACCAGGGGACAAGGAAAATAAAGGAATGAGGAAATGTTTGATTCAGAGTGCTCAGCAATCTCAGCCAGCACTGCCCTGGGCTTGTCCCACAGCACAGGCAGCAGGGGAGGGGATTCTTCTTCTCTGCCTTGCTCAGGTGAGATCACCTGGGGCACTGAACCCAGGTCTGGGGACCCAGCACAAGGAAAACAGGGACAGAGTCCAGAAGAGGCTCTGGAAATGCTCTGGGGCTGGGAGAGCTGGAGAAGAGAAGGATCCAGGGAGAGCTCAGAGCCCCTTGCAGGGCCTGAAGGGGCTCCAGGAGAGCTGGAGAGGGGCTGGGGACAAGGGATGGAGGGACAGGACACAGGGAATGGCTTCAAACTGGGAAATGGGAAATTTGAGTGGGATATTGGGAAGGAATTGTTGGCTGTGAGGGTGGGGAGGCCCTGGCACAGGGTGCTCAGAGAAGCTGTGGCTGCCCCTGGATCCCTGGGAGTGTCCAAGGCCAGGCTGGACAGGGTTTGGAGTAACCTGGGACAGTGGGAGGTGTCCCTGCCCATGGCAGGAGTGGGAAAGAAATGGTCTTTAAGGTCCCTTCCCACCAAAACCATTCTGTGATTCCAAAGACTGACATCATTTCCCAGGAAGCTGTACCAGGACACCCAGAATGTCCCGGGACACCCAGAATGTCCCGGGAGACCCAGAATGTCCCAGGAAGCCCAGATGTCCCAGGACACCCAGAATGTCGCAGGAGATCCAGGATGTCGCAGGAGATCCAGGATGTCCCAGGAGGCCCAGAATGTCCCAGGAGGCCCAGAATGTCCCAG